>JBAMMX010000020.1:7841705-8161705 GCA_037126225.1 Dillenia turbinata | reverse complement strand
TCATACACATGTGCCATACATCATCATTTATAAATATTTACTCATAAAATATGGTACTATCATGTCATCATAATATTATGATACAATTATGACAAATATCATTTCAAGACATGCCACAAACACTAAAACATTTCTAAATCACATTTTAAAATTTATTTGTAAAAATCAGGATCAAAAATATTTTTCATTTAAAGTTAGAAATAGTCGTCCCACTTACCTCGACTAGGGAGGGTACGCCACTCCCCTTAACTATTCTTGTTTTTCGAATGAGTCACTTATCGTACGAAAACGTAACCCTACATCTAAGTTAAATAATATATATCATTCATCAATTTAATTTCTTTGATAATATTATATCATTGGATTACAAGATACATATTGAAATATTCTCTTTCATAAGGTTAAATCTCAAATTCCATATTTAGAGAAAAATTTTTATAAAACCTATCACGTGCAGTTTTAGTAAAATCATGATATTTTCTAAAAATTTGATCAGATTCAAATGATTCAAATTTTATCTTAAATTCAAGATATATATCTCCAACTTTTATGTTCAGATCATTCTCAAATTTTGAACACACGAATTTATAAAATTTTATAACTTTTTCAACCTAAGTTCCTAAAACTAACTCTGTACAGTTTTGGAATAATTTTCATATCTCCCGATATATTTCTCTAATTTAAGTGATTCTTATTTCTAATTGAAGATAAGACATAGATCTAAAACTTTCTAGTTTTGACCATTCTCAGATTTTAAATTTATAATTTTATAAAATTCAATTTTCATCTCGCTTTCAGTTTTATAACTACTTCTGCACAGTTTTAGTAAAAATATCATAACTTTATGTGTACAACTCCGATTCAAGTGATCTTTATCTCAAATTAAAGATATGACAGAGATATAAAATTTTTATGTCTAAAGTTTCTCCAAATTCTATGCATAAGATACATTAAAAATTTACAAAATTTACTGATTATACATAAAATACAAAGTAGGTGAAACATGCTAAACTTCCAAAAAATACCAAAAATCGATTATTTCATAAAATGTTTCACATGATATACCATTTAAAACTTAGAAAGTCTATTTTATAGAGAAATAAATTTCTTAGATTTTTTATTTTTACATAATGAGATATCATTTTGGACAAATAGTACCAAGACACCCCAAGGTGAAGTACTTGGTCTGATGAAACCCTTAACCAGTAATTCTTGCAACTGAACTTTTAGCTCTTTCAACTTTGCCGGGGCCATCCTGTATGACGGAATGGAGATAGGTGCAGTGGCTGGTGCCAAATCAATGACGAAATCAAACTCTTAGATTGGAGGTAATCTGGGTTGCTCCTCAGGGAATACATCTGGAAATTCCTTCACCACTGGGACATTATTTATTCTTGGTCCCTCCATTGTGGTGTCCACAACATATGCCAGATACGCTATACAACCCTTACTCATCAATCTACGGGCCTCCAAAGCTGATATCACACAATTCTGGAGTACCCAACTAGTTCCATGGAAAACCAATATTGGACACCCTGGTTTCCCAAATTCGACTGTCTTAGCAAAACAGTCCACTGAAACTCTGTGCTAGTGTATCCAATCCATACCCAGGATGGAGTCAAAGTCCCGTATGTCTAGTGGAATCAGATCTACTTTTAAAACTGTACTCTCCACCTCGACTCCACAATCTCAGTACACCTCTTTCCTGCCAATTTGCTCTCTTAAGGGAGCGATGACTAATAGTACTTTATCCAGTGGTACTAGAACCTTGTTAGTGTAGTGAGCGAAATCCGTGCTCACAAAAGAACTATTCGCCCCAGTGTCAACCAACACACAGACGTTTCTTCCGAAGATAATCATAGTACCTATCACCCGAATTTATAAAGTCCATTTGCCCAATATTATCGAAATAATTGAAAATTACTTAAAGATAAAATCTCAAAATAAATATATATATATCATCTTTCAAAATTCACCAAAATATATCATAGTATAAAGTTTTTGTACATCATTAAGATAAAGAGTGGGGGTAGCACCCGTTACTATGTCTGGATTGGTCTGTGCCTCCTCGTCGGTCATAGTATATAGTCTAGCCTGCGTCTTGGGTTGCTGACAAGGAAGTGGAGTAGGCATGTTACTCCCAGTAAAAGATTTCCCTGCAGTACTATGAAGAGGTGCCGTAGAAGGTGTTGAGCAGCCCCTGGCGCTATAAGGAAAGCTCTGATCTGGGGTATGACTATACCCCTCAGCTCGCAGATTAGGACAACGGTCCTTGAAGTGTCCCTCTTTTTCGCATTGATAATATCTGTCAGAGAATCGGCATGGACCTAAATATGCCTTTTTACAAATTGGGCAGGACCTTCTCTGTGCTCCTCTAGACCATGGCGTAGTGCCCAAGCTATCTCCCGGTATACTCATCGGGTTTGATGACTGCCCATACTACCTATGAGGTGTGGTCTCGGGCTCCTGTCTAGGGCCGTCACTATATGAATCTCGGCCTCTGCTCCTCTTGGAGCTCTGTCCCTATCCAAATCCAGACCTCTTCCTTTGGTCTTGCTGGTCGTAGAGTCTGTTTCGTTCTTTGATACTCTGTTATACTCTTAGTGCCTATTGCAGAACTCTAGCATATGTATCCTCCTCGGAGATTGTCATTCGGTCTCTGATGGTGAGATTTAGTTCATGTTCAAACTTAAATCTCCTGGTCTCCTCAGTCACCACCAACTCTAGGAAAAATGCTGCCAGTTTGCGGAACTCAGTCTCGTACTCTAACATAGACTTCTGTCCTTGCTTCAACTCCAAGAACTTTCGCCGTTTCATGTCACGATAGAATATCGTGTAATACTGGGAATCAAACTCCCTGCGAAAGTCATCCCAAGTCAGTGGCTCATCCGCTCTATTCTTGACATAGTCCCACCAATCACGGGCATCATCCACTAGCAGTCTGACTACTATCACTAGTTTGAGTCTGTCATCAACTTTCATGTCCTCCACAGCCTCTTTGATCCGTTTGACCCACTTTCTGGCCACAACGAGGTCGTGGGTCCCAGAGAAGGACTAACACCCTAGACTCCTAGCCTCTCTCAGCAAGTTAGAGACCTCTGTCATCTGTCGAGTAGTCGGCATAGTCGTTAGCGTAAGAGAGGGCACTGGTGCCGCTGCGGGTACAGGCAGAGTCTCAACGGCCGGTGTAGGTCGTGCTCTCATCTGGTCTCGGTGGGCCGTCCACCATCCCATCATCTCCCTAAGTATGGAGTGCGGTGAGGGTAATTCTCCAGCAGGAGGGGCCTGAGGTGCTTGAGATGACGACACGGCTTTGAGCGGGACCTCAGTAGTACACCTCGATTGTTCTCGGGGGTGCATAGTTCTACATAAATGATTTTGCTTAGTACTTAAGAGTGGGAAAGCAAAGGGTTAGATGCCAACCTAACCCCTAATAAGAATTAACGTTATAGGACAATAGGAGATAAATTATAAACTCTTTGAAAAACATTTTACAAATACTAGATACGAAATAGAATATAAACAGAACTTAGAGCTCTGATACCACCGAAATCTATCACGCCTCAACCAACAGGTTGAGAACACGAACAGACCATCGCGACTCCTCGAGACACATGTATACCTTACTCTTACATCGAGGTGACGTAAGGCTAATATTATGACCCTACTTGATATCACTAAGTCAAAATTATACAACGAAACATTTAAATAAGATAGTTTCAATAAAAATTTTCTTTAAAAATATTTACCTCTAATTTATATATAATATTTATATGCATGATACAATCTAAACAAGGATGTGTATGATCACATACCTGGTAGCATCTCTTAGTAAGGCTCGTGGAACAATACCTCAGGATAAGCCAATTATAGTATAAACTGAAAATATAAATATGAGGGGTGAGTATAATACATATAGTACAATGACTATATAATAATAATAAATGAATTTGTGAGAGTGACAAGTCAAAACATCATTTTCAAATTATATTTCATTCATTTGCAAACATATCATATAATTCAAAATAATATGTATTCGTATTATCAATCATGCATCATGGGATGTCAAAAACATATTCTACCCATAGTTTGGTCTAATTATAGTAAAACCCACCAAAAGGTCATCAAAATGTCCTAAGAATGAAACACATATATTTTCCCTCCTTCCTTTGGTGTTGACACGGTCATCACGTGGTGCTCGTCTATTGAATCCGTTGGTCAGAGATAGGGGACTCAAACCCCTGCTCCCGTATTACCCCATCACGTCATCCCATCGAATAAACGCTCAAAACCGTGGTAGGGAGTGCACTATAACCATTATACACCATCCCATAATCATACACATGTGCCATTCATCATCATTTATAAATATTTACTCGTAAAACATGGCACTATCAGGTCATCATAATATCAGGATGTAATTATCACAAACATCATTTCAAGATATGTCACAAACACTAAAACATTTATAAATCACATTTCTTTCTTTTGATGAACGCATATTGAATTCGTTTCATTTTTTAAACATCTACAACTATGGAAAGGCCAACCCAAAAAACGCTTCTCAAGCCCAGATTTTGTCACACGTAGGGGTGTATTTGAACCTAGTCGATCTCGAGTATTTCTGTCATTGAACTTGAACTCACTTTTTTTAACATGACTCATACTCGGCGAATAGTAAATAATAGAATTCGAACTCGATTCGATTGTATAATAAAATTGCTCGAGTTTGTCTCGAAAATTTAATTATTATACAATATGTTAATATATTTTATTTTATTTTTTATATTATAATCATATACAAATATATATAATATATATTAATATATCTTATCGAGTTATTCGACGAATTTTTAAGTTTAAAATTCTATTACTTGAACTTGACTCGAGTTCGATCAAAATCGAGTCAGTTGAGCCGTTGACTGTGTGGCTCGCAAGCCACTCGAATTCGATTCGATTCGCATAACAGTCCTAGTCGCATGCATTAGAGTTATCAACCGCAATAATTCCTATAAAAAAATGCTTCGAATTGAGTGGGAAATATTATTAAATAATTTTTTATCAAGATTATCTGATTCAATTAATTTGATTTAAATAATGATGGATTTATTTCTAATTTGACTTATTTTTATATTTTTAAAATAGAGTTTAATTGAAGTTTACTCTCCTATCCCCGGATCCAATAAATAAATTTCTTTATTGTTCCGTCGGTTTTGCCTGACCCATCACATGCATCTTGATCAGACAGCAATAATTCGTATAAAAAATTGCTTTGAATGGAGTGGGAAATATTATTAAATAAATTTTAATTCAAAAATTTAGAAAAAACGCAAAAAGCTAAAAATTAATTAAAAATAACAATCTCCGAAATAAATAAAAACTCCTTATTTATTGGGTGCAGAAGCAGTATATATTGCTATCAAAATTAGAAATCTAGTAACAAAATAATTGTCAAGACTAAAAAAAAAAAAAAAAAAATCAAATTTTCTTTCCCTATTAATTAAAAAGTATCAATTCTAATTTTTTTTTTTCAAGACTATCTCAATCATTTACCAATCTATCTTCTTTCCCTATTCAATCAAATCTTCTCCCTTTCATTTAATATTTCTTTATTTTTTGTTTTAAAATTTTCTTCCTTTCTCTTTTTTTTTTTTTTAACTAGAATATCAGTATCAGGAGTTATTGCTCACCGAATCTGATTCGAGTATCTATGAGCTCCTAATTAGAATGCGACTCTCCTAACATAATATTTTTTATTCTCAAATTTCGAATTTGAGAGTTGATTTATGAATCTAACATCCTATCTTACTAGACTGACTATCCGTGGATCTCTCTGTCCCTCTCTCTATCTATCCACAATTTTTAAATTGATTAACAATTATGTAAACACCATGAATCAATCAAACTATATAAACATTTTTTTTTTAATTTGTTTGGGAACGTGACATTAAAATACAGAAGCTGTACTATAGACAACAGTTTCGAATCTCTATGCCAAAACCATTAACTAACTATATAAAATACTTTACTTACCACATCACATTTCCATATCCCACACGCACATTCACAAACACAGAATATAGCCATTAGTTTCCATCCTCTCTTCGCTTTCACTTTCATTCCTCTCAAGGGCCAACAATGGTCTCTGAAAAGGTGCAATCAAAATCCATTTGTGTGATCGGTGCAGGAGCATCGGGACTGGTTGGGGCAAGGGAGCTCAGGAAGGAAGGTCACCATGTGGTGGTATTAGAACAAAACCATGATATTGGAGGGCAATGGCTATATGATCCAAAAGTGGAAGGTGAAGATCCACTAGGGAAGAACACTTTCCCCAAGGTTCACAGTAGTGTTTACGCCTCTTTAAGGCTTATGTCTCCTAGAGAAATAATGGGATTTACTGATTTTCCTTTTGTGACTAAGAAAGAGAGGGATAGAAGGAGGTTCCCTGGTCATAAGGAAGTATTTTTGTACCTCAATGACTTTTGTGAATGGTTTGGATTAAGGGACATGATAAGGTTCAACACAAGAGTAGAGCATGTGGGGATGATTGATTATGCTAAGTTGGGTAGTGACCTGAGATGGATTGTTAGAAGTAGAGACTCGAAGTCAGAAAAAGTTGTAGAGGAGGTTTTTGATGCTGTCATTGTTGCTACTGGTCATTACTCTTGCCCCAAGTTGCCTTCAATTAAAGGTGTGAAACTCTCTCTCTCTCTCTCTCTCTCACTCTCTCTCTCTCTCACAGCAAGTTATTTCATTTACTTGACTCTGCTGCCAAAGGTCTCTCTCTCTCTCTCTCTCTCACAGCAAGTTATTTCATTTACTTGACTCTGCTGCCAAAGGCATAGATTCATGGAGAAGGAAACAAATGCATAGCCACACATATAGAGTCCCGGAGTTATTTCAAAATGAGGTACGTTAACAAACATTACAACAATTTTGCTTTGCTTTTCTAGAGGATAAGATAACGCATTTTTTGCAAGTGGTTCATTTCAATGAACTTAGCTCATAAAGCTTACTCAGACCTTATTTTCAGATCTAACTCCTGAGTTTGGCTGTTTTGAGTTTCTCTCTCTCTCTCCATTAACAAGGAAAAAAACGCAAAATATAATCATCAAAGGCCATGTTAGGTCCTAATGGAGGTCAAGATCTATTTTAGTCACGTTTTGTTTTTCAACCTTTGAAAGCATGTCCAAAGGTAACAGCCAAAGTTTGCTTGAGCTTTTAATCATGAACTTGGAGTCTTTGACTTGACTAAACGCTTTTATGAAGATTCTTTTATCTTCAAGTTGACGCAGAAATCAATGATGCTAAATCTTAAAATAAAATTGCTAAGATAGAGATGCCTAGAAGTTGTACTAAGACACCACAACCTTTTGTTTAATCCGAGGTCCTTTCTTTTCATCCATGATATCCATATTTAAAACCATATCATGATTTTAATTAATTTATTTTAAACATTTATAGAGATTCTATTTAAAAAATTACTCTTTTAAATTTTTTATATTTAAATTTTAAATATAAAATTTAATTAAAAAATATAATATCTTATTCCCTTCAACCCACTGTATATTGATTATATTACCTTCCTCCCTCCCCTCCCCGCTCTCTCTCTCTCTCTCTCCCTCCCCAAATTTGTAGGTAGTGGTGGTTGTTGGGAACTCATACAGTGGGACAGATATTTCAATGGAGCTGGTGGATGTGGCAAAAGAAATTTACCTAAGTGCAAAATCTCTTGACGTCACTGAAGGACTCTCTAAAGTCATTTCTAAACACGAAAATTTGCACCTTCGTCCACAGGTATTATGTGCACTTGTTAACCTTTGATCAACTTAAATTCTTCCTTTGCTTTAGTAAATAGTGAAAATAAATATGCATTTGGTTGGACATATTTAAATCTGAGCATGGCTGGGGAACCCTACCCTTCAAGCGGGCTTCAGATGTGGATATTGGTCCCGCTCCTGTTTACGTATTCAGATTTTGGACACACAAAAACTTCCCTAAACCCTAATTCTAGTGTCAAAAATTTTGAAGATTTTCGTTTTTTGAAATAACTTTTAAGCAGGTTAGCTGACCATATCTATGTCACATCAACACCACTTCTAAATTATTTGATCTGATGTCTCACTCTATTAACGTAGGTAGCCATGACGAAGTTAGTCAAATTCCACCGTGGTTAGAGATGTATTCAAGTTCAGTCGAGTCTCAATATCTCTCAATTCGAATTTAAATTCTAATCTTTTAGTGATATTTGAATTCGAACTCGAAGTCGATGAGTAATAAATTAACGCGGGAGAGATAGAAGAATAGCAACAGAATTTGAAAAGAAAAAATCCTAAACTCTCAAAAGAGAAATCTCAATTTCAAAGAAAAAATATTATTAATCATGAATACCAAAATAATAAAATACTATAGGTATTTATATGGAATACAAACCTCATAAATTAGAAAACTATAGAAATTAGGAAACTAGAGAAATAGAAATTAGAAAAATTAGGAAACTAAAACTAGAAAAATTAGAAAATTAAGAAAACTAATAAACTTTAAATATTAGAAAATTATAAAAAATAAAAACTAACTAAATTAATGGATCTCTTTTCCTTTTCTTGAGCCAACCGAATAATTATTGAAAATTTGTCTCATATCAATCCTTCTTTCCTGAAAAGAATTCGCCCTCGAGTGATACTTTCGATGACTTATAACCATATTCTCACTTCTCTCCTTTGGTTTTCTTGCCCAAAAACATACGCTAAACATGACAGATATTAAAACAACTGTGGTTACAAGTTTACTCAATTTTAAAAAAATTGAGTCCCCAATAACTTTAAGAAAATCTAAATGCTTATGGAACTCTGAAACAGTGACATATTCACCATCGGTACAAATCCAATTTTGTGTCTTCACTAACCCATCATTTAAATCAATTTCATCAAATTTTTCGATGAGAGATTGTTTTTCCTGGCCGATCAAAACCTTTTCCAACACTTTGAATGGATCAAACTTGTCTTCAATAGTATATATGTATCATTCCAAATTGTTCTTTAATTCCATAGTTCTCTCTTTCTACATCCTTTATATTATGTACTTCTAGTTTGCCTTTTGTTTCAACAAAGAAATCATCCGAAATAGGTATTCCTGAAATCACCGTTTTCTCGACTTTCGCCAGAGTCTACACATCTTCACTTGAATATTTATTCTCGTTGGTTTGAACCCTATGAGATTGTTGTGGTAATATAGAATTGACGTGTGGACCCTGAGCGATTCTCCTGGTGCCACCTTCAATTCCTCTATTGCCCTGGTTTGACCGCAATATCTGCAATTCTGTTTCTACCCGCTCTATTCGACATTCTATTCGAACAGACAGAATTTGAAATGCAGTTTTCATGGCTCGCAACTCTCTGAACACGTCAGAAAGAGTAATATCTTCACCGGTTTGGTTGGCCATCGCAAGGGAAAATCTTAGCTCTGATACCACCTAACGCGGGAGAGATAGAAGAATAGCAACATGGTTTAAAAAGAGAAAACCCTAAACTCTCAAAAGAGAAATCTCACTCTCAAAGAAAAAATATTATTAATCATGAATGCCAAAATAATGAAACACTATAGGTATTTTTATGGAATACAAATCTCATAAATCAGGAAATTATAGAAACTAGGAAACCAGAGAAATATAGAAACTAAAAAAATTAGGAAACTAAAACTAAAAAAATTAGAAAATTAGGGAAACTAAGAAACTTTAAATATTAAGAAATTATAAAAAATAGAAACTAACTAAATTAATGGATCCCTTTTTCTTTTCTTGAGTCAACTGAATAATTATTAAAAATTTATCTCACATCATAAATGATATGACTCGAACTCAAACTCAAATTTTTTTAATGGTATTTGAATTCAAACTCGAACTCGATGAATAATAAATAATATGACTCGAATTTGAACTCCATGAGTAATTTGTATATATATAATATATATTATATTTAATTTAATTTTTTTATTATAATAATATATAAATATATATAATATATTAATATATGATATAGAACTATAACGTGTTTTCAAGTTTAAAATTCTATTACTTAAACTTGAGTCAATTGTCTACCGAGCTCGACTCGAACTCAGTCAAAGTCGAGTTGAGTCGAGCTATTGACCGAGTGGTTACTCGATTCGCATAACAGCCCTACATGATAACTCATATTCTCTTGACTAAAAATGATTTATCATTAACTTCAAAATAGAAATTATTTATATTTTTAACTTTTTATCGTGACATTTAATTAAATTTCAACCGTTCTTCTTATTTTTCTATTATATATTTTTTTTACCCATTTTTACCTAAAACATCATTTTCTTAACATACATCCTCATTGAGTCTTAATTCATTTTTTCTATCTAGCTACCATAGATTTTTAATCTCATAGACTTGACATGATAAAATGCAGATTGAATCGCTTAGTGAAGATGGACGGGTCTTATTCATCGATGGATCGTCGATCATTGCAGATTCCGTAATTTATTGCACAGGGTACCCATCCGAAGATCTTCTCTGGTCCCTAGCCTTTTTTTTTTTTCTTTTTTTTTTACCCAGTAATGATGTTGTGTCAATAAAAGCTAATGACTACACTAAAATAGCCCTAATATAGTACCAATCTTTTTTTTTTCCATTTAGGTATAGATATTCATTTCCATTCCTTGATACCAAAGGCATGGTTGTTGTGGATGATGGCCGAGTTGGACCTCTGTTTGAGCATACATTCCCTCCATCACTAGCTCCCTCACTCTCTTTCATTGGCATTCCTCAGAAGGTAATTTATAACATCATTACTATCCTCTCCCTCTCTCTCTCTCTCTCTCTCTCTCTCTCTCTCATATTTTAGTTTGGATATAAGAATAAATTCATTATGTACGTTTTGTAGATATTAGGGTTTCCTTTCTATGAATCCCAAGCAAAATGGATAGCTCAGTTGCTATCTGGAAAAACAACATTGCCATCATGGCATGAGATGATGCAATCTATCACGGAGCTTTACCATTCCCAAGAAGAGGCTGGAGTACCTAAGCACCATACACATGTGCTTGGAAGAGATTTTTTTGAGGTAAGGATCCTTAAAACATTAAAATAAAAAATAGAAATATAAATACCATTCTCACCTATCACTCAACTTTATAGTATTTGATTACTGAAAAATGTTTTTCTAAAAGAAAGAAATAAGATTATTAGTAAGTTTACAAGAAATCCTAGTTATGGATTAGAAACATAATAATTTTCTTTTTGGAATCATTTTAAGTTATTTTCAATTAAAAAAATTTGATCATTCGTGTAACCATCGTTGCTCTCATCAAATTTGAAACAATTCGCTCACCTAGTTCATTCATTTGAGTAGCTTCAACATCAATGGCATTCATGGGGCGATGATATGGTGCTGACTTGTTGCTAACATGACCATTCAAATCGCTTTTATCAGAAATAATTAGGGAGCGACTTTAAAATAAGAATTATTTATATTTTTAATTCTATAATTAAGATTATTTTGCTGTAAAATTTTTTACGAATTATGGTATAATCAACTCTTTAAGTGGTAACGTATATGATATGTGACAGTATGCTAGAAAATATGGAGACTACTCAGGATCTCCACAATTGGAAGAATGGAGGAAAGATCTTTGCTTCTCAATGATAAGAAATTCTCTTGTCAATTTGGAGACGTATCGGGATGTTTGGGAAGATGGTGATGAGGAGATGCTTCAAATGGCATACCAAAGCCCACACTTCACTCAGTTCGGACTTCATAATGAATGAAGTTCTCATCTATGGCTTGGCTACTTGTACAATCCATTAGCCATCGTGGTTTGGTTTTGAATGCCAAAAATAATTCCAATTTATGAAAAAATACTTTGGAAATGATAGAAATCCCTTTTTTTTTTTTCATTTTTTCGTTTTGTGGGTTCGAAGAAATTATGCATCAAAAACCAAATTGTTTTTTGGGTAATTATCTTGTCCTAGTTTTATCGAAAAGTAAAATTGTAGGGTTTTGATGATTTCAAGTTTCTAATTATACGAAGCTAATGTAGATCATTTATGTCTTCGTGTGCGTGTGTACTCTGATTCACAGAAACTTCACAATATTAACATTTTTATATTTTCGAAATATCTTAACATATTAAATTAATTAATATTTACATAAAATTTTTTATATTTTTATATTTACACATGTTTCTATATTTAATTAAATATTTACTTTTTTAATTATAATTATAATTTTTATATTATTTTTCTTATTATTAATAATAACATATTTAATCATTTTATATTTTTATTATAAAATATAACTATTCTATTATTTCCTTCTAAAAATTTATATTTTCATAAAATCCTTATATTTTTAATATTTTTTTTGTTTCCATTTCCAAACATCCTATATATATGTGTGTGTGTGTGTGTGGGTGTGTGTGTGTGTATTTATAGTCATTATATTTTCTAAGAAAATGTTTAAAATCGTGACATTATGACATTTTTCTTTCCAAATTTTGGCAACTACGATTGTTTCCATCTGCTGCTAATTTCTCTAATCAGCAAGTTCATCACTACAATTCTATCGAGGCAAATGCTTCCACCTGCTACTACTACAATTTCACCAAAATATTAAGTACTCATAAAATTCTTATAATTCAAATTTTCATTAATTAAATTTAAATAATAATTTTAGAATGTCACATATATTTGCAAGATTCATTTTTCTCTTATTTTGTCCTTTTTTTATTTGCAATAAGTAACAAAGTTAAGACCAGAAATTAGATTTAGGGGTAAAATACACAATGTAGGTGGACGAGAACCATGATAAATAGTTATTTTTTGAAATAAATTATCAGTATCTGATAATCACATTGAACTGATTAAATCCAATTCGAACTCTCAGTTGGATTCTTATTTGGTAAACCCCATTCCAATACTTATTTTCTTCATACTCAAGATTTGAATTCAAAATTTTTTTTAAAGAGTATAAGTATCCAACTACTTGACTAACTATCCATTGGTTGAGGTAAATAGTTAGTCACAAATAGCAATTTAATGATTTTAAAAATTTTAATGGCATTTCTTTTTTCATGGTATTTTTTCGGGGACATTGAGCGATATATATGAACTTTTTCTTGAATGCCGCTAAAATTATACATATTGTATCAAACTCTTCTGAGTTAAGTGGTCTGAAATTCTATCCCCTTAACCAGAAATCTTGAGTTTGAGCATCTTGAGTTTGAGCATCGCGAATAAAAAAAAAAAAAAGGTTTTGGGAGAGCTAATTCTATAACGGGCCTCATAGTGCTCGGGCCAGATTATTCGACACAACCTGGATATCCACCGGTAAAAACTAAAATAAAAAAAAAAAAAAAAAAAAAAATTAAAACTATACATATTGTCAAAATTTTAAATGGCCATTGCCCCTGTCTTGACAGAAATACAAATATAATAATTTGAAAGGGCACCAGCTACAATTAGCATAAGCAATGCATAATGAACAATAATGATATGCATAATTATAGCACAGGGTTATCTTGGGTGCAAAAAGGATATTTGGTATGAGATAAAATTCTCACTATCATATATATATATATATATGTATACAATATATGGTATACAACTTGGATTACAAATCCTTATCAGAAAATTTGAAATAAAAAAATATATTTTATTCCTTTTTTTTTCACATTATTGCATGATTGGAAGAGGTTTCCCAATTTCCACCGCAATATTTATTTGGTGCTGTCTCTCTCTCTCTGGTATCAATGAAGAAAGCTTGACTTCAACTTTTCTGCAGATAAACAAATAAAAAAAAAAATCATTAATTAGTTCAATATTATAATACAGACATCCAAGGAAAGTTTAGAAAAGAGAGAGGAAAAAAAAAAAAAAGCAAGAAAAATCATAATGTGAGTCAAGCAATTCTCTCTCGATTTTTTTTTTTTTTTTTTTTAATTTTCTAACCATACATTTATCGTCACGAAATATTAGTTAAAAATTTTACTGTCAACAAAAAACTATCAATCTATAGTCTCTCTAAAAACAGATCTAAGAGTAAGGGGGAATTTGGTTAAAATGAATTGAAATCAAGAATATGATTTGTTTGGATTAATGGAATGAGAATAAGGTTAGGAATGAAACCCAAAATTATGGAATATCTGAAATCCAAGTAAAAAAACATGAATTTTTGAAACTCATTCACAAAATTTTTTCTTTCAAATCTAATTTTGATCTCCGAGTGCGAGTCAAGCACACTTAAGAAATTTTATTAATCATTGAAACTATAAATCTGCAATGTATAATCCTATAAAAAAGTAGTAATTAAAAAGTTCATTGTTAAGGGGAAAAAAAAAAAAGAATTGAGAACTTACCAGCAACTTCCTTAGCAGTGCAATCAGCATCACACTTCATCTCACAGAAGGCATTGCCATTGCCACCCAGGCACTCTTTCTCGCAGGTTTTAAAGCATGACCTATAGTGTTCTTCGGCAGAGTCAGCCTCGGCGAGTTGCATGGCTGCAACAACAACCATGCACATGAAGAAAACTGCAACAAGCTTCTTGGCCATCTCTCTCTCTCTCTTGTTTGCTATGTGCTTCTTTTTTCTCTCTTTTCGTTGTGAATATGCCTCAAGGGAGGAAGAGACAAACACATTTATAGGCACTTCTATGAGCCTAAAAGTGTGGATCTACTTGTGGTGTTTATTTATTTGCTATTTGTACAAATATTGGATTGATCTTGCTAAAATCACGGCCTTGACTACTAATTTGAGTAACATCACATTAGAAAAAAATGGGGAAAAAAAAAAGTTATGGTCTAAAATGTTTGATTCGTATTGCTCAACATATTTTTTGAGGCAGTGTTTGGTATTGGGTAAAAGGAAATAAAATTGAATTATTTTTGTAGAGAGAGAAAACCAATATGTTTAATTTGAGAAAGAGAAAATTTTAATCTGCATTGGTGTTTTTAGGGAGAGAAAACCTCATTTATTTATTTATTTATTTTTTGAAAAAGAAAACTAATATATTTATTTTATAAAAAAATTAAAATATACCCGTTTCTTGATGAGAAAAAACTAATATATTTAATTTAAAAAAAAAAATATTGAGGGCAAAAAATGACTTGAGGTCAATTTCAAACACTTCCCTCTATCATAACAAGATGGGGAGATCCAAAGTTCAATGCTTTCAAATCTACAAGGCAAGGAAAAAGCAATCCATAAGCCGTTAACCCATACAAATCCAACAAAACCAGAAAATATGAAGTTAAGAGCAATGCATATATATACGCGCACCAGCATGCGCTCGCTAACACACAAGTGCTCCCCTGCACTACGTCAAGAAACACTTTGTACGTCGAGAGTGAGCCCAGCATCTCCAAAAGAATATAACATCAAGAATAACTAATGTTTAGGTTTACTATAGCCTCAATATGAGCTCCCCTCACATATCAGATTGGTTTCGCAGTACCTTGGAGCAGATAGATATACATACAAAATGAGTTCCACTTGAGTACAAAATTAAAATGTTCTTTATCACTTGAGTACTTGGAGCAGATAGATGCTATCACTTTCTGCACAAAATTTTGACAACAAGAATATTTCTTAATCAACAAGAATCATGAAGCAGCAATAACTTTCCATTTTATAAGACTCCTAGAATAATCAATCATGGCCTCTAAGAAATCAATTCGCTAACTCTTCTTAATCCACATCAGCTTGACATCCGGCATCATTTTTTGTGGTAGGACCAAGCTTGGATCCTATTCATCAGCCTCATGGTAAAAATTGGAAACAGGAACTGCAGTTGTGCCAAGCAGAAAATGTCAATGCGTCACCAGTAATCATTACAGGAACAAGCACCTACTTCGAAATGGTGGAACCTGTTTCTATCTCTAAGAATTATATACCTCCCATATACCATTGAAACATGCTTGAAAAACTCATGACAGTCATGACAAACCCTCAGGTTCTTCACTATTCTTATAGTAGAGGTTCGTGAAGATCTTAGAATTCCAAATGCCAAAGCAAGCTTCTCACTGTGATGCATCAAAGAATGTTCCTTCTCTTCTTCCTCCATATCATACAGTACCATATCAGTCTCCACTACATATCCAGCTGATCTTAACTTCCTGTTTATATCATCCAACAGCTCGTGGACCTCTTCAAACTTCGGCCCAAAACTATCTGATACCTTGAACTCATAAACCACGTTTTCAATTTCAATGGAACTGCAACCAGGGACCTTTTTAATTCCTTTCTTTTCCATCACTTCTCTTACTTCTCCTGCTTTATCCCATCGCCTTTCTCGAACATAAAGATTTGCTAACAAGATATAATTCTCCCCATTATTTGGCTCCAGTTCAAGAAGCCTTCTAATGGCAAACTCACCCAGTTTAGTATTTCCATGTAGTCGACAGGCACCTAACAATGCCCTCCAAATGACAGGGTCTGGTTTCAAACTCATTGTTTGGATTAGCTCCTGAGCCTCATTCAAGAATCCAGCTCGACCAAGTAAGTCAACCATGCAGCCATAATGCTCAATCCTTGGTTCCAATCTGAACTCTTCTTTCATACTCCTAAAGTGCCACCGGCCTTCATCAACAAGGCGTTGGTGACAACAAGCACAAAACACCCCTAGGAAGGTACACTCATCAGGCTGGAATCCCTTTGTCAGCATGTTAGAAAAAACCTGTAAAGCAGCTTTTCCTTGTCCATTCATAGCGTACCCTGAGATTAGAACATTCCAAGTATATATATTTTTAACCCTCATCATATGAAAAACCTTTTCAGCATCATCAACAACCCCACATTTAGAATACATGTCAATAAGCGCAGTGCCAACATAAACATTTAATCTCAGCCGATTATGCCTAATATAATCATGAATGTACCTCCCCTGGTTCAAAGCTCCCAAATGTGCACAAGCTGATAGAACCCCAACAACTGTAACCTCACCCGGCTTAGCCCCAGCTTTTTGCATCTTTCTAAAAACATCAATCGCCTCTTTAAACTTCCTATTATGAACATAACCACTGATCAATGCATTCCACGTAACCGGGTTCCTGTCAGGCATTTCATCGAACAATCTCCGCCCATCAACAACTGATAAACAAATGCAGTACATATGAACCATTGCAGTATTCACATGTACATCTGGATCAAAACCCATTTTTATTACCCAACAATGTATCAATTTTCCAAGCTCAATACGAAACAACATAGCAACAGACTTAAGAACAGCAGGAAAGGTCAGGTGATTAGGCAGAACTCCAATTTTCTGCATCTGGGTATACACAAAAACGGCATATAAATGCTTTTTCAAGTTAGTATAAGATCTAATCATATTATTGCAGAGCTCAAGATCAATGTAGTCGCTAAACTGAGTAAACAACAGAGCAGAGGAAGCTAAGCCACGTGAGCGCATAGATATGTCTAAGAGTTTCGTGAAAAAGAGTTCATTGATGGGTGTCTTGGAGATAATCATTTGGGCGAGAATTTGATTCATGTGGGCGTGACATGAGAGGGATTCGATCAAGTCGGTGTGGTTTGAATTGGTTGATTGAGATAGGTTTTCTGTGAATTCTGCCATAGAAGATGAGTGGATTGGAAAGTGTTGGATTTGGATGCGTGGACGAAGTTTGGTTGAGCATTGGAGTAACGATTTGATTGATCTTTTCATGATTTGGAAGTTTGGTTGAACCATCATTCATCGTCTTCGGAATTACTATGTTTCCAATGTTTGCACTAATTCAAAACGCCCTTTTGTGTTTCTAAATTATTTTTTTAAGGATGGTGGGTTGAAACCCAGATACACAATAAAATGGGGTTGAACTATCTAGTCAAATCGAAAGACAGCTATTAAAACAAGGACACAGGGAAGACGAGAAAACAAAAAAAAGTCCAAGACCAAGAGAGGAAGGCAGTTTAGCTATCTTATCGGCACTCTATTTGCTTATCGAGGAACTGAAGAACGACACACTCCCATTGACGAGCTAAGAGTTCTTGATATAAGAGAATCAAAGCACAATCTGCATCCAAATCTGATGGAACATTTTTTTTCAGCTTTGTAACGCCAACTTGAGAGTTAGATTCAAACATCACCTTTCTCCAATTGAGCTCCATGACTAGGTGCTTGCCCAGCAAAGACAGAGAAACCCTGAACCCAATCACCACTATAGTTGCTTAACAATTCTCGAGTCTGTGCACTTATCGCAGTCTTTGAGCCATCACAGCTGAGTTTCATCCAGCTCGGCATAGGAGGCAACCATCCCACCAAAATTTCAGTCCATATTTTTTGCCCCTGCATATCCATTGTACGAATATACTCAACTGCATGGAAGAGAACAGAGTGCTCCAATTTTCAGTAGCTCCACGAATACCTTCATGGAGGAGTTCATTCCTCCAAGTCCACAAGCACCAGCAAGCTCGGGGAAATATTGTGCCCCATGGAAGAGAACTATAAGAATAGTATTTCCTGGAAACAATATCATTCAGGAACCAATGGCGAACATGAGAGGAGAAAAAATTATCATGAAATTGATGGGGAAGCAGATGCTGCCAAAGACTACGAGAAGCAGGACAGTCTCGCAAGGGACGTAGGGTGGTCTCCTCGTGGTTTTGGCACCGAGGACAGTGAGCATTAGGGGCCATAACCTGACAATCTTGAAGTATTGATGTGTGAATTCTATCATGAATTCCCAGCCACAATAAATACCTCATTTTGTTCGGGCAAGGGAGTTGCCATAGTTTCCTCCATGGGAACCAGGAATTAGCATGTAGAGAAGCTAATTGCTTATACGCAGAGGCCATATAAAATGAACCACATAAGAAGTGCCCGACCAAGCTAAAGTACGGATAGTCAGGTTAATCCAAAATGACGCAAGCGGAGACAGGATCTCATTTGGAAGAAAACTACTAATGAAATCCCATCTCCAAATGCCATCCTCATTGCAATAATCAGAAACTGAAGCCAATAACTCCGTAGGCAGGGGCCGGTGAACAGCTAACTCAATCAACGGTTTGTCACAGAGCCAAGGATCTAGCCAAAATCGAATTGCTTTCCCATTAATTACTGTGTATTTCAGGTCTCTCAGAGGAGTATTCCGACAACACTGCCAAAGAGAGGAGCTCCCTGGTTCAGCTATACGTGAAAGGAATTCAGATTTTTTTCATATTCTTAGCTTTGAGAATATCCATCCAATGCCCTTGTTTACCATAAACAATTTCTGTAGCAAGTTTTGACAAAGATGCTTCATTCATTAAACGAGAATGCCAAAATCCCAGCCCAAGTGGCTCCACCGATGCTTCTCAGACCTACCCCATATAAAGCCACGAATTAGCTTATCAATCTCATCGCAAACGCCATGTGAGAGTTTTGTGGATTGCACAACATATGTGGGTAAAGCCGCTAAAGTAGATTTAGCTAAAACAACTCTCCCCGCCATTAACAAGTGCTTCGACTACCAACTACTTAGCTTGGACTTAGCTTTCACCGGGATATCTTCATACATTTCCTTTGTGATGTGGCCATAAGTTAAACGGACACGCAAGAACACGTACCAAGATCTTTTGTTATGCCCAATTCCATGATAATAGCTGAGGGAAGAAGCTAAATCCCGCGGTGTATTTGGCGACATGGAAACCTTTGACCATTTAAGAGCGCGATAGACATGAATACAACGTGATAGATTGGTGAGTAAAGGGTCCCAATTAATCAATTTATTGAGATGATGATAATGGGGATGCGTGACTTACAAAAATTTTTCTATTACATCTTTAATATTGTAAGAATTTAAGCATATGGTAGAGGAAATTGCCCTCCTCCCCAAGTAAATAAAATAAAATAAGAGAGAGAGAGAGATTAGAAAGTAATTTTATAAATTTCAAATGTTGATTGACACAAATTTGGAGTAAACTAGACAGGGAAAAAATTTATAGATTACATTCTTTTGAAATTTTGAGAATTCATGGTTAATATGATCAGGTAAAAATTGTTCTGATTCATGGTTAGGATAGTTATGGCTAATTGTTTCCACTAATTAAGAATTTTATACTAAAAATTGGTATTCGGAATTATGATTTTTCTTTATTTTGTTATTTTGAATAATAATAATTTTTTAAGTTTAAAAAAAAAAAAAAAAAAAAAAACTGTCCTGCCAACTTGTGGCGTTGATGTGACGTCCCTCAAAACTAAAAATAATTTTTGAACAAAATTTAGTTTTTTTTCTTTTTTTTTTTCCTTTTAATACCAAAATTCTCAAGAATTCTGGCTTCATGTCACTAATATTAACACTATCATAAGCTCGCACTCATTCAAGGTCTAACCAAAAAGTGGTGCCATGCTAGTGGCAGGCCGCCTTGTAATTCCTTTGAGATTAAGAGGGCTTGGACTCAAGTGTTGCCCACGGTGTCCTATGGAAATAACTACTATGTATCTACAAATTCTTTTTTTTTTTTTTCAGTTTAGCAAAAAACCATGGTGTTTGCCCATGTACAACTATTTGGGTACCGACCAACTTTCAGGTTTCACAGCAAATGTTCAAAGAAACAAGCATGGATAGGTCACCTTGCTTGAAGTATATATTTCAGTAAAGAAGCAAAGACGTCTGCACAACCAAAGCAGTCTTCTACAAAGAAGAGGATACATAATTACTTCAAAGAATTGAATCTAAATCCCAAGGTAAGATGCCGGAAAACTTGATTAGGTGAACCAAGAGATATATTTGAACATAGAAGGTAAGGCTTCACTAGATACTAGAGAGGTTAACGTCATGAATCAATGGTCATACAAATAGCCACTAAAGATTTAAATTTCTCTCGCTGATACCTCTTAAACAAGGTTTCTGGATCGACTCTTGTGTATGAGGAAAATAGACGTCGGAGAGTTTTATCTCTTAACAGTCCAATCGAGCTCAAACTAGATTTAATCGGATCTAACATGATTACTGGATATTGATGGTATAGATATAATAATAATAATAATAATAATAATAATAATAATAATAATAATAATAATAATAATAATAATAATAATAAAGGTCTTGGGCGAAACAAGTAAGTTCTTCATAATACTTCACTCTTTCATATAAGCCCAGAACATGAAACGCGTGTTAAGGTTTGTCAATAACAAGCCTAGGTACTCCAAAAGTTTTGGCACAAGCAAGGAAACGAATACAATTCACATAATACTGCAGACAGGGTCATGGTGCTAGTTGTAGGTAGGTGATGATGCATTTGTTTGAGTGGAAACAGGGTATTTTTGAGCATTCTTGATTATTTTCGTAAGAGCTGCTTGGCCAAGATCAATGCCACAGACATCAGCTAACTGTATTAGATAAAGAAGAACATCAGAGAGCTCGTCTTCTAAATGCTCTTTGTCATCTGAACTCCAATTGGGAAGTCCTCTTGCAACTTCTCCTTTCCATTGGAATATTTCAGATAGCTCGCCCACCTCACGCACCTGCACATAAGTAGTAAGTGAAGCATTGAAATTATTATATGGTACCATAGCTTCTTCATATTGTGAATGAGACTTACTAGTGCTAAAAGGAGGTTTCTAGGACTATGATATTGTTCCCATCCTCTGACTCTTGCAAACTCTGCTAGTCTATCTCTGAGCTCTTGAAGGGAAACATCTTTCGCCTTTGTTGAAAACTCATGAGCATGAGATCTCTCCATCTCTCCTTTCTAAGGTGTGTATGAACCAGTCCCACCCGTCACCACATTTAAAGACCATAGACAAAGAGAGAGTTATATATAATTGTGAAAAATGCGTACCAGTCGGTGTAGTGGAGATCCACTTGAGTGAACCATGGGAGGGAAGCAAAAGGTGGTCTCCATCTTTTTTCTATCCGTGACTTGATATCACTTACTTTTCCTACCTGATATTCTATACTAAGAAATTTAGGCAGCAAATGCTTCACTATTTCATGACTATAAGCCTACAAAATTTTGGACTCATTCCTACTGGCCTATCTTTGTGAGATTGTGATATGAGTGCCTAGTACCAAGAAGAGCCTCAAGACCATTTGGCTCCCTTTTAATCATTGGTGCAAGAAAAGGAAACCAACATCAGTGCTTCTGCTTTTTCATCTCTATGTGCAGGAAATTGGGACTCTGATCTGGACAATTGTCCTTGTAAATCTCCAACATATTGAGATGAACTCTGAGTCAAAAAACTTGTTAAAGCAATTCATTATGCTTTCATGCTTTGCTTGTTGGTGTTGCAGAATGTGTTTATCCTAATCTCTCTCTCGCTCTTCTCCTCTACATCTTGTAAAGGTCTGAACATGACACTTAAAGACTTAGCAGTCATTAATCAATATCTTCTTTAGATTATATGCAGCACTAATCCTCCATGATGATAATGTTTGTAGCAAGACACCTTTGGACATTATAATAACATGTTTAGAACAAAATATAGAAAACCTGGTAAGCAAATCACGCCCTCCGTGGCTCTCACTTGCCCAAGTATTCTTTCCAAAATGATTTTTTTTTTTTATTCATTTTTCAAATGGCATGGGTTCATGATGGGAATTAGGACCTGAACTGGGTAAGAGAAACTTGGTTTCTCCATGAAAGATAGAGAGACAGAGAGACAGAGGAGAACCAAAAAAAAAAAAGTGAGATGACACTTAAAGACTTAGCATTAATTAATCAATATCTTCTTTAGATTATATGCAGCACTAATCCTCCATGATGATAATGTTTGTAGCAAGACACCTTTGGACATTATAATAACATGTTTAGAACAAAATATAGAAAACCTGGTAAGCAAATCACGCCCTCCGTGGCTCTCACTTGCCCAAGTATTCTTTCCAAAATGATTTTTTTTTTTTATTCATTTTTCAAATGGCATGGGTTCATGATGGGAATTAGGACCTGAACTGGGTAAGAGAAACTTGGTTTCTCCATGAAAGATAGAGAGACAGAGAGACAGAGGAGAACCAAAAAAAAAAAAGTGAGATGACACTTAAAGACTTAGCAGTCATTAATCAATATCTTCTTTAGATTATATGCAGCACTAATCCTCCATGATGATAATGTTTGTAGCAAGACACCTTTGGACATTATAATAACATGTTTAGAACAAAATATAGAAAACCTGGTAAGCAAATCACGCCCTCTGTGGCTCTCACTTGCCCAAGTATTCTTTCCAAAATGATTTTTTTTTTTAATTCATTTTTCAAATGGCATGGGTTCATGATGGGAATTAGGACCTGAACTGGGTAAGAGAAACTTGGTTTCTCCATGAAAGATAGAGAGACAGAGAGACAGAGGAGAACCAAAAAAAAAAAGTGAGAGAGAGAGAGAGAGAGAGAGAATAATAGCTAGATGAAAACCATATAGAGCATCCCCAAAACATTATCATGTCTCTGGGGCGGTTTGCCGCCTTTGTCCAACAAATCTATCTCTTCTCTACTTTATCGATATTCATTTTCACATCAGTATCAAACATTTGTCAATGGCCATTAGGGCACTTGCACTTCGCTCCAAAGTGTTTTCCATGCATCACCTAATCCTACGAATGGTCTCCCAAAAAAGAGTCTTTTTAGGGCACGCACTTTGGCTAATGCTCAATTAGGAGAAAGAAACTAAACCTGCTTAGGTGGTCCGCAAGTGTTGCATATAATTTTCCATATATGAGTTCTGATAGACAGAAAATAGGAAAGAAAAGAAAAGGGTCTTTTGCTTGTCTGCCAGTATGTGCACAAGCTCCTTCAGATGATCACATCAAAACAAAGTGTCATGCAAATAGGACATGTTTGGCATATTTTTCCCCTCCATTGCACACTGCGCCTTCATATGCTTCTTTCCCTTGAAATGCTGCTTTAGTGTTTCTCCATCTGGGCAACAAATTTTGCACAGTCCACACCAACTCATATGCTTCGCTGCCTCCAAGGAATCGTTACTCTTGAGGATCAACCACTACTATGTCCATCCTCTGCTGTTTCATCAGGTGCTTGTAACCACGCAAGTGCTGCTTGAAATTGAAAGCGGTGCTACAAAAAATTTTGCATAGATCACAAAAGAGGTCACAGCCGCACGTTATTTTTTTCATGAAATTTCTCAAAACGAGCCTTGGTTTAAAAACTGTCTCTGATTGAACATGGAACTCCATTGTTGTTGGTGGCGATGGAGTTTTGCACATCACTCCAGATGTACTTGGTATTGAAATCTTAGGGTGCCCTTACAAACACTTCCTGATAGATAGGAATATATTTCCGTCACCAAATATGAGCAAACTAAAAGCAAAGCAACCAGACCAATGACACTTTCATGTTCATTTACAAGCAAAACAGTTCTCATGGGGACAAATAATTCTCAAAGTAAAACTAAAGGCTATAGCATTTCATAGACGAGGCTTTCTATCCAATCTCCCAGTATTGCAGTACAAAAAGATAAAATGATAACATGATAGTGTCAATCTTAATCTATGAACTTCGCCACTCTCTAAGAAAGGATCATGGATGGTTGATGAAGAGACAGATGAAAGGCTTTTAAATTATTGGTATGCAACAAAGCTTAATTTCAGTGCAGAAAAAAACTTTCATATTTTTCCCTAAAAAGGACCTAAATTACATGCTGCGCCGCTAGGCAAACACCTTAATTCTAGCTTGAAATTGAACTTGACTATGTTAGATGATAATTCATTAGCCTAAAACTTGGATGCCTTTATTCTCCTTGGAAGCGCCCCCAACACAAAGATCCATATGAACGGCAAAATCTGGGAAGTGACCGCAGGATTCTACAATTTGATAATATGTAGAGAAACCTGAAGGCTAATAGAACTCTTTTTCCTAAATATACAACTTGAGAAAAACAGAATAGGAAAAACTGCCTTTTCTGCAAATATTGTGCCTAATCAATTTCTGAAAACCACTAAGAGTAGCCATCACATGGCAATTATTGTGACAATCCGAGTAATCCTAGGAATTAAAACCAATGCTTAACTACACAAGCTCATCAGTCATGCAATTACAGTGCGCCTGTGATCTGTTTAACAATCAAACTGAACAATTTAAGATTTTGAATCCATCACTCACCTTGGCAGAAAGCATGGATGGTGCCACATTCACCTTAGGGACCTGCTGTAATGGAATTTAAGGTTTTGAATGAGCAAGACAAAACTACATTACCTATTACATTACAAGAGCAACCAATTTTGGGTACTTTTTAAAATGATTGGACCAAAGAAAATCCCAAAATCAGAATACCAAGTGCCTTGGTTCTCGACCTAGGATCAAGTAAATGATAGTCTTGAATAAACTGGCTCACACTTCTTCCACCATAAGAACAGCAACATTATATTATGAAATTATATCTTCCTTTGTCGAGGAACAGTTTTCTTAACATTTAACAGGCACATCATCCAAAGATACTGAGTATTGCTGTAGTTTTGATCATCGTATTTAACAGATTTTTCCAAGAATACAGTAGTGATGACCGATTGGAAAGCTGTAGAGATAAATTCATTTTTCTGTACTGCAGTAGGTTTTTTTTTTTTTTTTTTTAAACTCTGAAATGTCATAGGAATATGTAGTCACCGAATATCAGCAAATTAAAGTAAAACAACCAGACTAGTGACACTTTTATGTTCATTTACAAGCAAAACAGTTCTCATGAGCACTAATAACTCTTAAAAGTAGTTAAACGAGAGGCTATAGCATTTCATAGACAAGAGGCTCTATACCATCCCCCAATATTTCAGTAGAAAATAAGGGAAAGAAAAAATTAAATAAAAAGACGATAAAATAGAAACTTGATAGTGTCAATCTTATTTATCTATAATGAGCTTTGCCGCCTCTAAGAATGGCTCATGGATGGTTGTTGAGGCGACAGATGAAAGGCTATCTAAATTATTGGTAAGCAACAACGCTTAATTGTTGATGCGGAGAAAAACACTCATTAACCATCACATAACAAAGCTTGTGATAATGCCACTAATCCTGAGAATTAAAACCAACTCTCAACAACACAAGTTCATCAGTCATGCAATATCAATGTATTTGTGAGTCTTATAACAAGCAAACCTCAAATTTAAGATTCTGAATCCATCACTCACCTTGGGAAATAACATGGACGGTGCCCCCTTCACCTTAGGGACTTGCTGAAGTTGTGGCTGCAATATCTCAATCCTCCCTGGCATAATGCAAGGTTTTGAATGAGTAAAAAGAAAACAGCAGAACCTACTACATATTACAAGTGCAACCAATTCTAGGAACTAAAACTAACTCATTTAGGAATCAGAACCGCAAGATTTCAAGAATTATCTTGATGGTGCTTTCCTTGGCAGAAGGCATGAATTCCCCATTCATCTTAGGAGCTTCCTGAGGTTGAGACCACAACATCTCCCGTTTCCTCCTCTATGCAAATTCTCGCTTGAGTGTGAGGTCCACAGACATGGTTTTCACTCTTCTTCCTTCTGCCATATCATGTAGCCTTGATTCTAATGATGAAACACAGCATGCAATAGTCCCATAAAAGACGACACAACAACTGTCCTATAACATATATATATTCACTAAAACCTAAACAATATGACATGAGAAAGATCGAAAATCCTTTTTTTAGTGATTAAGAAATCAGTGAAGTTGTGTGGAAGTGAATATCAACATGGTAACAACAGCCAGCCGTAAAGTCAGAATTTTATACGGAAATACTACCAAAAAATCGTCTTTTTTCAACGAATTTTGCATCAAAATTTTTAAGAAAAATTCGTTACAAAAATTATTTGCAACAAATTTAGCGACAAACAAATTTTTATCGCTATCAGCTCATCGCAAATTTTAGCGACCAAAAATTAAATTTTGCAACAAAAATTAAATTGAATTCTATAATTTGATCATTTTTTCAATACTACCATCAACCAACCATCTAACAACAATATCATCAACAAACCATATTATCAACATCATCAACATTGTCAAATGTAACAATTAAAAAACATATTAAAATGTCACAATATTCAAAGATAATAGTATACAAAAATCACATTCAAATGTAACAATTAAATAACATATAGAAATGTCAAAAAACAACACCACCACCATCATCATCAAATAAATCATCACCATCGTTATCATCGTCACCATCGTCACCATTATCACAATCAGGAGGATTATCAGAAGAAAATAGAAATGAGATCGTCTGACTTAAACCGGGAGCTAACTGAAGAAGTCACATTATAAAATTCTGGTTTGCGTGTAACTCGCTGATTATGTCCTCATTTTGCCTTTGCTGTGTGCGTAATTGAGAATTGAAATTCAACCAAAAAAAATCAGACGATATTAGGGTTTTATTTGAAATAAGTAAAGTTAATAATAAATGAATGGAAAAATTCAACGAAAATGTAAATTATGATATTTACCAAGAAAAGTCGAAGAAGGCGTCCGAGAATGAGGAATCAGTCGAAAAGCATGAGTACAGTCACCTTTGTCAGTTTGTCCTCTACCACCATGATTTTTTAAATGAGATATTGATTTAATAAATCCAATTAAATCTCACTATCATTAAAAATCAAGATTTTAATACCCTATAACTGGAAAATAAAATTAGAACAAAGACATTATAAAAGAAAAAGAAAAACAAACTCACTATTATTTATTGAATGTTGAAGTTGGAAGAACAATAACAATAAAAAAAAATGTCGTCATCCCTTTATTCCTAAGAGCAGCAGCCGTATGTAGGAAAGAAGGAAAAAAAAAGAATGTCACCTAAAGCAACCGCCTCCAGGAGGGAGTGGGAACTTGAAACAACAAAAAAAAAAATTAAAACCTAAACTGAATAAAAGGAATGCGCTGCTGGAAAATTCTAGATGAAGGGGCGGCTACCCCTCTAGGGCTCCTCCTTTTCTCCTCTCTAATATTTCATATATATATAGAAATGAGTTGTCAATTTTTCTAAAAAAAAAAAATTATCTTTCTAAATTTTTTGCAACTAACAAATAAAAAATGAATTTTCTAATGACAAACAATCTAATTGACTTATCCAATAGATAGTCTAACTAAAATAGAAGGTTACAAAAATTGAACTTCTCCAAAATTTATATTCATAAATATTAGGAATATCTTCCAAGTTTTCAAAGTTTTCAAATTAGGTTTTTTCCTTCCTTTTTTTTCAAAAATCTCTTCAATCATTCATATTATATCAATGACCATAAAACACAATAATTAGTATAATATATATTCAAAAATAGAACAAAATAAACCATAATTATTACACCAATTTATGCCCAATCAAATTCCCCCACACCTAGATGATACTTGTCCTCAAACATTCCTAACTCAAATAAATTAAAACTACTCTAACCAACCTATTTTTCTTTCAAACTACTAAACTAACATAGATGATACTTGTCCAATCAAATTCCCCCACACCAACATAATTATTACACCAATTTATGCCCAATCAAATTCCCTTATACCTAGATGATATTTGTCCTCAAACATTCCTAACTCAAATAAATTAAAATTACTCTAACCAACCTATTTTTCTTTCGAACTACTAAACCAACATATGCCATGAGAGTCAAACTAGAAAAATAATCAAAACAACAAATAATTCACAGTATTTTATATAAGAACAATTATTACAAATCCCAACAACTCCTTATGAAATAAAAACTATAAGATCCAACATTCTCTCCAAGGGTTCACTCAAATTCACTCAAAAATAGGTAAAAAAAATATATCAATAACACTCAAATCAACACATTGGAATTGACATTACTATATATTTGCAAATATATTAAATCTCCACCACTTAAAAATTTGAATTTCATGCACTAATCAAAATGTCTTTCATTTAGTTGTAATGAGGTTAGAGTTAAGAGTAGGATAAAAAGGTATATCAAGGGTTTAAAATATACCAAAGAAAATATGCAACTAATCACATAATTTTTTCTACAATAACACATTTGCTCCTCACAATAGCATACCAAAAATACATGGTCTTGCTATTTACATGTGCTCAACATAACTAACAGTCAAAAGCATATAAAAATATCAAACTTTTTCTTCACGGTCCATGACTGAAATGAAACTCTCAGAAATGCAGCATTTTTTTTGTTCTTCTTTTTTTTTTTTTTTTTTTTTTGCTTTTTTTCTCTTTTTCACTACTGCTTTTTTCTCTTTTTTTTATTTTTTCTTCTTTTTTCATGAATAACTTCTCAGGACAAAAGATAAACAAAATCAAACTTTTTCCTTCCTAGTCATCAAATCTCTTCATCTTTCATATGTAGCAAATATCAATATTAAGACTCTAATCAATACATATCTCACAAGACAATCATATAACTAATATTATATGATTAATTATATATATTTTCGGTACAAGGGTTGAAAGGTAAGCCAAAATGAAGAGTTTTTGTGTTGTAATGAGGGGTTATAAAGAAAGAAAGGGTTTTAGACTCAACTTGGTTCACTAAGGGGATTATAAAAATCAGGGTAGAGATTTTTACGAAAGCTAAAATGGGTAAATCCTAAGTGCCTTGATCATTTCAATACATGAAATCCTAGATATGATCTTAAAATGTATAACATTGCAAGTTCTAGAATGTTCAATCCAAGTATGATAATCACTCATCAATAAAGAAAATTCCGAACACAACGAATGAATTTACTCGCTTTAAGGTCAAAATCTCACTTTTAATTGGGGTTTGTGTCAAATTTTGCATGTTCATCATTCAAAAAAAACTATTAAGATATGAACAGTCATTATAAACACAAAAACCATTAATACGAACTATTTTTTTATAGATTTTTAACCAACAAATAACACATACCAACTTAAAAAGTTCAAAATTTTTTATTTTTCCTCTCTCTTTTTTTTAATAAAATGAAATAAAACTAAATCTATTGTAAAAAAATAAACAAACTATTAAAAACAAAAACATAAAATATTTCCCCACACCTAAATCATACATTATCCCAAATGTATGCTAAATGAAAGAAAAAAAAAGAAAAAAAAATAAATAACATTCATCCCAAATAAAAGCAAAAATAAAAAGATAAAGTGAGAACAAAACTTCCCTAGGGTGGAGTGATGAATGGAGGGGTCAAATCCAACAAGTTTTGAAGAAAAAATTATGATGACAGCAATGGACCCCTTCTTAGGAAGTGGGCACGCCCTAAGTCATGTGCAATTCTGGTCATTTGAGAATATTAACAAAACTGGACAGTAATGAAGGTTTGTTAAGCCGTGGGCACGTCTTAATGGCAGAACACTTCTGGTCATCGAATTTTTCAGCATTTATTCACCTAAAAAATCAAAATCAAAACTAAATCAAACCAAATAAATATGAAATAAAAAATCATAAAAAAATATTGGGTTGTCTCCCAACAAGCACCTTTGTTTATTGTCTTTGGCTCGACAATATCTCCTCGTTTCAACCTCGTTCAAAAATCGATCTGATCCATTTAGATTTCAACATACCTGGTATGAACTTCACTTTTGAATTAAAATGAAGGATTTTTATAGCTTACCAATTATTATTTCCAATGTGAGAGTTTGTCATCAAGAAATTTACCCCATTGTGCAACCTTGTTTGTCACAGTTTCCTTAAAAGCAAAATCAAATTCATTTTGCACAAAATTATCATGAACAATGAACTGTACCATGCTATCATGAAAAATAAACTTAAAATCATTTGGATATTTCATAACGTCAAAAATATTAAAAATAACAACTTTACCATCAAATTCAAGAGTTAAAATACCAAAATCCGCATCAATTTTTGTCTTGACTATTTTCATGAATGGTTTTGACACTTGTTTTATTGTTTCTAATAAAGGAATGTTGAGTCCTTCTTTTGGAGAAGTATCAAAAATCTCTCTCTCTTCCTCCTCTTTCGGTTGTGTCAATCTGTTAAGAAAATGTGATAAAATCAAAAATTTTTGTCTTGAAAGTGTTGGACTCGTTACTTACCTCCTTGGTGGATTCATTTACCATTGATGATTTCTCTATTTGCTCGATTTCTATATCTTCTTCGGCTTTTGATAAATTGTCTTCCATTTCTTTTGATGATTTTTCCAATCAACTCACGGTTGTCATCAATTGTGACATTTGATTTTCCAAATTCTAAATACTGGTCCTTATCTCTTGTTGAAATCATGAGCTTTCATGTTGAATTAATAAAGTGTTGTTAGCCAAACTTTTAACAATCTCTTCTAGAGACATACCTTGATTCAAAAAGGGTTATTGAGATTGAAATTGTGGTCGGTATTATAGTTGTTATGGAACTCTTGTTGCCAATTTTCATAACTGAAGTTTGGTTGATCTCACCATCCTTGGTTGTAGATATTCAAATATGGATCATCATAAAGAATGTGACACTTATAGGTTAGATAATCCATCTCTAAACAAACTCCAAAAGTTTGTACCGATCGCATTTGTCCTACAATAAAATTACACATAAGAAGAATTAGTTCTTTCAATTCTTGACGAAGGGAAAATTCACTTACCTCGTTGACCCTCTTTGAAATATCTTGTCATATTTCAAATTGTTGGGAAGTCCCAATATTAGAAAAATCACTACAAAAAGCATGTTCATTAGAATTAGAAAATAACAGCTCCCTTAAAGTCTTTTAACCGGCCATGTCTGAGTGTTCAAAATCCTTCTCTTCTATGTCGTCGATAAACTTCTAGTAAGTTCACTGCAAATATTAGTTCCAAAAATAAAAATAAAACAAAACTTAAAAGAAATAAATTACTTAACACCGTTCTCCGGCAGCGGTGTCAAAATTTGGTATGTCGTCAAACAACTCAAAATAAAATACCTACTTCACAAAATATTAGTATAGAGTGAATAGTGTCATCTCCACAGGGAACGGTGGATTTACTTCTTTTAAGGAAATAAAAATAAAAATAAAAATATGGGAGTTTGAAAATTAACTAAACTAATTAACAAAAAATAAAGAAATCAAAAATAAAAGAATAAAAACTAATGAAAAATTAATTTTTTTAGTCAAAAGAATTATATCCACGTTGATTTCTTGTGATTGATCATTGATTTATCTAAAAATTTCAACACACATAAATAAATTGGTTATAGCCGTTAAGTACCACGAAACGACCAATCACTCTTTACTTTTTCGGTAATCAAGGTACCACCATTAATTACTTCCTTAATTGAAAGACAACCGAAGAGATTCTCGTTGGATTTAGTGTTTCGATAGCCTTACAGTCTAGAGAGACTAAATTCTAATTAGTAAATTCCAACCTGGATTTATTTAAATTAAATTATTCAATTCCATGACATGAATATTATTTACCCCGTTATTAAAAGCAAACAAATCTTGTCATTTTTAATTGGTTATAGATTATTCTAGATCTAACAAGCATTGGCCATCTATTTAATAACCCTAAAAAAATCATGATCCATGAAGTGTAGGAATCAAATAAATACCTATGAGATATTGATTTAATAAACCCAATTAAATTATTAAATCTCATAATTATTGAAAATCAAGACTTCAATATTCTTTAACTAGAAAATAAAATTAGAACAAAGACATTAGAAAATAAAAAGGAAAACAAATTCACTATTATTTATTGAATGTTGACGTTGGAAGAACAATAGCAATAAAAAAAATGCCGCCGTCCCTTTATTCCCAAGAGCAGCAACCGCATGTAGGAAAGAAGGAAAAAAAGAATATGTCACCTAAAGCAGCCGCCTCCAGGAGGGAGTGGGAACTTGAAGCAACAAAAAAAAAATAGAACTTAAACTAAATAAAAGGAATGCGCTGCTGGAAAATTCTAGATGAAGGGGCGGCTGCCCCTCTAGGGCCCCTCCTTTTCTCCTCTCTTATGTCTCATATATATAAGAATGAGTTATCTATTTTTTTTAAAAAAAAAATGTTCTTCTAAATTTTTGGCAACTACCAAATAAAAAAAAAAATTCTAATGACAAACAACCTAATTGACTTATCAAATAGATAGCTTAACTAAAATAGAAGATTATAAAAATTGAATTTCTCCAAAATTTATATTCCTAAATGTTAAGAATATCTTCAAAGTATTCAATGTTTCCAAATTAGGCTTTTTCTTTCATTTTTCTTCAAAAATCTCCTCCATCATTCCTATTATATCAATGACCATAAAACACAATAATTAGTGTAATATTTATTCAAAAATAAAGCAAAATAAATCATAATTATTATACCAATTTATGCCCAATCAGAAGTTAAAATTTAATGTATTAAGAAAAGAAAACTTACCCGTCATCAAAGATAGACTCAGCCAACGACTCTCAAAGACTCGGGCAGCCTGTCACAAAATGAAATATCACTGATGCACAATAACACAAAGGCAAAAAAATAAACAATTAATCAAAACCGTAAATTTCTTTAATCAAAATCCAAAAGTTGAATCTATATATAAAATTTGAATCTATATAAAAAATACACAAAGACTTACCCGCGAGGACGAGGACTGCAGCAGCAAATCCGATGGCTCTGTCGCCGGATCTGCACAAGAGAGAGAGAGAGAGAGAGAGAGAGAGAGAGAGAGAGCGAGCTTATCTGAGTGGAGTGGAGCAAAGAAATCCATTCGAAGAAAGGAAAAAAAATTTCTAAGTGGAAATGAAGTAAAACAATGGAAAGGAAGGAAGCAAAAATTTCTAAGTATAGAAAATTTGCAACAAATTTTATGACGAACACTGTGTTCGTTGCAAATTTTGCGACGAACCAAAGATTCGTCATAAATTTTGCGATGAACTCAACGTTCATTGTAAATTTTGCGACGAATTCAAAGTTTCGTTACAAATTTAGCGACGAACTCTAGATTTGTTGCAAACATTGCGACAAACACAAAGGTTGGTTGCAAATTTTGCAACGAACTCAAAAATTCGTCGCAAATATTGCGATGAACCCAACGGTTCGTTATAAATTTTACCATGAATCCGTATTTTCGTTCCTAATTTGTAACGGATTTTTTTTGTCGGTGAATTCTTTGGAAATTTATGACGAACTCTTTTTGATTGAAAATTTTGTTACTAATTGACGATAAACTTTTTTGTTACAAAGTTCATCGTTAAAAATATATTTTTTTGTAGTGATAGAACATGCATTGCAGTTACAATTTCAGTGGGTGAGGATTATAGTTTTTAGGTGTATAACAATATTTAGAGTTGTAATTTTTGAAATTAAATGATATATATAATTATTTTTTTTTTAATTTCAAAAGTAGTCTCTTTGTTCTAACAATACCCACATACAAAAACAATCATGGTCAAGAAATATTACTGCCGGGGTATAATTTTATCGTTGTATTGAAACTTAATTTGATGAAGAGAATGTATTACATTCAAAGTGGCTTTCTCAAGTGGGCCTCAAGATGAAGTATGGTAAAGGAAGACTTACAAATCTTTTCAGCACAAGTTCCAAATTTTCGTTCAAGCTGGAACATGCTAAACTTGTGGGGAGAGAGAGAGAGAGAGAGAGAGATGGAAATGGGACCTGATGCAGGGTACTCACAGCAGCACAGTACATGCATTCAAGGACAGAATACTCAGGGGAGGGTACTATTGTCATTGAAGGATGAAGTAAAGGGTATTATGGTCAACTGATGTCAACATTTCAACTGAAAAGAATCAGATTCTGTGCATCCCCGCCCCATCGTACAACCTTAGGATTGATGTTTGGTGTTATACAACCTTTTTTTTTGGGTTTTTTTTTTTTGGGGGGGGGGGGGGGGGGAGTGACGCTAAAAATAAAAATTTTTTAAAATAACATATTTAAAAAAAAAAAAAAATCAAATTTAGCACCAAATACGTGAGTTTTAAAAACTTGACATATACTGTTTATGTGAATAATATCATATTGAGTTTTAAAAATCTGATATGCACAGTATTATTCACGTGAACAGTATCATGTTCGGTTTTTAAAACCTGATATGTACAGTACTATTTACGTGAACAGTATTATGTTGTGTCTTGAAAATTCGATATGAGTACTGTTCACGCATTCTTTATATCGAGTTTTGAAAATCTGACATGACATTGTTCACATGAATAATATATGTTGAGTTTTGAAAACTTGATATGTAGGTTTTAGATTTAGAAATTTTTTTCAAATGTATCGTTTAGAATTTTTTTTTTATTTTTTTGGTTCAAATGCGATCATTACTCAAAAAAGAAAAGACAAAGAAAAATAAAAGTTACGAGAGATACATACTATTTGTAATGACCCTCTAAATTTGATTACTAGATTTACAAAATATATATATATATATAATTATTAACTAATAGGATAAAAAGTTGAGACCTAACTTATCATTTGTATTATTGAAAATTCTTACTTATAACAATCGAAGTTTCATCTCAGTTTCCGTTCGAGCTCATTTCCTCTCCCAAAAAGAAAAAAAAAAAAAAATACCCTCATTAAAGATTAGTTTTTAAATCCTTTGGTCCAAAGGGATTTAGTTATACAATAACAATAATTCTGCCTTAGATGGGATTGATCCCAAGTCTCTAGGCATATGACCTTCAAATACATGCTTTCTGCCTTCTAGTGATTCACATGGATGGGATGAGTACAATCAAAAGGATCCCATAAAAATATTCCATTGATTAAAAGAGAAAAATGGAAAAAGATTTCCCTACTTTGTCTGGCACAAATAGGATGTATGTGCATTAGGCATAAATGATATAGCAAAAAGCAATAAAAGGACACTGCCATCTAGGCAAATAATAATCTCCCTCTCACTCTTTCATAGGAATCATTCAAACAATTAGTATTCCAAAGATCTGAGTTGGGCAAAGTTGACCAAAGCAAACTGCAGAAAGAAAAGCTTTATGCTAACTTTTGTTCTCTTCTTCTTCCTGCAGCAATCTTTCCACATATTGCTAACCTCTTAAGCATGCTTCGCCCAAAAATAAGCTAAGGACAGCTCAAAATTTAATCAGTATACTGATTGAAACCCGATAGGCACATAGGAAAGATGCTAGTTAGCACTGTCTATAATCTTAGTGAAACAGTAAATGAAGTCATATTGTTGCATCTATATTCACGGATAGAAACTAATTCAGACATAAATCCTAGTTTTTCTGCAATATTTTTGCTATATACTATCTTAATGCAACTATAATCCATATTATAGACTTGATTTTTAAGAAAAAGAAGTTCCTGCTAATGTTCCGCGAGCAGATCAATCCTTGAGCCCGGTGTCATTCAAAGTGTAGGGTTCTCTGCACATTCTCTTCCTTTGTGCGATGAACAGCCAACACATGCTTTTTGCCCTTAAAATGTTGCTCCAATGCATCTTCATTTGGGCAGCAAACTTGGCACAATTCGCACCACTTCATCAGCGGGTTCACTCTATTCACGCAACTGTTCTTGCCAAGATCTGTCATTGCTACTTTCATCTTGTGCTTGTGACCATGCAAGTGCTGCTTGAGATAGAAAGGGGACGAGCAGGGAACTTGGCATAAATCACAGAACAGGCTACCAAGTGGACTAGTTTGTGTGAGTTGTTGTCTAACAGGTGGTGGGGTTTGCAAGATGGTTGGTGGTGGCGAAGGTGCTTTGCGCTTTATCCCTGAAGCATTTGGTGCTGAAGTCAGAGGTGCCCGTGAAAACGCTTCCTAATAAATGTTTCAGTCAGCTATATCAGAAAAGAATAAGCAGACAAATTTTCACAGCAGCGGTATGCAAGAGACAGAAACCTATTGTGGGAGAACAACCTCTTTACGGTGATTTATGCCATGCATTTGCTCCAATCTCAGCAATAATTGCATCAACTTTATATGTTATATATCTCACAACAAGCAAATAATTAATTACATATTAAGTATTTTTGCACCAGCAAAAAGAAGACACAAGTCACTTTTTAATGCAGGACAACAATGAGCGATCAATTTAATCAATTTGTTTTAGGTGATGTTGCATTTCATTTCACTCAATATGCATATCACGTTGCCCTAAAAACTTTATTTTCATTCAAGAAAAACAGTTCTCACAGGCACAAATAAGGCTAAATGTGACAAGAGGTCTCTACCTACTAATGCACACACTTCTGATGGGAAGCGCTACCTTCTAACATTGAAATAGGTAAAACATTTTTAGTAGGACAAAAGATGGAAAAGCAAAAACTTGGAAGTGTGTCAATGTTAACTATCTATAATGAACTTTGCCACCCTAGAGAAAATAAGATACATGGCAGGGTACAGATAAAATGCTATCTCTGTGTAAGCAACAAAGATTTATTTTTAGAGCATGCTTGCAACCAGGAAGAGGAATATAGGGGTAAATTTTAGTTAAATTTTAATTGATGTACATAGTTTTAGGTTACTATATCTTACACCTTTGCATGTAAAGGACTTTAAAAGGTCCAAACACAACCAGTGTAGTAGGCAAAATGGAGCTTCATCAGCAAGACAACCAAAAATACAGAACCATTCTCAGAAGTAATGCTTTTGCCCACTAGGAATTAGTCTGTAATCTCTTGAAGTTTGCACACATTCAAATAAACCAAGATCCACATGAAGTGGAAATTTTTGAAATGGAATTTCCATACTTGTAGCAAATACTCTTAGCAATCACAGGCAGAGAAAATCAACTGCTCCATCCATATTTAAGAAAGAGACCCTAATTACTCTAGTAACTCTATTTAAACAATATCAAAGGGATGAAGATGTTAATAAGCAGATACTGTAATTGATCAATGATAAGAATCTTTTCAAAACATACTACTTAAACAGAAAAGAAGTTTGGCACTGCAAACTTAGTACTATTTAAATTTCCAAAAACCAATAAAGAAAGTAAGGTTTATAGAATTAATCATTGTTGCGCCTTGGCAGTACTTTACTTTGTTTATGGCAGAACAACTTCAGGGGCTAAAACTGGTGACAATGCAACAACTATAGGAACTAAAGCCAGCACTCAACCAAAAAAACTTCATCACATGCATAGACAAGTTTTTTGTCAGTTATTTTTTCACCTTGGAATGAAACATAGGTTCCACATTTGCTTTAGAAACATCCTTTTGTTGCCGTGACATCTGGATCCTCTCCTAATGCCATGCCAATTGAATGAGTCAAACCAATGTAATATAACAAAGATAGCTGATCAGAAATAAACTGACTGGGCAGTAGTTGTTTAACAAATTTCAAAAGCAAATCTTGTAACAATCCAACTAGTTTTAGGAACTGAAACCAAAGGTTTTTATCAGTTGTTTTTTCACCTTGGAATGAAGCATAGGTACCACATTTGCCTTAGAAACATCCTTTTGTTGCCCCAACATCTGGGTCCTCTCCTAATGCCATGCCAATTGAATGAGTCAAACCAATGCAATGTAACAAAGATAGCTGATCAGAAGAAAACTGACCAGGCAGTAGTTGTTTAATAAATTTCAAAGGTGAATCTTGTAACAATCCAAATAGTTTTAGGAATTGAAACCAACTCTAAGAGTGTATTTGTGATATGCTAATAATCAAACTGCACAATTCATTGCTCACATTGGCAGAAGGCATAGGTTCCAGAATTTGTTTAGAGGCTTCTTTAGCTTGTGACTGCATCATCTCAAGCTTCTTCCTATATGCAAACTCTCTCCTTAGTGCAAGTTCTACAGACATGGTTCTCGCTCTTCCTTCGTCTCCCATTTCGTTGTAGCTTTTTCCCTTTCCAACAACAACCAAACAAAGATTACTACTCAATCCATCTAATCAAAGATTAGGAAAGGAAATTGCATCTAATTTATAGTAAAATCTAATAGAAAAATGTTCAATATTGTGGAAAATAAGAAATCCCTTTCCCATTCAAAACTCCATAATTATTTTAAAAAATAAACACACACAAAAACACATAAACACACGTGGTAAACAAGTGGCAGAAAACAATTGAAGCAACTCCAAGAAACATTGAACTACAAAAAGGATTAAAATCTAAATTTTCAGAGATCATTCTCCAAAATATTCAAAACCCATGACCGCTGATTCACCAACGTGCATGTGTGGTAAAAAATAATAATAAAAATAGAATAAAAAGAATAAAAAATTGGGGGACCTAAAAATGTGAATTTTAGAGTGGCCAAGCACTCCAATTTTCAGCTTCGACATTTTATTTTTTAGACTCAAAAAATTCATACTAAGCTAGAGAAACACACAAGGGGAGTGAAATTTTAAGAAAACTTTTCTGCACAGAGCTTTGAAGTATAGAAGCTAAAAACCATCAAAGTTTAAGAAGAAACAAAAACAAATTGTTTCCTATTAGACACCCACAAAGTAAAATCAATTGTAGAAATTACATAACAGAACATTTTTGTTACCTAATAATACAAGCAGATCAAATAATTTAGTTGAGAGTAACATGAGTAACTCATGCATTTGGCACATTTAAACAACACAAATTCATGAACACAAAAGTTTCACTTCCTGAAAATGCCTGTAAAATGACAAAAAAAAAAAAAAAAAAAAAAAAAAAACCCATCATTTCTGAAGTGAACAACTATTATCATAGAAGAAATATGATTTCTGGGGTACGCGTATTTTGCTTTAAACTTTCTTAGATGAATAGATTATAACAGATTCTAAAATCGGTTCATATATTTCTTTTTTTATTTTCTGGGTAAGTTAAAGAGGGTTTTCTTCTAAGTGGGTTTCCGAATTTGTTACTAAAAGAGGCAACAACACACAGAATCCTCACCCAGAGAAAAGAGCTATCAGCTTGTCCAGGTGTATAATTGATTCGTTCCAAGAGTTGATGCATTTCATTTCACTCAAAATGCATGTCATAATCCATGTCCTAACCACTCCATTCATGCAAAACAGTTCTTTTAAGTGGATCACAAAATGTGTTACTGAAAGGGGGGGAAAAAAACACAGAGAAATCTCACCCACAAACAAAGGCTTTTGCTTTTCGTCCTCCCCTTCCCCCAAGTCTCACAACACCCTCGCAAGAATCTTCAAATTCTGAAGATAGAAATGTGAGAGTGAGAGAGAGAGAGAGAGAGAGAGAGAGGTGAGGAGTCCCAGCACACTGGTCTCGCTGACTAAGAATCCTCTAGTAGAGGGCATTACTGTTGTTGAAGTTTAAAGTGAGGGGTATTATGGTCAGCTGGGTCAACATTTCAACCACAAAGAATCTGATCGTCCGATGTCTACGTTTCCAACTATAGTACAATCTCAGACGCAGGTTACATGTGACATAGCTGATCTAGTGGGGCCCAATTCTTACAATCTTTGTGGAAAAAAAAAAAAAAACCTTATATTAAATTGATTATTGTTTGTATTTATAGTTAGCTAAATTAATTAGCGTACTAACGTGGATTTGGAATCATTGAAGCATTTTTCTTAAGAACGTATTATTCCATTAGAATAAAATTTTTCTTTCATTTTAAAAATTATAAAAAAAAAATTAATAGTAATTACTGTTAATTTAAAATATAAAAAAATGATAATTATTATTATTGGAGGTGAATTTATCTCCACAGATAATCTTTACTAACTTATCAAATAGCCGTCTATCGATCTTAGTCAATGAGACCTATAAAAGACCGTCAAAAGATATTTCAGCCTACAGTGGAGTGATTCTGATACTCAAATTAGAGAATAGTTTTCAAAGAGAAAAATAGATTGAAAGAGAATTTTGTATGCCCATGGGTGTTGTGTAAACTCAGAGATATATAACTTATTTAGCCGGCCAGATTCATCAGGTATATATAGTCTGCCTGCATGAGTTCTGTATGCTTTTGAGTTGTTAAAATATTATTTTCCTTATGAAGACGTTCTGAGATCACAGGAATCATCGTGAGAGATTTTCAAAGATTTAAAACACTATTACTCGAAGAAGTTCAAATCTCAAAAGATCCACATCCTAATCGACGGCAGTCAAAGGTTTCCTTTCCTATTACGGGAGGTTGACTTCATGTTTTACAGAAAAGCAAATATTGTCTTTAGTCGAACAAGGTCGTAGAGCACCGAGAGAGAGAGAGAGAGAGAGTGGGTCATGTCTACTCATCTAGAAATAAACCCCATATTGACGACACACTTTCGATCATGTTGTCTCTAATGGGCCATGGATTCGAAAAACTCTAAGTCCCCTAATAATGGGCCTTTGGATTATGTTCCAACATTTGCCCCCGACTTCTGGTGTCATTCCGTAAGAAGGGTTTTAAAAGTAGCATAAATGGATGGGGATTTGAAAAGATGTTAGTGCGCTTTATTAAATGCGGCACGTACCTTTTTGATTTCCACGAAGCGTCTCCGATAAGCTTTATAAAATGTGGTGTCTAATTGGTTCATGCACTATCATGTCTACTTTTTGATAGTTTTTTCATCTAATCGGAGAAGGCGACCTACAAGTCACTTCCTTTGAAATTCCTAAGCAACATTCAGAAAAAGAATCGAGTCAAAAATGGCCAGGGATTCGTCATCACTGGCTTATCCAGGTATCAACGACATTCGGAGTGTCATAACAGAGAAGGAAATTCAAAGTGTTCAGAACGACATATTGTTAAGGGATGATTATCTTCTGTGGTCTGCCACTGATGAAGATAGGGCCAATAGGATGTCGGAGACACGTGTTCTAATATATAAACAATGTGTCAAATATGGGTTAAAGGTGTCGTACATGGGTGATATAGCCCAGGTCTTGCTTGGTTGGAATATTTTTCCAATGATATTGATTTTCAGTGCTTGGTGCTTAGTGGCTATTGTGATATCGCTAATGAATTTTTGTCGTCTTCATTTTGACTTCGAAATTTTGGCGTCGATGTTCTCTCTCAAGAGATGTACTTGCGGAAGTTCCACTAAAAGATAGTTTTCCTTACAAACTAGGCCAAAATCCGACTGGGAGTTTCTCTATAAAGAGACCATCGACAAGAGTGGGATGCACAAGTATTTTTTAGTAGAGTTCTTGAATAAGGACTTGATGCCTACACTACCAGATGCCAATGGAGAGCCATTCCTTAGGTTAAAAACCTCTGAGCCCTCTCATGATTCAAGATTTATTCATTTAGTTGGCGTTTTTGCAAAGCCAAGGATCGATACATTCGTGTGGAAGCCTTCTTAGATGATGAGATGTTGGCTCTGGCAGGTTTGCTGTTGGGAGAGAAAAGGAAGATCGAGAAACCTCTCCTAATAGAGAAGAAAAAGAAAGGTCTTATGGACATTCTTGCTTCTCCTGACGGAAAAGATTTCGAGGAGTGAGGCTCAAGTCCAAAAGAGGGACTATTGAAGTGGAGAGCGTATTTGATACAAGGCCAATACTACTCCCATTTTGACCTTGGTGAGGAAGAAGAGGAGGGTACGGTTGAGTTCGTTGGGTAAGGTCAGGATGGTGAATGGATAGCAAGGACCCTCAGATGCTTCGGGGGCTATTAGGACTGAAGGTCGTGAATTTGAAGTTCAGGGGATGTAGAGATCTGGGTGAAACACCCAGAAGACATTGAGGCTGTTGATGAGGATGTCGAGATGAGAGAAGCTAAGGCTGTCGAAGAGGATACTGAAGAGAGAAAGAGGAGATGGAGGACGAGGAAGTCGAGTGTCGTCTCCTAGAAAACTTAGAGGAGGAGTAGAAAGAGAAGTTGCTAAGAACCTGGGGGTGTTCCCCCAAACATGACTGAGGGGCCTGGTACAAGGCCTTCTTTTGTTGTTCCTTTGATACAAGGCAAGCTGAAGATGTCTACCAGGGTTTCTCTTGAGCTCCTCATTCCCGTTTTATCCTTTGATGGTCAGCGTGGGTTACAGGAATGCGGGACTATAACTATCAGCATTAGTGACCACCACTATAGTTATGCTGATAGTAATGAGGTGAGGAAGATAGTAGAGTGGGTGGATTTTCACCATTTTGATTTGGAGCTAAACAAACTGTCTTTTAGGTAGGGCGAAGAGGCCATTATGTCCTCGAATCGTGATATGACTGCCTTAGAATGCACTTTATTATGATCTCTGTTTATGACCATTCTTGTTTCGTGCAAATTATTATCTTGGTAGAGTTTCAAAGGTTGAGGAGAGAGCAGAAGATAGATCATCTGAAGCACCAAGCCGATGAGATGGGCACAAAAGTGTCTCGGTTGCAAGATGTCTTATCGCAGAAAGAGAAGGAAATCGAGAAGAAGAGAGTGTCTACCACTACTTTGAATGCCCAAGAAGAAAAGATAGAATGGCTGAAAGTTGAGCGGGACATGGTGCTTTAACGGTGCAAGACCCTCTCCAAAAGGTGTCAGGAGCTGAAGGCGAAGGCTGGGGAGCGTGAGATATGCTTGCACACTATGTAGAGGTTGGCTGAGATGCGTGATCAAGCTCTAAGGGCTACTGAGCAGAAGATATTGGAACCAGGGGAGGCTGTCAAGAGAGCCATTGATCAGCATACGCGCACTCGGTGCAAGTGGGGTAAGAACTTGTGGTGTGCCAAGGAGATTATTGATTATGCGGAGCTTCGAGTCCATGCCCCCGGACATGGCGAGGGCTAGTCTTGAGGTGCCTAACAATGAGCTTGTGATCATTCCCGTGAACAGTGTGCCCTTAGAAGTTGCGAATGAGGATGCCATGGTGGATGCACCTCAAGCGCCTTGCGTTGATTTAGGGTATTCGAATCTCATGTCTCAATCTCTTCCTTAGTTGTGTTTTTGGTCTTCTTATGACTCTTGTATGTTCTTGAAAGGATTAATGAAAGAATTTGACTGTTTTCTTCATGACTGGGCTTCTAAAAACCCTATTCACAATTCACCTTGTCGCATATAGCACACATGGTGCTATCGAGGATATATACCTCTAGTTGTTAGTATGCTCGTGCGATACCATGGGCTATACATACCAGTCAGGGAGATATATCCCTTACCATCAGTATGTTCATTCGATAAAGTGGACCATGCCTACCTGACGAGGAGATAGATCCTCCATTAACGGCACATTCATTTAGTAGCGTGGGTCATGCCTACCTGATGAGAAGATAGATCCTCCATTGACGGCACGTTTATTCGGTAGCATGGGCCATGCTCACCAATTGAGAAAACAGATCTTCTATTGACGGCACGTTCGTTCAGTAGCGTGGGCCATGTTTACCCAACGAGGAGATAGATCCTCTATTAACGGCACATTCATTTGGTGTGATTGATTCACCACGAGAGATTAATAGAGTAAATCATTACATAAGCTAATCATAGCACAATAAGTGAAATAAATAATGAGACTACATACTGTAAGATACTCGACTAGTAGTCCTATGGAAGTAAACGTAAGAAAGAGAGGGGTTCAGGATTACTTGAGAGAGTTCACTGGGAATTCCAGTTCACATGACAGTATTCTGATACTAGTGGAGGTTCTAAACTTGATTTTCATGTGTTTCGTGCTCGGTTGTGCCTTCAAGGCATTCAAGACTGGTTGACCCAAGATAACATTGTAAAGCAAGGATAGTTTTACCATGTTGAATATTGGTATAGCTGTTACACGATCGAGTAGAGTCCTGAGAGTAATGGAAAGCGAAATGATGCCTTCAAGGTATATTTACTCATTCGAGAGTCCTTTGATGGGACTAGCATGAGGCTATAAGTGTGTTTGAGTAAAACCCATCTACAGAAAAGCATTCCAATAGAGAAGGTTATAGCCGGTCCCCTGGTCCACGAAGATTCTCCTTACTTTAAATTGCCCAATCTGACGGTAATGATAAGGGAATCATGTCGGTCTGGATCGACCCCTACCAGATCATTGCTACTGAAGCCGATCATTGGCCTTTTCTTCTTAGGTTGCTTCTCCGTACACGTAGCAACGATTTCTTTAGATGTGGAGCTCAATGGTTTGACCTTGTGAAAAATTAGGGCCACTGTTTGCCCAATCTCGTTCGGTCGTGGATATCATCAGTTGTGTAATGCCATTAAGATGTGGGCCGGAAGATATGGATTTGAGGGATCATACTCGCTTGGTATTTGGAGTATCACTCTATCTAGTCAATTATCAGTGTCTCTTGGATTCAATTACTCTCTTTGATCAGTTTCGTATCTTGCCACATGCAGGCCTTGAGGAGGGAGACCTTTCCTCTCTGTACTTATAAATCTCTGGAGTCGACCACTTTGGACAAGAAACTCGAGCTCGTCTTTGAGCTTCTTACACTTATTTGTCAAATGTCAATAGTCTCGATGAAAATGACAATATCGTGTCTTATATATTTTTGAGTCATCTTTTGTGGAGTGAGAGGGGCCACCTGACATAAGGCTTGTTCTAAATTTGAAACAGAAATTGATTTGGTATCTCATTCAGAGGAGATAACTAGTGAACTTTCGTTGTTGAGGAGGCCCTTGTCGGGCTCTCTTAGGCAAGAATTGTCAGGGTGATCGGCTGCATTAGTTTCGAGTTAGTTGGTTTCGTCGTTTTCCAAATGCTTCAGTGTCCTCCATAGTGATATATTTTTTTTGATTGGGAGTAAAACTCCTGGATGATAGATGGGGGATATTTTGTGATGAATGTTTTCATCCCCGATGGTCGCAGTCCGCTGTGTAATGTAGCCAGTGCAATGGAATGTTCTAAGCCCGAAATCTTCATCATCTCTGTTTTGAACTTATCGAGCAAGTCTTTCAACGACTCATCGTCCCTTTGCCGCAGTGAAATGAGGGACATGGACTTTCTCTTGGCTCACCTACTGATCACAAAATGTGTCTCAAATTATTGTCAGAGTTGAGAGAAGCTGTTGACTGAATAGGAGGAGTGAGTTAAACCACGTCAGAGCACTGCCCTTCAAGGTCATAGGAATGTGTTTACACATGGCCATAACTGACATGTCTCTTGAGACCATCATGGTCACGAAGTGAACCATATGATCCCGAGGGTCGATAGTACCGTCATACCTCTCTATCGGAGGGAAAAGAAAGTCATGAGATATCAGTTTTGTAAAAACTTGGAGTCGAAAGGTGAGAGATTGGTAACATGTTGAGCGAGTTCATCTCTTCTCAAGTTGGCATGTTTAAATTCGTCTGCGATGAGTTCTTCGACTTGCTTTCTTAGATTATCAGGATTATGTCGGGAAGCCATCGAGGGTTCTTGATATTCCCTAAACTTGAGTCTTCTTTGGCGCATGTGACCTGACCCATGCGAGGAGGATTGTGCTCTTGGTCTGATAACACGACTGAACTCCTCCAATTGTTTGCTCATACGTTGCAATTTGGATTCGAGTCTGGCTATCTCAAGTCAAGTAACCTTTTCTGTAAAGGTTGAAGCAGGAGGTGGCATTGGTTGGTCCTCTTGTCTGGCCGGTTGTTGGGTTTCAGGCTAATTGAGAAAGGCAGGAACTTCAGTAGGGTTGTCCTACACTGCAAGCTAAACAATGTCTATCGGGATAGTGGTATGTCCTTCCACCGTAGTTATGGCTTTGGACGCGGTTCTAGTTCTTCTCTTAAGAGGCATGATTTTCGAGAGAGTAAAGTGCAAAGCGAGCTTCTCTTTAATCTATTCTCACAAACAACATCAATCTATTTGAGGTGGTTTGTTTTCATAGATAATGACTCTGGTGAGTTGAATAGATTAAATAGTTATCTGTCGATCTTGGTTAATGAGACCTATAAAAAATCATCAGATGGTGTTTTGGCGGGGAGACTCCAACGGTTAATTCAAAGAGCAGTTTTCAAAGAGAGAAACATATTGAAAGAGAACTATGTATGCCTATGGGTGCTATGTGTAAATTCAAAGGGAAAGAGGACTTACCTGGTAGACCAGATTCATCGAGTATATATAGTATGCCTGCATGAGCTTCGTATGCTTTCGGGAAGTTAAAATCTTAGTTTCTTTATGAAGATAATAAAAACGTCCAGAGATTACGAGGATCATTATGAGAGATTTCCAAAGATTTGAAGCACTATTACTAGAAGAAGTTCAATTCTCAAAAGATCCCCTTCCTTATCAGCGACAGTCAAAGATTTTCTTTCCTATTATGAGAGGTTGACTCTCTATTTTAAGGAAAAGTGAATATTGCCTTTAGTTGAACAAGGTCGTGGAGGCACTAAGCAGATTTGAAAGCCGACCAAACAGTTATCGAGAGGGGGCTGGTCGGCATATACCGAGAGAGAGTAGGCCCTGCCTATTCATCTGGGGGATAAACCCCATATTGACGACACACTTTAGATCATGTTTGTCTAATAGGGCTATGAATTTGAAAAGCTCTAAATCCTATGATATTAGGTTTTAGATTATTTTTCATCAATTATTATTATTATTGTTGTTGTTAATATTATTATTCATATACTAAAATGTAATGATCATTTATGGTTTTATTTGTTATAAGTTGAGGTCATTGTATTTAATTAAAATTGTACATATGTTCATCTCTAAATTTAATTTTATTTTAACAAAATTATATAATAAAGGAAAGAAAAATTTAAGGATGATTGGTTCACGTTCAGAAATCAAAATTAAATTTATAATTAAAAATTTTAAAAATATATTTTAGAAACCCTAATTTAAATTTTATAAGTTTTATAATTTAGAATTTTATTTTTAAATCTCATTTATATTTCATTAATCTTAATAAATGACATAAGTTTTAAGAGATTTATACGGATTTAACCCGATTTAAAAAAAAAAATTCTTAAAACAACCTTCAAAAGAAAATATTCGATTTCTAACCTCAAATGTTCGAGTTTTGAAAACTCGACCAAGATTGGTCGAATTTTCAAAACTCGATCAATATTGTTCACGCATTATTCATAAGTGGGTCGAGTGTTCAAAATCTGATCAATCTCTATGTAAATATTATTAGTCGAGTTTTTAAAACTCGATCAACCTTGGTCAATTTTAGAATAAGTGTGTTGAAGAGATTGTTTAAATTTTTTTTTTTTTGTTTAATGAGATCAAAACCGTACAAATCTTAAGTTTTAATTTGATTTTTTAATCAAATGAGGTTTATTAAGCCGCGGCAATTTTGCTAAATTGTTATAACAAATGTTAAATGAACCAAATTATTATGAAGTTATTGATTATTTATTTATTTAGCAACGTACGACATTTTGCATCTGTCCTCTCTCTCTCTCTCTCTCTCTCTCTCTCTCTGAGTCCTCATGGTTATCACTTGACAAACATATCCAGCAATGGATGTCTTCTCTCTCTCCTCCACACACCACTCTCACTGCTCACCCTTCTCCCTTTCTCTTCTCCCCAAACTCTTCCCCACCACCACCACCGCCACCAAACTCTCAAGACCCCTCAAACACTCCCCAAACTCTCGAGGCTCCTCAACCCCTGCCTCTTTCCGCCGGCCTAAACCCCTTAAATCCACTCCGACCAAGCCAATTCCCCAACAAATCCCTCAAACTCCCGAAAACCCACTTAAAAATCTCATAGTCCCATCTAAGCCCCTTGAAATTAATTCCCAAAATCTCACCAACAAGCTCTGGCTTACAAGCAAAATCTCTCCTCCTCCTCCACCACCACCGCCACCTGCAACCTTATCGTCACTTTCTTCATCACCATTGCCAAAAGGGGATGAAACCCAGAATTCAGAATCCGGGAATTCTGAGAATTCCGCTGGAATTGAATTTCGGCAAGAGGGTAAAATCTTTGTGGGGAATTTGCCAGTGTGGGTTAAAAAAAACAAGGTTGCTGAGCTCTTTAGACAATTTGGGCCAATTAAGAATGTGATTCTAATAAAGGGTCATGATGAGGTTGAGAAGAACGCAGGTTTTGGGTTTGTGATTTACGGTGGACCAACTGCAGTGAATTCCGCAATGAAGGCTGTGGAGTTTGATGGAATTGAGTTTCATGGGAGGGTTTTGACAGTGATGTTGGATGATGGGAAGAGGCAGAGGGAGAAATTCGAGGAGAGGACGAGATGGGTTGCAGGGTCAGATGCAGTGGAGTATAGGTCACAATGGCATGAGGAGAGGGACACTAGTAGGAAGGATTTTAAGAGGGTTTTGGAGACCGAGCCCGAGAATTGGCAGGCTGTTGTTAGGGCATTTGAGAAGATTAAGAAGGTATGTTTTCTTTATACAATCGTTTGTTCATTCATTTTGGTTCACGTTTAGTGTTATTCATTCGGGGGGAAAAAAAAACAAATAGTATATCAAGAATGTAGGTGAAATGCTGTTTTTGGTCACCTGGCACCTGCCACATAACCATGAGATGCTTAAAAAATTTAACATTTTATTTTAATCAATACTTCACCTAAACAAGGAGTATTATTTTGTTTTTCAAGCAAAAATATCTAATTCAGATAATGGTGTCAAACCCTTTTGACCTCAATTCTTATCTATCAATCAATGTAACTGGGATTTGAATTATGTTGTACACAAAGATTTGATTTTTTTTTTTCCCGAAGAAGTATAGCATGCTTTTAGATGTTTACTCATTGAGTGGCCAAAAAGGAAATTTGTCTATTGCTGTGACATTTGCTTTTGGTGGAGGAAAGGTCTTTGTGGCTGCATGAGTTTAACTTGAGGTGAATACTTAAGCTCATTGGACTCAGTTTGAATAACACCGTCAGGGAAACCATTTGTCAGAGAAATTTTGGTGGAGAAAAAGAGAAATTAACAAAAAAATTCTTCCGGTATTGTTGATTTAAGTTAGGAACAAATGGCTGTATATGAAGCTATCCATAAATAAAGCACCGAAATCGGTTTTTATGGTAGAAAAAGAGAACATGGATTGAAGATTTTTGGAATTTTTTTTTTTTCTCTTTTGATAGAAAAGGATGGTATTAAACGAGAAGAATGTTCATGACATCAAAGGAGGTTAAGATATGCTTTTGAGATGAAGAAGAAAGGAGAAAAACAGAAAAGAAACTGGAAGCAACTAATTGAAGGCAAATAATATATATATATATATATATATAAAAGCAAGAGAGCATTATGTGAGAATGGTTCTATATTTCCTCTTTCTAAGGGACTTCTTTGAAAGATTTTCCTGCTGAAGGTCATAAGGGGTTTAGTAAAACTATATTTTCCTAAATGATGAAAATGGAAAGCCTTTGAAGGAGCATTGATGTCCAGCAAAAGGCACCAAAAAGTTAGTCCTAGAGAAAGATGTTCCTTTAATTTTATAGTAAAATGAAAGACAACATTGACACCTTTTTGTCACAAATGAATGAACTAGCAAATAGATAATTTTACGAGGAGTTTGCTTTTCCCTTTTTAACACCATGCTGCTGTCAAGTCACCGTAATGTTTGCTATTTCTTTCCAAGTCACTTTTACATTAGTCACAACAAACATTTTCACAAGGGCATGTTATTACTTTTAGCTATTTGCACCCAATTAATATAAACGTTAGCACATTGGGAATTGAATTATTTCCATTTAAAATGAACATACTAATTTTGAGTATTTTTTAAACATTACGTAGGAGAAATTTGGTTGCTAAAAATGTTCAAGGGGTTAAAGTCTCTACCTGTATATTTTAGAATCCATGGCCTTCTATGTGCAAATTGTGTTGCATGACAAATCAATCATAACTAGGGATGAATAGAAATTTGTAACTGAAAGTTAGAACACTGATGAAGTAATTTCTCTGGATATATTTTTTTTTCATATTGTAGTTGATTTTATATATGGCATTGAGTGCTGGGCTATCAAACAACAACAAGAGTAAAAAATGGCTGTTGTTGAGATGAGAATATTTAGATGGATGTGTGACAAAATTTGAAAAGATAAAATTAGAAACGATGAGATACGTAATAAGTTGGGATTTACTTCAATTGTAGATAAGATGAGAGGGTACTGTCTGAGGTGATTTGGGTATGTACAACGAAGATCTAAGGACGTACCTGTTAGGAAAATCGAAAATTTAAATATATGAGAGTTAATAAAACGTAGAGGTAGCCCGTTGAAGATTTGGATGCAATGTATTCGTAAAGACATGATAGATATGAATTTAGTTGAGAAGATAGTTTTAGATAGGAATGAGTGGCGTAGAAGCATCTGCACAAATTAAATCAATTTTATTTTATTTTATTTTATTTTTCTTTTTATCTTTTTTCTCGATATTTGTCTCTCATATGGTCGATACCAAATTTTTGGGGTAGAAGATCTAGATTGTTATTGTTGTAGTTGATTTTATGTACTGCAATCTTGGATTAGAAGAAATGTTTCATACTATTAAGCAATTTATCGTTGTGTTTCACCCTAGTTTCTTTTTCTTATTTCCTCTTGTTTTTCCTATATTCAGCCTTCTAGAAGAGAGTTTGGGTTGATGGTGAGCTATTATGCGAGACGAGGTGACATGCATCGTGCACGTGAAGCTTTTGAAAGCATGAGAGCAAGAGGGATAGAGCCAAGTTCACATGTGTATACAAGGTAATGCTGTATTTTCTTTTATACTTCACTTTCATCAGTTATGCACAGACACTTCAAATGGAAGTCATTCTTGCAACTTTCATAACTTTAATTACTACACTTGCTTGATATGTAGTAGATATGCCACTAGGCATTTCTAATCTACTATTTCCAAACACTCAATGAATTTCAAATATTATTTGGATACTGAAGCAATAATGCAGTTATTATGATATAATTTGAGATAGTGTTTTTGTTGTAGATGCCAACCTCAAGTATGAAGCAAATCTTTACCTGCATATTGTTATATTTGAGATTCTACAGAATGTTTAGTTGGTTTGAAATATTTGTAGGCTAAATTTCTGATTAGATCATGGCAATTGTTATTCTAATACATGGAATATATTATTATTTTTCTCTACTCTAATGGTTTTGCCTCCCCCCTTATTTTCATTTTTTTTTCTGGGGAAATCTCTAATATCATCATGTCCACATCTGTTGTGTCCATCTCCTGTACCTTTGATCATGCTTTATATTATTCAATGATGGTTGGCCTGAGATAGGAGTAAAAATAGTATCCACTCCCTGCCTCAGTGATTATTAACCTATTAAGCACTCTGAAAAATCTAGGCTAGTTTGATATATGTTATATATATGTATATATATTTCAGAGTTTAGGTATTGGAAAGATTTTGCTTTCTACAGGTTATGTTTTTCCTTCCTATACTGAAGGTATTCTATATAATGCAGCCTAATTCATGCATATGCAGTCGGCAGAGACATGGAAGAGGCTCTATCTTGTGTCAGGAAAATGAAGCAAGAGGGCGTTGAAATGAGTTTGGTGACTTACAGTATTATCGTGGGTGGTTTTGCCAAGATTGGAGATTCTAGGTAAGTATCATGTTTAAGTTTATCATGAGTGCCTTTTTCACCCGGTATTATGTAAGAAACGTTTTATTCTTTCTATGGATGGTTAGATAGATCTCTAGTGTCTTTTTTTATTCTTTTTTTCTTTTTTTTTAGTTGCAAGCTCATTTTTACTCAATAAAAAGAAGTAGCCATCCTAAACCTCCCAAAAAGAGAAATGTGTTGGACTAGCTTTTCTTTCATGGGTCTAGTTTTGTTATGCTTTAATGTAAAATGTGAGGGATTTACTTTAGTTATAGGCTTTTTAATCTAATTGAAGCAGCATGAGAAAATTATATTAGTACATTTGAATTGATCAAGGAATACATGGCAACTGTTCTTGCTCTTTAACACTGCTTTGAACTTTTGGCTAGTATTTTTGAAGAATTAATAACTTGTCAAAGAGTTACCACTGGATGGATTTGGATAGGCTTTTCTGGAGTCTTGTGCAATCATAACCCATCCCAGAAAATCTCTTTCCTAAAATTTCAGTTTGAAGAGAAGTGTGATCATGGTAGCATGGGAGGAGATGGTTTTGGATATTTGAGCATTTTATCTTCAATAGCAAATTTTGGATTGTCTGTTTTTCTTCATTTTGGTTATTGGAATTAGAGTTTTGAAAAGAATTTTAATTAGAGTGCTCATACAGAGATAGAATATTTTGGTATCCATGTTAACCCCATAAACTTTAACCATGGACTGATTTCAGATATCGGCGTTTAAAACTCTGGGTTCATTTCATTGCAAGAATTTATTAATCAGCTTGGTTACCAAATCATTTGGATGACATTTTTCTTCTAATAATTGCTTCTACTCAACTACCGAAGACAGTGATGCTAAATGGCTGATAATCATGGGACATTTAGTAAATACAATCAAAAAGACAGGAAAATGCTTAAATCTCAAGTATAGGTTTATCAAGTATGTGACACAAGGAGTCCATTCTCTTCTAATTGAGTTTCTCAAGAGGTGATACTTCGGGAAGTTCATGGGAAGGTGAACCTCCAAATTTGAAGTCTTTTTACGAAGTTCTATTTCCCAAAATTTAGTTTGCATCTGCACTTAATTTGATAAATTGAACACATTACTTCTAAATTATCCCAAAGGTCTTAAGAGAGTAGAAACTTTTAAGCGACACAAATTTCTTTTAACTTGTTTGTGACTTTAAATGGCAATGTATTCAAAGACTCAAGTTACTGCCAAAGTCACTTTTTCTTTGACTAAAAAAGACCTCTTTATCACAGGGTCAGTGCTTTTCGCGAAGAGGGTGCTTCTTCTGTGGAAAATTATGGTTGCATCGTCTTTGTGCCTCAACTATGTCTACCATCCAAAAGTGATGATTATTTTTGCAGATAGCATCATTTTTCATCAGTATGATGATAATCACACTAAAATTTTGTCAAACAATGCCACACACTTCACTTTGTATGAACTTGTGCCTATTATGATGCAGCCATAGCTAGGCCCCAAATGTGGGATTGTCTTTAGCATCCTAGGCTAAAGGACAATTATTCCTTCACAAAGAGAAAGTCTTTTTTGGTCCAATGAAATGTATCCTTGGTAGTGTTTTATATTTTTAGTAGGTTTGGTTGTCCAGGATTAAGCTTTTGAAATTTTTAGTATTTTAGAAACTTTTATGTTCTTAACATGTTTTGTCTTAGTTACAACTTCCTAAATAGTTTAGATTTTAATTGATAATAAGTTAGTGTGTATTGTAAGCGTTTTAGAAACGTTCTATTTTAGTGAGTGTTTAGTCCTATTATCGTTCTATGTTCACTGAGTTTTTTCTTTAGAATGTATAGGAGTGTCATTAGGTTGTTCTAGCACTCATTGATGTAGGACTATGGATTCATTGATGAATAAGTTTATTATTTAGTTATTTGTCTTGAAGGCATGCTTCCCTAGACTTTTTTCTTCTTTCTATCTTATTCTTTTTCTTCTTTGTGCACTTGTTTATTGAAGTTGTTTATAATCTTTGAATAACTAATTCTGCTCTATTGTTGTCAACCACAAACCTTAAATTTTTCTCGTGCTTTCTTCTGCTATAACACTTTCTAGCTTTTGCCCACCATTCTTCCAATCGTAGGCAATCTACCTTAGTCATCTAACATCAGCCAGCTTTGTATCTTTTTCTTTTGATTTTGACTCTAAGTTGAAGATAGTTGTTATAGATGGTAATTTTATATGTCTATTTTCCATTACCCATTTTCTTTATCTTTTGAAGGGCTGCAGATAAGTGGTTCAGAGAGGCGAAAAGAAGTCTACCAGCTTTGAATGCTATCATCTATGGAAACATTATTTATGCAAATTGGTGAGTGTACTTTTCTTTTTCTTCTTTGATCAAGTTCATCATTTTTTGAAGGTCATGAACTTTATATGTGACACATGATATGCAAATATCGCTACAATTTTTTTAAGGAAGCAACATCATTTTACTCAAACATGTGAGTGATTAATTTTGTATGTTCTTTTATTTATTTAGTGGTACGATTAAACCTTCTTATCCAGCTGGTTGCCAAATCTGCAAATGATCAGATGGAAAGCTGAACCAGTGGAATTTCTTGTCAATGAGAAAATTTTCATAGTGAGCGGGAAAAAAGAAGTTCTAATTTGTTGAAATGAGTCCTCTAAGACAATCATTATAGTTCCAAATTGCGGTGGCCTAAAATTGCTCTGTATCTATTAACATTCTTGAAGTTTAGGATATTATTGGGAGCCAATTATTGTGTATGTTCTGCTCTCTAATGATGCATATTTAGGATGCAGTATTCTGTGGTAGTTTCTGAAGATCCCAAAGATTCTCTTTTCCATCATGTTAAGTTTGTAACAACTGATTGTAGCATCTAAACTTTTTATCGTTGAAAATTCATTCTTTTTGTTTTGTTTTGTTTTTTTTTTTGGTTAAACTACAGTCAAACTGGTAACATGGACCAAGCTGAAATCCTTGTGAAAGAAATGGAAGAAGAAGGTATTGATGCTCCTATCGACATCTATCACACTATGATGGATGGTTACACTATCATTGGAAATGAAGAGAAATGTCTGATTGTGTTTGAAAGACTCAAGGTAAAAGCTCTTCGTGACTCCGAAAAATGTTGTGCGAATTGAAAGTGCATGCTTTCTACTTGATTGTTTCAAAATTGTTATTTTCTCTACGGAGAGTAGTTTTTATCTGCAGAAATCCTGTATGGATATTGCATGTCTTTTGTTTTTATGTTTGCTATGCTTGTATATTATCCCAACAGCAAGTCCAAACATGCCTGCGGAACTTGCTAGTGTGGTTTATTCTCAAATGTGAATTCAGCTATTACATTAAACAGGTACTCAGAAACTACAACTAAATTACATCAAATTATGATAAGGCATGGATTCTACGAGGTCAATAAAATAATATTTTTTATGCATATTGATTTCTGCCCAAACATAGAAAAAATTCAAGGAACAGTGAGCTCATGGAAAGCACTCCCCACCTCAAAAGAACAATTTCCTTCTTGCCAATAATTTAAATCATGGTATGGGAGATAAGGTGTGAATTTCTCTTATATCTATATAAACCCTAACTCTTATCAAGCACAAAGCTTATGACCAATCAAATCTGCCCAGGGAGCTTCAATACTCTCATAATACAGAAAATGACAAAACATGGACATACTGATGAGAAATTGTCTGTTGTATTCTTTCGAAATAAAAGATGGATAAGAATCTTTGTACACTAGTAGGCTAGCCACCAAACCTTCCACACTGGTGTGTGTCAAACAACCAAAAATAAATTACCTACTTTACGAAAGGCGAGTCTAGGGTAAGCAGGGTCGAATCCACAGGGAACGGTGGATTTATTTCTTTTAAGGAAAATAAAAATTAAAATAAAATTTGGGGGGTTTTGAATTGACTAAATTAACTTCTAAATCTAAATAAACGAAGAATTAAAAATAAACAGCAAAACGACAAAATAAAATCGGACAAAATTTAAATGAATAAAAATCAAGATAAATTGACTTAGTTGAAGGGTTCGTTTCCACTTTGATTCAATCGATTGATCATTGATTCAAGAATAATTCAACAATGCATAAATAAATTGGTTATAGTCGCCGACAATCGTCCAACGATCAATCTCTCCTTACTTCGTCGATAATTAAGAGAAGATTGTTAATTATTTCCCTAATCGAGAGTCAACCCTAGAGAAACTCTTAGGATTGAAAGTCTCAACAGCATTAAAATTTAGAGAGACCCAATTCTAATTAACAAACACACATCGGGTTCATTTAAATTAGATTATTTAATCCCATGACACGAAAGTCATTCCCATGACATGAATGCCAATTACCACTTCATTAAAACTAACAAACAATTACGGATTTGTCGTTTTAATTAGTTGTAGATTAATCTAAATCTATTAAACATTGGCCATCTATTCAATAAACCCTAGAAAATCATGATCCATGAAGTACGAGAATTAAATCAATATCTATGATTGATGAATGAATAAACACATTTAGATCTCACAATATCATGAATCAAAGTTTCAACTAACCTTCAACTAGAAAATAAAATTAAAAAGAAAACATAAGAGGAGGAAAAAAAAAATAAAACTCACAAAACTATTTTATTAATATTGAAAAGTTGCTGGACAATGAAGAATGTGACCTTTAGAAGTTATAGGATGTGACAAAAATGGTGGAAAGAGGGTGAAGGGGCGGCTGCCCCATTCGGGCTCTCCTTTAGCTTTCATAACCCTCTATATATAGGAGTGGTTAACCTAATTTTTAGAGAGAAAACTCTCCTAAATTTTAGATAACCACTAAATGACAAATTACAAGAGTTTAGAATTTCCCAAAATTCTTATTCCCAAATATTTAGGAATATTTGCAAATCTTCAATGTTTCCAAATTTGTCTTCTTTTCCTTCCTTTTTTTCTTCATGACTCCTCCATTAATCTTAGCACATAAAATATAATAAAATATACTAATTAGTGCAATATTTATTTAAAAATAAAACAAAATCAATTGTAAATATTACACTAATTTATGCCCTATCAAATTCCCCCACACCTAGATAATGCTTGTCTTCAAGCATTTCTAACTCAAATAAAATTAAAACTACTCTAACCAACCTATTTTTCTTTTGAACTACTAAGCCAACATGTGTTATAAGAATTGAACCAGAAAAATAATCAAAACAACAAGTACTTCACAGTATTTCGTACAAGAACAACTATTACAAATCCCAACAGCTCTCAATGAAATCAAAACGGCAAGATTCAACATCCTCTCCAAAGGTTCACTCAAATTCACTCAAAATGAGGGTAGAGAATATATCAATAATACTCAAATCAACACATTGGAATTGGCATTACCATATGCTTGCAAATATATCAAATCTCCATCACTTATAAATTTGAATTTCATGCATCAATCTAAAGGTCTTCCATTTGGTTGTAACGTGGTTAGCGTTAAGGGTAGGATAAAAGAGGTATAACAAGGGTTTAAAATGTACCGAGGATAATATGCAATTAACTACACAATTTCTTATACAATGAACACTTTCACCTCACACAAATAGCACACCAAAAGTACATGTTCTTGATACCCACATGTGCTCATAATAGCCAACAGTCACAAATACATAAAAATATAGACTTTTTCAATCAATGATCTATGACTGAAATGAAATTTTCAGAGATGCAACGTTTTTTTTTTTTTTTTTTTTTACTGCTGCTTTTCTTTTCTTTTTCTTTTTTTTTTTATTTTCTATTTTCGTTGAGTATCTCAATACAAATAGTGAACAAAACTCAAATTCTTTCTTCCTTTCATAATCATGAATTCCGTTTTCATTTCACATCAATGAAAGGATCAAACTCAACATTCAAGTCAGCACTTTCCCAATGAGACAAAAAACATAACTAAAATTATGCAATTAATTACATAAATTCTTGGTACAAGGGTTGAAACGCAAGCCAAAATAAGATTGTGTTGTTGTATTGAGGGTTTTAAAGAAAGAAAGGGTTTCAGGCTCAACTTGGTTCACTAAAGGGAATAAAATTCAAGGAAGGGATTTTTACGAAAATCAAAATGAGGTAAAACCTAAGTGCCTTTATCATTTTAATGCATGAAACCCTAGATGTGATCTCGAAATGCATAACATTGCAAGTTCTAGAATGATCAATCCAAGTGCGATAATCACTCATGAAGAAAAGAAATTCCGAGCACAAAGAATGAATTTGCTCGTTATAGGCTCAAAACCTTACTTTTAAATGGGGTTTGTGTCAAATCTTGCATATTTATCCTTCAAAGAAAACTAGTAAAGATATGCATGTCATTACAAGTACAAAGACCATTGATACGAACAATTTTTCATAAATTTCTAGCCAACCAAATAACACATATCAATTTAGAAAATTCGAAATTTTTTTTTTAATAAATAAAATGAAACAAAACTAAACCTATTGTAGGAAAACAAACAAACAAAAACATGAAATATCCCCACATACCTAAATCATACATTGTCCCCAATGTATGCCAAATGAGAGAGAAAAAAATAAAAATAAAAATAAATAACATTAAAAGCAAAAATAAAAAGATAAAGTGAGAACAAAACTTCCCTAGGGTGGAGTAGTGAATGGAGGATCAAATCCAATAAGTTTTGAAGAAAAAGTTTTGGTGGTAGCAATGGACCCCTTCTTAGGGCGTGGGCATGCCCTAACTCATATGCAATTTTGGTCATTTGAGAGCATTTGTAAAACTGGACAGCATTGGAGGCTTGTTAAGGCATGGGCACGCCTTAATGACAGTAGACCCACGTCACCGAATTTTTCAACATTTATTCACCTAAAAATTAAAAACAAACCTAAATCAAATCAAATAAATATGAAATAAAAAATATAAAAGAAAATATTGGGTTGCCTCCCAACAAGCGCCTTTGTTTAATGTTTTTGGCTCGACATTACCTCCTCATTTCAACCTCGTTCAAAAACGGGTCCGATCCATTTAGATTTCAACATACCTGGCGTGAACTTTCAACTCTGAATTGAAGTGAAGGATTTTATGGTCTACCAATGATTGTTTCCAATGAGAGAGTTTGTTTTCAAGAAATTTGTCCAATTATGCAACCTTGTTTGTCACTTTTTCCTTAAAAACAAAATCCAATTCATCTTGCACAAATTATCATGAACAATAAATTCCACCATGCTATTATGAAAAATAGACTTAAAATCATTTGGATACTTCATAATATCAACAATATTAAAAGTATCAACTTTACCATCAAACTCAAGAGTTAGAGTACCCAAATCCGTATCAATTTTTGTCTTAACTCTTTTCATGAATGGTCTTGGCACTTGCTTTATTACTTCTAGGAGAGGAATGTTGGTTCCTTCTTTTGGAGAAGTTTCCAAAATCTCTTTTTCTTCATCCTCTTTCGGTTGTGTCAACCTACCAAGAAAAGGTGGTAAAATCAAAATTTTTGTTTTGAAAGTATTGGACTCGTTATTTACCTCCTCAGTGAATTCATTCATTGTTGATGATTTCTCTATTTGCTCAATTTTCATATCTTCTTCGGCTTTTGATGAATTGTCTTTTACTTCTTTTGATGAATTTTTCGATCGACTCATGGTTGCCATCAATTCTGACACTTGATTTTCAAAATTTTGGATGTTAACTCTTGTCTCCTGTTGAAATCTCAAAGTACTGTTAGCCAAACTCTTAACAATCTCTTCTAGAGACGTACCTTGGTTCGAAAAAGTTTGTTGAGACTGAAATTGAGATTGAACTTGTGGTTGTTGTTGAAATCCTTGTTGCCAATTTCCATTATTGAAAAATGGTTCATTATACCATCCTTGATTATAGATGTTTGAATATGGGTCACCATAAAAAATAGGACACTTATCGGTTGGATGATCTATCTCTGAACAAATTCCACAAGTTTGTATCGGCAGTGTTTCTCCTACAATAAAATTACGCATAAGAGAAATTAGTTCTCTCAATTCTTGACGAAGGGAAAAATCACTTACCTCATTGTCTCTCTTTGGAACATCTTACCATATTCCAAATTGTTGAGGAGTCTCAATATTAGGAAAATCACTGTAAAAAGTATGTGCATCAGGAAATAACAACTCCCTCAAAGTCTTTTGATCAGTCATATTTTCGTCAAATCCTTCTCTTTTATGTCACCGTCAAATCTCAATAAGTTTACTGCAAAGGTTAGTCTTCAAAAATAAAAAGAAAACAAAACTTAAAAGAAATAAATCATTTAATACCATTCCCCGGCAGTGGCGCCAAAAATTTGGTGTGTGTCAAACAACCAAAAATAAATTACCTACTTTACGAAAGACGAGTCTAGAGTAAGCAGGGTCGAATACTCAGGGAACGGTGGATTTATTTCTTTTAGGGAAAATAAAAATTAAAATAAAATTTGGGGGGTTTTGAATTGACTAAATTAACTTCTAAATCTAAATAAACGAAGAATTAAAATCGAAACAGCAAAACGACAAAATAAAATCGGACAAAATTTAAATGAATAAAAATCAAGATAAATTGACCTAGTTGAAGGGTTCGTTTCCACTTTGATTCAATCGATTGATCATTGATTCAAGGATAATTCAACAATGCATAAATAAATTAGTTATAGTTGCCGACAATCGCCCAACGACCAATCTCTCCTTACTTCGTCGATAATTAAGAGAAACTCGATAATTATTTCCCTAATCGAAAGTCAACCCTAGAGAAGCTCTTAGAATTGAAAGTCTCAACAGCATTAAAATTTAGAGAGACTCATTCTAATTAACAAACACAAATTGGGTTCATTTAAATTAGATTATTTAATCTCATGACACGAATGTCATTCCCATGACATGAATGCCAATTACCACTTCATTAAAACTAACAAACAATTACGGATTTGCCGTTTTAATTAGTTGTAGATTAATCTAGATCTATTAAACATTGACCATCTATTCAATAAACCTAGAAAATCATGATCCATGAAGTACGAGAATTAAATAAATATCTATGATTGATGAATGAATAAACACATTTAGATCTCACAATATCATGAATCAAAGTTTCAACTAACCTTCAACTAGAAAATAAAATTAAAGAGAAAACATAAGAGGAGGAAAAAAAAAAAAACTCACAAAACTATTTCATTAATGTTGAAAAGTTGTTGGACAATGAAGAATATGACCTTTAGAAGCTATAGGACGTGACAAAAATGGTGGAAAGAGGGTGAAGGGGCGGCTGTCCCCTTCGGGCTCTCCTTTAGCTTTCATAACCCTCTATCTATATAGGAGTAGTTAACCTAATTTTTAGAAAGAAAACTCTCCTAAATTTTAGGTAACTACTAAATGACAAATTACAAGAGTTTAGAATTTCCCAAAATTCTTATTCCCAAATATTTAGGAATATTCGCAAATTTTCAATGCTTCCAAATTTGTCTTCTTTTTCTTCCTTTTTTTCTTCATGACTCCTCCATTATTCCTAGCACATAAAATATAATAAAATATACTAATTAGTGCAATATTTATTTAAAAATAAAACAAAATCAATTGTAAATATTACACTAATTTATGCCCTATCACACACCTATCCAGATTGTCATGATTAGTCCTTACTTGTGTTCACCTTCGTCATGTTGCCTACCTCAAGACAGAGCGTTATGTCATTCAAAGCTGACATTCTTCCAGGAGAACTTATCTCACTGCTTGGCTCCTTCATCTCAATCTAAGTACTAAATTGAGGGACCTTCACATGCCTTTATCAGTAAATTTTTGAGGATCTCCCCTCCCTACTTTAAACCTTATTTTCTTATGTATTACTATGCTTAAGAAACAAACAGAGAGCACTATCCACCTGACACCAAGTATGAGAAAGAATGTTTTCAGTGCAATGCTGGTTTCAAGATTTAGTAACTAACTGTGGCCATTTATATTGGAGGTAGAGAATAGAAGCTATGCATTTTTAATATTTTGCTGGTGAATGAGTTAATCTGTTATGAACCTGTTCATTGAATTGATATAGATGACATGGAGACATCTTACCTGGCTGAGTTGCTAATGAACAAGGGATAGTTGAAATTAAGTTGTGGTTGCGTGTAAGACAGTGTAGTAAAGAATGAAAGTTTTGTAGTACATATATGTTAGAAGGGGCTTGATGCCCCATTTCATGTCTAGAACCAAGTGAAAAAGGAGTAGGTTCTTCTCATAATGGGGTTTTAGTTTTCTCCCATATGGGAAGTGTCCAAGATTCATATTGTTGCAAATCTTGCCTCTTTTTTCGTTTCAAATCTTCCATTTCTTTCCCTTGTCTCTCCTAGTTCTTATTTTGTTTGCACCCAGACAGCTCAATCAATTTTTAAGATAAGTGATGAATGTTGAAAGATTAAATAACAGTATTGGAAAATTTTGTGCTGAATTCAATTTTTAAGACTCTAGAATGAAGGACGCTCCCTTCAGTTGTGGGAAGGATAGAAGAAGAATGGAGAACAATGTACCAGTGGTTCTCAACCCATTTTTATATTTTTGTTGGGGGTGGTGCTTGGGGGGAAGGGGCGTCTTCCATGCTGTAATGGTTAGAGGAATTCTGGACCTCTAAATTACCTCTTCTCCCTCTGGTTATTTTTCTGCAAGAACCAGTGCAATTTATTTATTTTTTGTCATACAAAGATGCTTTACTACTCTCACTGCAGGGGGTTCTCTGTTCTAGGCATAAGGTTTATGGGTTTTAGAATTTTGTTCTATGGGCATTTCTCATTTATTAAAATTTCTCTGGTACAATTGTAGGAATGTGGCTTCACAGCTTCTGTTGTCAGCTATGGATGTCTGATAAACCTTTACACTAAGGTAAGACATTTGTTTTCTTTTCAGTTGAAAATATTAACCATTTTCTGATCATGAATTCAAACTTAATATTTTGGATGTTTGTCTTGTTTCGGTACCATTCTCGTTTGACTATAAGACAATGTAGCAAAACACTTTATCAAGTTTCAGCTCAACCACTTTATCACTTTCCCATTGTTATCAAATAAAATGGTAAACATTTTTTTAATCTCAAACTGTGTTTTATTGTTCCTCCACTCCTTTGTTCTATTCATGCTTTGAATTTTGTTGATTTTTTTTATTTCTTTTTTTTTTATTGTCGAATTCAATGAAATGACGGAGTGATAGAATTTCCTGGTGTAAGGTTTCTACTGGATTTTGGTATTAATGTTGGAAGCTTAAATTTTAAGGCAGATTATGAAAAGTTAAAGTATTACAAGTGAGTATACAGAGAGAACAAAATAGCTTGAATTACGAAAATAATAATGCAAATTGCAATGGAGTTTTAGACTTTCTTGTGAAATTTGTGGTTGTATGATTTAAGTATCATTTGATACCAAGGAATAAGAGTAGCTCTTAAATTAACAGAACAGGTGTACATGAAAAGGGATTAGGTGGTTGCATGGAAGGAAATCAAATTTCCCGTCTAAGTGATTAAGGTACAAGCGTTTGCTTACAATAATAACTGAGAAAATGTATAATCATTCTTATATAGTTAGACCATGTATGGTCTATTGGGCATCAATATTTGGATATTGGACTGGTGGGGTGTATAAACCACTCGGCATCTATGAATTTAAGTCTAGAAGCATCTTGTAGGGAACTTATACGTGACTTCGAAATCATTTTTGCCTACTGTTCTGCAATATGCCCATTATATTATTTTTTCTGTAAAAAAGACAGTTGAGAAATTTCTTTTCTTTCTTACTTCTTTCTTCTTCTTCTTCTTCTTCTTCTTCTTCTTCTTTTTTTTTTTTTTTTGTTTTCCTCTGTTTCCTCTTAATCCTTTATAAAATAAGATCTTCTTGCCAGAAGTGTGACAGCCTCTCAGAGCCCTCCAACCCTTTGCCCCTGCTAAGCTTGATGTCTCACCCAAATATTCTGTCCCCTTGATGAGCAATTATAAGCTATATCTTCTTTTAATTCTACAGTGTGGAGAGAAAAATTAACATTTTTTCTATTTCATCTAAATATGAGGTGAGCCATTACTAGTCGACTAAAAGTACGCATAGCCACTCGACACGACTATGTACCAAGATGAGACAGCATATCTAGTTTTTCATTAGGATTTTGATCGAATGTTCTGAATTCATTTTCAATGTGTTTGACAAACTCGTGTTCAATTTTCAGGTTGGGAAAATCTCAAAAGCCCTTGAGATTAGCAACACAATGCAATTGGCAGGCATTAAGCATAATATGAAGACATATTCCATGTTGATAAATGGGTTTTTGAAGTTGAAAGACTGGGCTAATGCATTTGCAATTTTTGAAGATCTAGTGAAAGATGGTTTGAAACCTGATGTTGTGCTTTATAATAATGTAATTACTGCATTTTGTGGGATGGGAAACATGGATCGGGCAGTTCGAACTGTTGAGAAAATGCAAAGAGAGAGGCATAGGCCTACCACTCGGACATTTATGCCAATTATTCATGGTTTTGCGAGAGCTGGAGAACTAGGGAGAGCATTAGAGATTTTTGATATGATGAGAAGGTGTGGCTGCATTCCAACTGTGCACACTTTCAATGCTCTGATCCTAGGCCTTGTTGAAAAGCGTCAGGTGCATATTTTTGCATTTCTTCCTTTTACACTTCTTTCTATGAAGCACAGAGACCGATGTGAGACTTGGGACAACTTCACACAAAAACAACAACATGATAAAGTTAATAATTAAAGGAAACCATAGGGCAAGGATACATATGATAAAAAATAAATAGCTAAATATGTGAAAATCAACTACTATCATGATAATGCATGCATTTATCTTAATCTCACTTTTAGAAAGCCTTTTTATGCCTTCATTCTATGACAAAATAGATACAATTTTGGTTTTATACTACCCTTCGGTGAAGTTTTATTGTTCTTACTTTATAATATTCAAAAGCAAATTTCAGAAATATATGAATTTATTATGTCTATTAATGGATATTTAAGTGTCAGAGAAATCTACCTAGTTAAAGAGCAAAATATTAGAACATGTCGACATGGTTGAGAGGTGTCCAATATGTGTCTTTAATGTATCATACAAGTGTTGTGTGTTTAAAAAGTTCTTGACCTGAACACATTTCCTTTCAAGAAGTGGTGTAACATAGAATTTTTCCCCTATGTAACATAATATACATAATGTCAGTTTCAATTCATACTTTAAGGGATGAGTTTCACTTCTCTAGACCTTTTGAAACAATTTTAGGGCCCAAACTTTTCAGATAATTGTTGACTGATGACAATGTACTTGGTGTTGTATTATAGATGACATGCTTACTAGGAGTTTCTCTTAAGTAGGATATTCCAAGTATGGGCAACAAAAGACTGATCATTTTATTCATAAGAAATTTTCTAAATTAATTCATGTTAATCTGCTCATTCTCTTTTCCCTACTGTTGTATTCCTTGGTCATTTTTTGTTCTCTTCTTGTCTTCAATTGAAACAGCACACATGGATTAACGATTCACATTAGACATTAGTATGATTTTCCAATAAGTAGGTGCAACAAAAGATTGTTCATTTTACTTATGCCATTTTTATTCACTAGATGAGTGCATAAAAAACTGCTCTTCTTCTTTTCCCCTATAGTTGCATTTCTAGGTCACCTTTTTCCTTTTTTTTTTTCCTCTTCTTATGGAACAGCATACAATGAATTAGTATGTACATGTCTTATTTAAATGCACATTGTGGCCATACATTGTACCAGTTCTGCTCGCGTAATTGTTGTTGCCTTTTTCCTTGGTCTATTTCTCTCTCAATTTTCTGGATTTGATGTGTGTTTTGATACTGCAGTATGAGTTTCTTTTCCACTATTGTACTCTCGAATGCCATGTATGGCTAGAAGGCCTCTGATCTTGGATATGGTGATCTTCGATTCTATCCGTGTATCTTGAGTAGTAACAGTCTAATGAGAAGATAGTGTAGTGTATGGAATAATTTTTGTTGGAAACAGTAAATAATCCTTCAAATTATTAGTTTGTGAAGCGTGAAAGCTTCAAAATGGAAGCTTTTTTGCTGGACATTTGTTGGACATGCCACATGGCATGGCCATTCATTCAAACACCAAACACTTATTTGAAGTCCATTTCTGTTGTAACTCATAACTAAAGAGGTATATACTATTATCATGCTTTTCTTGCAGATGGAGAAGGCTGTTGGAATGCTAGATGAGATGTCATTGGCAGGAATTAGTCCAAATGTACACACATATACATCAATAATGCATGGTTATGCATCTTTAGGTGATACTGGAAAGGCTTTTGAGTACTTTAGTAAGGCGAAAAATGAGAGATTGGAGCTTGATGTGTTCACATATGAAGCATTGCTCAAGGCGTGTTGTAAGTCAGGAAGAATGCAGAGTGCTTTAGCTGTTACAAGGGAGATGAGTGCTCAGAAAATCCCAAGAAACACATTTGTGTATAACATACTAATAGATGGGTAGGCATTTCTTGATGCCTTTGCATCTATAACAAGTCTTGATATTCACTGTTCAACCATATATTTCTCTCTTCCTGAGTAAACCATGTGTAATATGCCTGATGTCTATTTAATTTGCTGACACTCTGCTCTTTTTTCAAATTTTATGGTTGTTATGTTGTCCAGATGGGCTCGAAGAGGTGATGTTTGGGAAGCTGCTGACCTGATGCAGCAGATGAAAGAGGAAGGGGTTCAACCTGACATTCACACATACACATCTTTCATAAATGCTTGTTGCAAGGCTGGAGAAATGTTGGTATGTTCTTTTGTGTTTCAGGAATTCAATCAAAAGGACTTTCAGCAATTGTTTTGTCATTGTTTGGTGAAAATCTGTTTGGCATTCAATCATTTCTTCTGCATTAAGTTCACTTTATTTATTTATTTTTATTTTTTTATTATTATTTTTTTTAATAAAAAAATTAGCTCAATCAACAAGTCTCTGGCTACCTAAGTAGTATCACCATCACCGTTACATGTATTTGGGGGATGAAAACTTAAAGATGGGAAATCTTCTTAAACTGTCCTATTATCTTGTTGAAAAGTTTCTTTCATGCTCTACTTGGGTTGTATGCACCACCTTGGTGCTTTCTTTGTTTAATGAATTACTTTCACCTTAAGAGAAAAAGATGGCTTAACCAGCAATAGATTGCTTTACATGTGAACTGTTTTTGGCACTAGAATTGTTACTACTTAGTCAGAGTTGCTTGGTAAGCATTTTATCATGATAAATGGGGTAATTATAAAGCAAGAGATCCTTGATTTGTCATTAGCTTGTGGATTCAAATCCCCCTTTGTGACCTAGGAGAATTCTTAGGGATGGTAGCCATATGGTGGAAGTGTGAATTTGAGTCCTTGAATGTTGAAGCTGAAGTCTTTGAAAACAATTATGCTCACTGAAGATTTTTCTTTCTTAAATATATCACCTGGCTGTTGCAGCCCATCAAAGTAGGGGAAATTTCAAAAAATTGTCATCCTCTTTTTCTTATTCAAATGATGTACCTCTGATGATAATGGTTATCTCCTTACATAAGAGATATTGCTATCATCAAAAAGTGTGAGATTATATTCCTATGGATAGTTTTCTCTCCTTTTTCCTATATTAGTCTCAAACGGTTGACTCTAGAATTTACGATTAGGGCTCAGTTTGTTGTTTTTGTTGTTGGTCCAAAGGAAATAGGTTATGATGATACTAATGTTGTGTTAATTTTCATTATTAAAAATTTTTTCCTTTTGCTTTCTAGGTACCCATACTTTTTTCTGGTAACTGGTAAGAATGGAAATAGGTTCTTTAGCCTGCTTCATAACTAAGAGCATTCTTTAATGATCTTTTGCTGCAAATTTTTTTTCCCCTGCAGTTCTAGCAGCAAGTGATCGGAATATGGACTAAATGTTTTGTATTTAATGGTGAAATTTGCCTTTTTAACAATTAGTATTTTGTGGTTGGCTATATTGTCACACAATGTTATTGCCTTGCTACTATCTTCTACTTTACCTCGACGTCAATATTTTTTCTTATATTTATTTGGGCTGCTTTTACTGTACATGCATTAGGCATGAATACATTTGCTCTGATTAGTCTGTTATTTCTCAGAGAGCCACAAAAACATTTGAAGAGATGGAAGCTGCTGGGGTGAAGCCAAACATTAAAACCTATACCACATTAATACATGGATGGGCACGTGCATCTCTGCCTGAGAAAGCTTTGGGATGCTTTAGGGAGATGAAGTTGGCTGGTTTGAAGCCTGACAAAGCCGTGTACCATTGTTTGATGACATCATTGCTGTCAAGGGCCACTGTTGCCGAAGAGTACATTTACTCTGGGCTTGTGTCTATCTGTAAAGAAATGATAGAATCTGGATTGACAATAGATATGGGGACAGCAGTTCACTGGTCCAGATGTTTACGGAAGATAGAAAGGACAGGTGGTGAGCTTACAGAAGCTCTGCAAAAGACCTTTCCTCCTGATTGGAACGCTCATCATACTCTGGACACAAGTTCCATCATTACAGACACTTATGAAGAATTAGATTTCGTTAGTGATGATGATGATGATGATGGAGAAGATGGATTTTATTTTGATGAGAATAAATAGGAATAATGATGATGATGATGATGAGAAAACACGGTTTAGAACATAAGTTGGGAAGTTAGCATTTGTGGTGTGCTGTCCTACTCATGTGATAATACAGGTCTTGTCCGAGCTGCTACATTCCCATGGCCTTCCCAAATCATCTCACATAGAAGTGCAATTAAGCCAACTTTCTCTCTTCCCTCACCTGTAAGCTGCTTTGATGATACCAAGGTACAAAGTGGCATGCGAATAAAATTTCCTGCAACATTCATGTGAAGATATCCAATTTATCAAGAAAAAGTCTCAAATTTGTTGTAAGGTATTATTTATTACCTTGTAAATTGTATAGTTTAAGGAATATTAGACTCTGGGTTATGGGGTCTCATGTTTTTCTGATCGATGAGGCTCCAACCCCATTGTGATCCTAATTATGATAGTTGGCATTGTTATTCTTGATTTTAACCACATGAATGAATATGCAATTTCTAATCGAAGGAACCAGGTTCAAGTGTAAAGTCTGTTTCACAAGCATGTACAGAGCATAGAGCTTTCATTGGCATTGGGACTAAATTTTCAAATCTATTTTGGTAATAACATTTAAAAATCCTTCTTATGCAGCAACTATTCATTTGCATCCTGTGTAAGAGCATCCAAAACTCCTTGTCATAGCGCACCAAATCCCTCACATAAGTGAGTGTGATTAGGGATAAAAGTGAGATGATCTTAGTTGAGTAGGAAGAACACACTAGCTTAGAGTTTTTAGCATTACAAGTTGAAATTTAATGAAAATTATCTAGATTTGACTTCGAGTCGAGCTCTTAGTACGAATCAACTTTAGAGTCGATCTTGAACACTTTTATTTTGTTGGATAAGTGTGACATTTGGTCAATAGATACACATCTTTCGTGTAATTTAATTATTTAAAGATTATAGATTTTAGTTAATTAAAAATCAAATGTTCAAATTAAAACTTGTCAATTCTGTTTCAATAGACATTCCATCACTTTTGGAATTTTTTTGGGAGATTGAAAGTAACTAAAGATGACATGGTAAAGATTTTTAGTTAAGATGGTATTAGATTTTGTATTTTTTTTTCAATTCAAATAATATTTTTATATTATAAATCTAAATAAACAAAGAATAATAAGAGAATGTCAAAACACCCGAGTGGAGTAAGCTTAGGAACAATGTCAAGTCCAAGCTCAACCAAGCCTAACAGGGGGACCCAATTATCATGTCAATTCCAGCCCTATCATCATTCCATAACATTCTTTTCCCTATAGTATTTTATTTAATGGAGTGAAATTGTAAACCTAATCCTAAAAATGTGCAATGACTAGTTTAATTTGCATCCATTGTTTATTTTTATTTTATTGGCTGGCATACATGCAAAAGTAGTTGCTGTAGAAAAAGATGGATTTCGTACCTCTATTTTTTTTTTTAAAAAAAAAAATCAATGGCTAGCATCCGGATCCGACTGCTCTGACTAAATCCAGTTCAAACCGGGTTAGTTTCTCGAGGAGCAAAGTTTTTGTTATATCTGTTTTCTTCATATACAAAACTCAAATCCAAATTTTGTTTAAAAGATATTAATGTTCTATCATTAGACCGACTAGACATTCATTTTTTACCTCTATTTTTTCCCACGGAAGGAATGACACATAGGAATTGAGAAATGAAATCTATATATTAATCGGCAAAGAGGTCGAACATTTATCCCTATGCTGTTTAGGGGTTAAATATTGTATATGCATTTAATATTACCACAATACAAAGAAAACTGACCATGTTAACATGATTTATTTGCAACTCACTTTAACAAAATACTGTCATTTATTTGCAATGATCTGTATTGACAAAATTGATTAAAACTCTTCTTCGTACAATGAATGATGAATGTTTGTGTACATTGAAGAATCAATCACTAAATCCTATATACCATATGTATGTATGAGTGTGTTGAGAGAACAATGGACCCCTACGGAATTGCAACTTTTTATTCACAATGAGGGAGAGGACCCAAAACTTCTCCAGTTATCTTTATTAGCATAGCCAAAACCTCCTTCATGTTAGGCCTACTATGTGGTGTCTCTGCTGCGCATTTTATCCCAATCCTTAGCAACTCACACATCTCCTCTGCCCCATCAACTAGCCCTGACCCCAAAATTGCAACTGGGATTATACCGCGGCCTAGCCCTTGTCTTTCATGCCCCATAACTCGTCTTGCCCACTCCACCAGACACTCATCCCCTCCATCCACTGCTCGCCTTCCGGTGGCCAGCTCCAAAACGAGTATTCCAAAACTATACACATCGCCTTTAGTAGTGGCTTGCCAAGTTTGGCCGTACTCCGGAGCCACATAACCCACCGTGCCTGCTACAATTGTGCTCACATGACTATTTCCTGCATCCATTACCCTAGCAAGGCCAAAGTCAGTCACCCGCGCCTTCCCATCTTTATCTAACAACACGTTGCTAGCTTTAACATCGCGATGAACAATGGCGGGGTAACACTCATGGTGTAAAAATACGAGGGCACGAGCCACATCAATGGCAATCTCAACTCTCCTTCGCCAAGTTAACCTAATCCGGTCTGGTATTAGGTCTTCCAAGCTCCCTCCTTCCATGAACTCATACACCAATATTTTTTCAGACCCATCAAGGCACCAACCATAGAGTGTAACAAGATTTGGGTGAGGCCAACCCAATCCATTACCGCTTAGCACTTCCATTTCAGCTCTAAACTCTCTCTCCCCTTCAATACCTTCTCTTTGAAGCTTTTTAACAGCAACATCTCTTCCATCTGGCAAGACCCCTCGATACACCATGCCAGACCCTCCTTTCCCAATGACTCTGTCCTCGGAGAAATTCCTGGTTGCGTTCAATATGTCAGCATGAGTGAAAGCGGTTTTGTCCAATCGAATGACCTTAATAATGTCAGACAACCATGGAGAGGATGCCCCAGAATTGGACTTTTTGTCATGCCTACATTTTGTGCTTCCCAAGAAGTAGTCTGGTGACTGATCCAGTACGGGCCCTCCTTTCACCAAAATGCACAGCAAAAATATCAGAATCCCACCAACAACGAAAGGAAGCGTTAGCACCAGGAACACCAAAAATGCAGCCAACTTTGGAGGCTTTTCGTGATTGTCTTTTGGTCTATTCCTTTGTGAAGGACCTGTAGAGTTACTTATGAAAGGGGGCAGAACCAACAAAGGGTCTCCAAGAAAGGAGTCCTCCTCAAAAGTCGCTAGCTGTCCTGTAAATGGAATCATACCCGAAATATAGGGATTGTATGAGATGTTGAACTTGCTAAGCTCTGTCAAGTTATTCAAGCTCAACGGAAACATCCCAGAGAAATTGTTGTATGACAGATCAAGATTCTGCAAGCACCTAATATTGCCAATATCCTTAGGAATTTGACTAGAGAAAGTGTTTTCTGTCAAGTTTAGGACCACTAAAGGTAGTTGTCCTATCTCTGGAGGAAGATTTCCAGAAAATTGATTATGCCCCAGATGAAGAAGACTAAAATTCTGCATATTGCCAATATCAGGAGGTACTTCACCCGATAAACTGTTTCCTGACAACTGAAGATAACCTGCAATTTGACTGGTAGGAATGTTAGTCCCACGTATGCACATAGGAAATAGACCGTACCCTTTTAGTATTTTATCCCATATGCTTCTACAACTCTTCATAGTAAGCAAATTGTAGATAAAACTAAATGGAGGGTAATCTGCAGGAATCCACCGCTGCATCGTCAGACACTCTCCGGTCCCCGCTGTGATCCGATCTGCCTGTCGATTCAACATGAAAGTTGGAGTTGCATTGATACCAATATTGGTCAATTCTGGTGGGATTCTACCAACTAATTGGTTATGGGCAAGGTTGAGCCATAACAAGCTTCTGCAATTCCCAAGCTCTGGAGGGATTTCACCAGAAAGGGAATTATTTCCAAGCATTAGCCAAAGGAGGGAATCCAATTTTCCAAGTGAGGAAGGAATTGAGCCATTTAGCTTGTTGTAGGAGAGATCAAGTGCTTGGAGATTCGTGAGATTTCCATATTCTTCTGGGATTTGTCCCGTGAAGTTGTTGTAGGCAAGAACTAGGAATTTCAGACTCAACATTTGAGAGATTTCAACTGGTAATGGGCCTGTAAAGTTGTTGTAGCTTAAATCAAGTCTCGAAATGTTTGGCAGATTTAGAATTCCTGATGAGTAAATTCCTCCAACATATGAGTTCCCATGAAGCACAAGGAATCTGACTTGCGTCAATTTGCCAAAAATTGGTTGAATATCTCCTCCAAAATGGTTCTTGTTCAAATCCAGAAAAGCCAACTTTGAGCAATTCAATAGACTCTCTGGAATTGCATTTGAGAAGCTGTTGTTTCCCAAAGACAAAGCTTCCAAATTTGAATTCCACCCAATTTCTGCTGGAATTTGACCGGTGAAAAAATTTCCCCAAACATTTAACATAACCAATTTCTTGCAATTTGAAATCGCACCTGGCAAATTCCCTTCAAATCCATTTCTAGACAAATCCAGATACTGCAGACTGCAATTTACAGAGAAAAAACTGGAATTCAGAATCCCACTCATGGAATTCTCAGAAACTGAGAATTCCCAGAGCCTGTCAAATCCAACCCACAACTCCCCACTAAAAAGGTTGGAACTTAAATCCAGATACTTCAAATTCCTGCAATTAGCAAAGCTATTCCCGATATTCCCTGTTAAATTATTCCCAGAAATATTCACAACAGCCAAATTCGCACAATTTGCTGGAAAACTAAGTTCAATTCCACCCCAAATTCTGTTCACAGAAAGATCAAGAACTTCCAAGCTTGACAAACCAGATAAATTCAAATTTCCTTGAATGATATTATGAGACAAATTCAAGTATTTCAAGTTCTGACATTTGTTCAAATCCTCGGGAATTGTTCCATCAAGCGTGTTCGTTGAAAGATCAAGATGGGTGAGCTGTGTGAGTGAAGAGAAATTCCGAAAGATGATGTCTGATATGTTGCTGAAGGAAAGATCAATTTTTATTGTTCTGTTGTTGTTGTCACACTCAATTCCGGGCCATTCACATGGTGAGGAACTTGAATTCCATTCTACGTATCTGCCTTTGTTTACTGGATTTTTCTGCTCCAAAAAGGATTTGAGATTCAGAAGAACTTGCTTGTCTGTGTCTGTTGAGTCTCCAGAGACGTACCCACCTGGGATAAATCAATTGGTCAGTAAAAAGAGGAAAAAACAAGTTTTTATGTAAGTCATGAAATTACCATAAACTCAGCTTAAAAAAATTGGGAACAACAAGAACAGATTTTGGTTGTGTTAACTTGACAAACCCAGATGGGAAAACAATTGGGTCAATGAGAAAGAAATGAAAACTACAAATGTTCTGTAATGAAATTAACCTTAATATCTGCCAAACATTTGGGAGTTGAAAGCTGATAAAATATAATTTCTTGAATCCAAAGAGACAAACCCAGATGAGAAAAGTCAGTTGGGTTATTAAGGAAGAAACTAAAATTGGCTTTTAGATTTTTTAAATTCTGTGACAAAAGCTGACCTTAAACTCTGGTAAAGATTGTGGGAATTGTGAAAACAGAGTATGTTCATCTCCAATTAGACAATCATCTTCGGTAAACGAGAAAACCCAGCTCGAAAAACTAGGAAAAGCGAAAAATTTAGCATATGGGAACAGTGATTTGATTGTTTATTGTAAATTAAAAAAAAAAAAAAAAGAAATGGGTAGAGAATTTTGAGCAAGAGTTGTTCAGAATCAAAGACTCTGCATAAAGAAAAAGACAGAGTTCATGAGAGGTGGGTAATTAGTACCTGTAATTGTGATTAAGAAGATAATTAATGTAATCTGAAAGCTGGCTTGATCTTCTGACATGATCAATCTTCTCCGTCTGGTTTTCTTCTTCTTCTTCCTCAACATGAGTTTAGAATTTGCTCATGGAATTGAAAGCTCATCGTTGGAATTAGAAAAGTGGGAAATTGGTGTTCATGTTTTTCTGATGGGGTTTGAATATTTTGTCTTACGTTGAATATTTTGTCTTAAGTTGAATTTATTTTGAATGTGGTGTGAAAATGCCTGCAAAAGTAACCAGAACAAAGATCAAGCGCATGCTCCCAAAACAACAATTTATTTATTTATTTATTTATTTATTTATTATTTTAAGTTTTATGGATAATTTATTTTATTTTTTTCTTTATTTATGATTTCATATTTTAATTTTATGTTATATTATTTTATTATTATTATTATTTTTCTATTTCCTTTATGTTATATTGGTCTTTTAAACACGTCACCCCCAATATTTGGGATTAAGGGTTGTTGTTATATAATTTTTTTTAATTATTTAATCTAATTTTTTTTCCTTTTTTATTAAAGTAATATATTTTTTAGTGCTAATATTTGATTGTTTAATTAATATATTATATAATTTTTTTTTTCTTCTTATAGTCATTGTTTAAGTGTTCTAAGGTGAGAAGAAAGAGAAGTTGAGAAGAAGGGTTTTGATTGAGCCGCCTATGTTGACCGGTTCACGTGTGGTTCGATTTAGAAAAATTGGACTCAGAAAGTTCACTTTGTGCTTTCACGTTTGGAGACTCTGTTCATCTTTTGAATCTTAGATCAAGCAATTCCGCCGTACCATATCAATACCAACAAATCCATACTCAAACAATGGGCTAGAATCAATTTCTCAATGAATATGAGATTTTTTTTTTTTTAACCCCTGGTTTATTGATTCTGAATAATCCGTTTCGAACTAACACCCATTAAAAGATAATTTCTCCCAATACCCTTTTTTTTAATATAAAAATAAGAGATTTAATACTTTTATGACTGAACTAATAACACGCTAATAAAAATAAATTTTTTTACAATATAGATTCACTAAATTTCTATTTTAGTTTTATTAAAAAAATGGTAAAACAAGTAATAATAATTATAAGTTCACAAGACTCAACATAAACAAACCCGTTTGAATAAATTACAGAAAGAAATTATCAAGTCAAACTTGAAAAACTCAAACAGTATAATAATTTCTTTTAGTTAAAGAAATTGAGTGAGAATTTATAAATATCAAACAAGAATTTTTTTTTTTTTGTGTTTTGGGTGATTGCTTGCTTGATGGGTAGGTTTATGACAATCTAGAGTTTCAGAGTTTGACAAAAAGCAGCCAAGGATTAAGGATTTCAATAACCGTTTGAGAATATAAAATGTTAGGGGTTTAGGATTAGCAAAACTTTGAAATTTGTGGAGAAGTGTAGAACAATGTGATTTAGTGTTAGAACAATATGCTAAATAATAAGCATTTTAATGATGTCCTGATGGGCTAGGTCATATAGAAACGTTGATAGAAAATGATACATAAATTAAACTCTTTTAGGTTGAGTGATTGGATGTTTTATTCCTTTAATGTCTCGAGTTTAAACCCTGAAAAAAGATTTAGAAGAGTTAATCCCTAAAATAGACTTCACAGTATTTAGATCGAATTAATCGAGTAAATCTTAGATACTGATTGATAAAAATCAAAAAAATAAAAATGATACATAAAAATAAAAATGACGGTTTATAGGAATACAGAAAACAAAAGCTTGGACAAAGATGTAAATATAAAAATTTAATATTTTTATATAAATATTAATTCTTTTATAAAAATAATAAAATAGATATCTTTTATAATAAAAATTTAAAATAATTAAATATATAATAATTAATTATAAGACAAATAATATAAAAAAATAAAAATTATAATTAAATAAATAAATAATTTATTAAATATGAAAAAGTTTGTAAATATAAAAACTTTAAGAAATTTTATATAAATATTAATTAATTTAAGATATTAAAATATTTCAGAAATGAAAAATATTTCAAAAACAAAAAATCGTTAATATTAAGAAATTTCCATGAATGCGATGAGTATTTCCCTAATGTTATGACAGCCAATATCTTAATGTTTGGTAAAATTTCTTATGATTATACTTAAAGGAAATAAAAGAAAAGAAAAGGTTGTGATCATATTAGCAAGATAGCATTAATCTCTCTTCTCTCTCTCTCCTTCAAATGAGAGGGATGTTTTGCCACCAACAAAGCCAAGGTTGTTTGCCCAACTTGTCTATTCTCTTCTCCAATGTTTGCAAAACACTCTCTCTTTCTTCTTTTTCTTTTTTTGAGTTTTAGACTTGATTCATCGTCTAATATTTAGACTTTCATTTTAATTAATCTAGATTGAGCCACTGTCAAACTTCTCTTTCTACAAAAGGACATGAATGCTCGTGTAGGCTTTCCAAATCAGAAAACAGCCAAATGTTGATTTGGCTTTACGGCAGGGAAAATAACAATTTCCTCACCCGTGGGGGATGGGGTCGAAATACCTCTTTTAAATTCAAAGTCAAAAACTAAGTTCCAAAATTTTCACACGTGGCTATTGCATTGCTTCATGGTAATAATAATCAACAAAATATTATAAAAATCAATTTTTACATTAAAAAAGAAAAAAGATTAATAATTCAGAAACTACATGATTATTAGAGGATGGAAATAGACTAAGAAACAGAGACGAGAAAAAAGGGTGAAAAAATGGTTTATAAAAAAAAAAAGGAAGGAAAAAGGGGGGTTAAAAAAAAAAAAAAAAAAAAAAAAAAAATATTAAATTTTTTAATTAAAATTTTGAAATCAAATTTTAAAAATAAAAAAAATATATTAAGAAAGTTCATAAGAAAATAACCCAATAATCATAATATTCCTCCCTCAATACTAAAATTTAGAATTTAAATCGCTATATAAATAAAATTAAAAAAACCAATCCAAATAGTTTTTATATTATTTAAATTAAATTAATCAGATTATATCATAAGAAAAAAAAAAATTCCCAAACCCAATTGTTGCATTTATTTTTTCATTTTCTAGTTTGGGCTTGGGGGTATCAAAACCCTATTTGGTCAAGATTCCTAAATTTGACTTTTGTTGGATTTTCCCAAGATTTTGGTCTGTTCAGAAACCCCACTTGTGGAATGGAACAATTTGGTCCAATATCATGACCATTTTTTTTGGAATTTTCTCATCTCTTGTCCGCGTTCCTGTCCCCGTTTTCGAAATATTTTATATTTTAAAATAATTTAATATAATAAATTAATTAATATTTATATAAAAATTTTTATATTTTTTATATTTATATATTTTTTTATATTTAACAAATTACTTACTTAATTATAATTTTTAATTTTATATTTTTTGTGTTATAATTATTTAAAATTTTTATTATAAAAGATTATTTTATTATTTTAATAAGATAATTAATATTTACTTAAAAATCTTAATTTTTTATATTTACGTATTTTCACGTATTGTTTCACGCCTGTCTCGTCTATGCAACCAAGCTCATATCAAAAATGAAAACAAATAACTAAAAAAAAAAATCTTAATTTCTATCTTCTCTTTTGACAAAATAAAACCTTATTCACTTCCCTTATATTCAATTGCTACTGTTGGAGATAGATTTGACTTTACAAATGATGACTTAGCTAACTCAAACGGGATGACTTGATCATTTGATGATCCAGAATGATAAGATCTGCGAAGAACCAATAGAGGGTGCTCCAGCAAAGAAGACTCTGATACTTAAGTTAAAGAACGATTTTCAAAAATGGAAGAAATAGACCGAAAAAGAGCTCTATGCTGATTGTGATAGCTAAGTAGAGAGAGTATATGTATGCGTATCTGGTTGGTTAGGTTAACGATTTATATATACTTTTCGTGTGTGTGAGTTGTATGTATACGGAGTGTCAAAATCTTAGTTTCTTTACGAGAGCCTCCCGAGATTACAAGAATTATCGTTTGGAATTCTTAAAGATTTCGAACCCTTATCGATTTGGAAAATCTAGATTGCCATGCGAATTCCTTTCTTCATTGACTGCAAACGTAGGTCTCTCTTCCATTTATACAAAATTGCTTTTCGTGATTCGGAAGGAGTGAATATTACCTCAGCAGGTAGAGCAATGATCATCGGGCACCGAGGAAATACTGAGCAACTGTTTACGAGCAAGATCTAGTTGGTAGACATCGAGAGTGTGGGTCGCACTTACCAGTTTGAAAGTTATATCTCTTCCTGATGACATATTTCAGTTGATTGTTCCTTAAACTAAGGGTTCGGAGGGTCTCAAGTCTCATGATAACGACAAATCTTTTAGGCTAGATGGTTGATCAATTAGATAAATGCCGACTAAGTTGGCAACTGGCCTACCAAAAGTCGTTTGACAAGTTGAGGGCCGGTCTTGAGCCCATCATGGTTTGCACCAATTCAGCCATATATCATCACTTACCTCTACTCATGTTGTTGCTTCGAAGAAGGGATGTCAGGAGTACAGTCTGGTAGAGACCTTTTAAATCTTGTGAATCAAAGAATTTAATGTGGCACGTACCGCTTTGGTTATCATGAATCGTCTTCAATACGCTTCTTATAGTGCACGTCCCACGATTGATTTCTCCACTATTGATTTCATTTTTTGATAGTTTACTTTCTAGACGATTCAGCCTTTTGCAAAGATCATTCGAGGAAATGGCCAAAAGTTCATCATCTGGTTCTTTTCCTGACATTGGAGACATCAAAAGTACTATGTCATAGGGAGAATTGTGTGACGTCCGGAGTGACATGCTGTTGGGTGGTAATTTTGAAATCGTGTCAGTGATGGACATCGATAGAGCCAATACGGCTTTGGGAAGCCAAGTCCCAATGTACAAACAATTGATGAAGTATGGTATGAAGGTGCTATACACAGGCCCTATCATTAGGGTTCTGTTGCGTTGGAATATTTTTTCCACCTTGCTAATTCCCAGCGTTTGGTGTTTAATAGTTGCAGTTATTTCCCTGATAAGTTTTTGCGACTTGCGCTTCGATTTTGAAGTTCTAGCATCTGTGTTCCTACTGAAGAAGTATGGGAAAAGGGGTTCCAGCAAAGGTTCTTTTTGTTTACAGACCTGGCTAGAGTCAAGTTGGGGGTTCTTTTAAAGTGAGACCGTTGATAAGAGTTAAATGCATAAGTACTTCTTCGTTGAATTTTTGGAGGAGGACTTGATGCCGGAGCTTTTGGCACTCGATGCTGACCCACTTATTGGGTTGAGATCTCGCCAGCGTTATCGTAATTCAGTCTTTGTCTGATTTGTAGGTAATTTTTGCCAAATTTCGTAGAGAAGAGTTTGGGTCGACCATCTTCTAAATGACAAAATGTTGTCGCTAGTGGGTTTGTTGCTCGGGGAGAAAAGGGAAATCGAGAAGCCCTTGTTGCTTGAGAAGAAGAAGAAGAAGCTTGCAGATTTTTTGTGTTTCCCCATGGAGGAGGACTTGAGAGAGATCATTACTGCTTGACAGATGAGGACGAAATTGAAGGGAGCCTCAAGAGAGACCAAAAGTACGTTGAGGGCTCGTTCGCCTGACTTGGCTCCACTCGCCTCATTGAGGGCCAAAGGAGGTGGGTGCAACTATTGGAGTCACCCGAGGAGGGGACTGGAGAGAGCTCAAAAGAGAGATCTCCAGCTACTAGAAATGCTCAACATATTGTTAATGAGCTGGTAGAGGCCAGTGGTAGCGAACTTGGAGGGAAGTGCTCTGTCGATGGGGTTGATGAGAGTTCCCTGGTGACAGAGTGGGCAGAAGGAAGGGAAACTGAAGTTGTCGAGACTATTGCAGTGGGAGCAATCGAGGGATCCAATAGTTGTGCTCCTAGAGGCTTGGAGGAGTTAGAGGGGCATTCCCCAGGGCTTCCCGAAGATGCTTGCCATGGGTTGACAAAGGGGCCTGGCATAGAGCTGTCTACTGCTGCTCCATTGTTGCCTTCGAACAAAGGCAAATGCATGATGCTTGAAGAGGATCCGTTCCCGTACACGATTCCTGTTCGATCTTGTGATGGGCGTCGAGGCTCGAAGGAGCGAGGGACAATAACGATCTATGCTAGAATAAGCATCATAGCAATGTGGACGTCCTCGAAGGGAGGCAAAAAGCTTACCAGTTGGACTTTCATTGTTCAAAACTGGAGCTGAATAAGCTCTTGCTTGAGTAGGGTGACGAGATGTTGTTTTCTGCTGCTTTGACGGTATTCCTCTTCTTCTGTTGTTCGTTTTCTTTTCTTCTTTCTACTTACTAATTGGTATTTATTTTTTCAAACCATAGTCCTCACGGAGTTTCAGAAACAGAGAAGTGAGCAGATGGTGAGCCATATGAGGTTCTGGGCCAATTAGATGGTGACGAACGTGTCCAAGCTACAAGATGCCCTCTCACGGAAGGAAAGGGAACTCGAGGAGGAGAAGTCTTTTGCAGCTGTTTTGAGTTCTTGAAGCGGTGGAGCAGCTAAGGGTCGAACAAGATGCAGCACTCGATGATGTGAAAAGTTGGAGACGAAGGCCCTAGTACGCAAGGCATCCTTGTAGGCTATGAGGAGGTTGGCCAACTTGCGTGACCAATTCTTTCAAGCTGTTGACTGAAAGATAGTCGAGCTGGGGTTGTCGTTACAAGGAATATCGACCAACACACAGTGCTCAATGTAAGCTATCTGAGAGGCTTTAATATGCTATGGAGATTATTCATCAAGCAGGACGGGTGAGTGTTATGCCCCCGGATACTGTGGATACCTATTCTAAACTCGAGTCTACTCCTACTCTTGTAAAGCCTAATGTACTTCCTTCCCCCTGATCGGGGTTTCTACTTTCTTTTGTAATTTTCTCTTTTTGTATTTCTTTTTGAATACATTAATGAAATACTCCATTATTCTCATCATGGCTCATACTTCATAGCGATAATATTAGTTCTTGACGAATAGAGTGTTATTAGGGAGGCATATCCCTAGCCAGTGATGTATTTGTTTGATGGTGAGGTTTCTTTAATGGGTTACTTGATAGGATGGGCCACACATGTCCAACGGCGAGATGGATCCCTTGCTGGTGATGAGCTACATCTGATAGGGTTCGTTTGTTTGATTAACTAGGCGATATTTGCTCGTTTAGGGAGATGAATTCCTATTGATAGGCTATGGTTAAGAGGATTGGGCATTACTTGCCCATTCGGGGAGATAAATCCCTAGTAATAGACTTCATTTGGGATGACTGGGCGTTATTTGCCCATTCAAGGAGATAAATCTCTTACAATAGGCTCCGTTTCGGGGGGATTGGGCGATAGTTATTTATTTGAAAAGATAAATCTCTAAAGATAGGCTCCATTCAGGAGGATTATGAGATATTTGCCATTCGGGGAGACAAATTTCTAACAATAGGTTTTGTTTGGGAGGACTGGGCAATATTTGCCTATTCAGGAAAATAAATTCCTAATGATAGGCTTTGTTCAGGAGGACTGGGCGATACTTGCCCATTCGAGAAAACAAATCCCTAACGATAGACTCCGTTCGGGAGAACTAGGTGATATTTGTCCATTTGGAAAGATAAATCCCTTATTTTCAATACATTGTTCAATTGGAAGAGGTCCCACGGCAAGTGTTCAATGTAACCAACTCACAAAGAGAGATCAATGAAACAATCCATTACAAATGAGATAATCATAATGTAACCAATAGGACAAGCACTAAGGCTAGATATCATGAAGCGATCGATAAGTAATACTACCAAAGCAAGCTGACAGAGATTCAGAGTTTACTTGGGAGGGTGTGCCAAGGGTTCCAAATTACAGGGCAGTGTCCCAACGTCGGTAGAGATTTTGAACTCGATCTTCTTGTGTTTCATGCTCGGTAGTGCCTCCAAGGCGTTTAAATCAAGTCGTCCCAAGATAACGTTATAGGGCGAGGAGAGTTTAACCACATTGAACATGATGGAGGCCATTGTGTATTCCGACGGAGTTCCGAGGGTATCAGGCAGTGAGATATCGTCTTCAGGGTATATCCATTTACTTGTGAACCCTTTAATGGGCCCAACATAGGTACGTATGTGTGCTTGGGTGAATCCCAGCTACTGAAAGGTGCTCCAATAAAGGCGATTACAGCTGGCTCCTTAGTCCATGAAGATTCTTCTGACTTCATATTGTTCGATCTTTGCGGTAATGATAAGAGAATCGTACCGATTGGGATTGACTCCCACCAGGTTATCGTCACCGAAACAGATTATGGGCCTTTTCTTCTTGAGCTGCTTCTTGGTACGAGTAGTAAGGAGTTCTTTAGATGCAGAACTAGATGGCTTCACCTTTTGGAAGACTGGGGCTACTAAGTGCCCCTTCTCATTCGACCGTATGTGATTTTGCTGATGTAGTGCCCTCAAAATATGGAGCGAGAGGTAAGGCTATGAGAGATCATATCCGTTCTGCACTTGGAGGATCATCCTATCTGGCTGGTTGTGGACACCTGTAGGGATTGGTTGATCGACTTGCTCATTTTCTCATTTCGCATTATGTGAGTCCCAAAGAGGGAGACCTTCTCTTTCTGTACTTATGAACTTCTAGAGTCGACCACTTCAAATGAGAAATTCTAGTTTGTCTCTCAGCTGCTTACATTCATCTATTATATGACCATAGTCTCAATGAAAGTGACAGTATCGTGTCTTATCTTTTTTGGAATCGTCCTCTGTAGAGCGAGGAGACCGCCTGACATAGGGTTAATTCCGAATATAGAGCAAGATTTAATTGGGCACCTTATTCAGAGGTGTATAGCTAGTGAATCTATGAGGTTGGGGGGCCCTTGTCGGGCCCACTTAGGTGAGAATCGTTGAGGTGATCAGCTGCACTTGTTGTGGGTTGGTCAGTTTCATCGTTTGTCAAAAGCCTTAGCGTCTTCGATGACAATATACTTCTCTACTCAAGCATAAAACTCCTGGATAGTAGACAGGGGATTCTTGGTAATGGAGGTTTTCATCCCTGATGGTTGTAACCCTGTGAGCAGAGCCGCTAGTGCGATTGAGTCGTCTAAACGTGAGACCTTCATCATTTCAGTTTTGAACACCTCAAGTCTCTCAATGACTCGTCGTCCCTCTATTGTATCGAGAGAAAGGATGTGGATTTACTTTTGACTCCCCTACTGATGACAAAGTGCATTTCAAATTACTATCGAAGTTGAGAAAATCTCTTAATGCTGAAAGGAGGGAAGCGAATTGAACCATGTCAACGCGTTGCTCTTCATGGTCGTCAGGAAGTGTTTGCAGATGGCGGCATCCGACATGTCTCTGGAGATCATCATGATGATGAAGTAGGCAATATAATCTCTAGGGTCAGTAGTGCCATCGTACCTCTCTAAGGGGGGAGAAGCACGTCGTGGGGTATCGATTCAGATAAGATCTTAGGATCGAAATGCGAGAGTCCAGTGGGGTATTGAGTAGGTTCGTCTCTTCTCATGTTTGCACGCTTTAGCTCATTTGCCACAAGCTCTTCAACCTATTTTCTTAGGTCGTCCAGATCGTGTCGAGAAGTCACAAAGGGTTCTTAGTGTTATCTGGGCTCAAGCCTCCGTGTGTGCATGTGACTTGATCCATGTGAGGAGGATTGAGATCCTGGCCGAAGTGTGTAGCTGAGTTCTTCTAGCTGCTTGCTGATGCTATGTATCTTAGATTCAAACCCCTATACTTGGAGTCAGTAGCCCTTTCTAGAGAAGCAGGAGCGACAACTAGTGCTGGGTGATTCTGGTAGCCGACTGGAGATTGGACCTAGGGTGGGCTAGTAACAATAGGAATTCTTGCAGGGTTGTCTGCTGTGGGTTGTGCGGCATTTGACGGGGTGGTCATGCGCCCCTCCATTAGAGAAGCGGCTCTGGAAGAGGCTCTGATTATTCTCCATTGAGGCATGCTTTCTTGTCAAAGCAAGGCAGTGCGGGACAAGCTTCTTTCCTATCTGTTCCCACAAACGGTACCAATCTATTAGAGGTGAGTTTGGCTCTATAGATAATAACTTAGCTAACTCGAATGGGATGACTTGGTCATTTGATAGTCTGGAACGACAATACTTACAAAAAATCACTGGAAGGTGCTTTGGCAGGGGAGGCTCTGCACTCAAGTTAGAGAGCGATTTTCAAAAATGGAAGAAATAGATTGAAAGAGAGTTATATGTTGATTATGGTGTCTAAGTAGAGAGAGTATGCATATACATATGCGTATACGTATCTGATTAGTTAGGTTAACGATATATATATTTATACATACACTTTTCGTATGTGAGAGTCTTATGCATCCGAGGTGTCAAAGTCCTAATTTCTTTACGAGAGTCTCCCGAGATTATGGGAATTATCACGTGGAATTTGTAAGATTTCGAACTCTTACCAATTTGAGAAGTCTAGATTGTCATGCGGATTCCCTTCCTTATTGACTATGAATGTAGGTCTCCCTTCTATTTACACAAAATTGCCTTTCATGATTTAGAGGGAGTGAATATTACCTCAATGGGTAGAGTGATGATCATTGGGCACCAAGGAGATATTTAGTAGCTATCTACTGAGCAAGATCTAGTTAATAGACATCGAGAGTGTGAGCCGTGCCTACCTGTCTGGGAGTTATATCCTTTATTGACGATACGTTTTGGTTGATTGTTCCTTGAACTAGGGATTTGGTGGATCTCAAGCCTCATGATGACAATGAGCCTTTAGGCTAGATGGTTGACCGATCAGATGAATGCTGACCAAGTTGGTAATTGGGCTATCAAAAATCATTTGACAAGTTGAGGGCCAGTCTTGAATCCATCATGGTTTGGATCGTTTTGGCCATGTATTATCAACTACAATTAGAATGGATTCTATGAGTCATAATTTTACGCCAAAATTACAAGTTTATAAAAACATACATCTAGATATCATTCTCTTGCCCTCTTCTTTTAGAACTTTCATTTCTCTTATTCATGGTGATTGAATTAAGATATACTTAAAAGAAACAAATTATCTAGAACTGTAAATATAAAATAATATAAAAAAATAAACACGACTGAATTAAATGTAAGAGTAATGACCCACTTGATCTTTTAATTGATTAAAAAAAAAGTTAGCGAGATAAATCTATCCGAAAATTTAGTTTTTATATTTAGGTTACATATAAAAATATTCGCATAACAAAGCACCCTCTTTTTTTTTTTATTTTTATTAACAAATATTTTACTAAATTTAAAATTATTATTTTTGGTCATATAAACTTCCTTGTAATAATTAGAATGCTAAATTCTTAACTCATTTGCTTCATTTTGCATTACTCTTTTTTTTTTTATTGGTTAAACAGAAATCATAAAAATTATAAAAATATATACGTCCAACTTTTTATCACTTGGATATCCCTCCATTACTCTTCTCTTAAACAAGAGGCTAGATGACTAGATCTTTTGAATAGGAAATCGTTTGTGAGACGAATGTGTGTCCATTTTCATATGCATACAGAATTGCTTGTATGAATGGAAATTGTTTTTTTCTGCTCAGGAGTGAAACAAAAGAATAGAAGGGCTGTTGGTGACTATTTTTTTCTTTTTTCATTACTGAGTGAATCACGAATGAATAGAAATGAAAATGACTAGGAACACGAATCATTTTTGCTTGACCTTATTCTCATTCGTTTTTTTTTATCGACTGTTATTTGATAACTAATTTATTTAGTTTCAATTAATTCAGTTAAAATTAATCGTCAAATTTATTAAAGGAAAGAACTGACTTGGCTGTTAGTGATCAATATGAGAGAGTTATGAACTGTTAAAATCGATGCTAATTACACAAAAAAACTATATATTAGTAATTGTTACTAAGCTTCAAATCTCAAGGTGGCAATGTATAAATAAGCCAAACTAAGAAGGTTTTATGCCGTTTACCCAAAGTTTAAAGCTAAAGTCATTCACAGTATGCTTCTCATTTTCCAGCATTAAATTTGATGAAGACCCTCAAATTTCAATCCCAGAAAAGAGAGACAAGAAAGAAAGAAAAAGGAAATTGTTGAAATATAAAGCCTCTTATATATCTAAAATAAAAGAGAAAGTACATGTTCAACCTAGATCAGTCTTCCATATGAGCTGACATTCTTGAAATCGTAGCCTACATCAAAAAAGCATGAAAGAAATTTGGTGGGTATCAAAGAAGATCATCTGAGAAATTAGTATTTTAAAGCCAAAATTGTTGAATTTGGTGGGTATCTATTGAATGGTCATGGTTTTTGATTCAACACTGCACTTTGATCAAAGACGAAAGCTATCGTCTCTGAGAACAGTTTGAGTGATAGAGTTTCTCTATTTCTATCATCTTTTCTCTAACTCAATTCCATTTAGTTGTATCTCTTTATACCAAAAAAAAAAGACAAAAGCTATTCATGAGATTTTTATTTTAAAAAAATAATTATATACCTATTATTATAAAAATTAAATTTTAAATGTATTTACCTCTCGAAGAGTTATAAAATTATGTACATTGTATTTTGTTTTGAGTATTTCTAATTTGTGTTGAGTGAGAGTTAATTGAACGCGAAATTACTATTTTTGTTATTTAACTGGAAGATGGTACCAACAAAAAGGGGAGCCTAAACTTGCACGAAGAGAGTTCATGACCACTAATGACAAGGATAAGGAACCTATAGAGATATTGTTTAGTTATCACTAAGTACCTGTAGAGGCTATTAGCTTCAATAAATTATGCTTATGTCAAGATATTACAGCTCAGGTTTTGACCTTTTGGGCATGCAGAAAGCAACCTTTTATGAATTTTTTGTGATACAAACGTTGACAGTGTAAACCTGCCAGTGATAGGACAGATATTTTCTTGGGAGAAACCTCACGTGGATATCCATTTCTCTGGCTTATGCTTGTGGGAGAACATGTAATGCTTTCCCATCTCAATAAAACAGTGTAGTGTAGTGTAATTCTGTGTGATCGTATTGTTTGTGAATTATTACCACATATATTTAATAATTTCAATTTTTATAAAGTTTCATCTTAATCAACATGAAGACATAATTTTATCATATATCTAGAAAAATGATAGTTAAGTTTACAAAAGTAACAAGCAACAATGAGGATATTGAGCATGTTAAAGGGGCATTCAAAGAAATAATTGAGCACATCGTCTATTTTGAGACACATGACCTTGTTCTGAAAAGTAATCTGAATGTGGAGATCCAATGACCTCAAACATGACATTGGATGAACTTCTAAAATGTGCAATGACATTTCATGATACCATGCTTGTAGATACAAACTCAGATCAGATGACCACTTCTGGTTCAGCATTAGCAATGCATCTGAAACGGACAACCCCCACAAATCGTTGAAACTTGAGTTTCATATTTCCATCTCTCCTGTGTGAAAGCCCTTCCATTTCCACAGTGGCAGTGAGCAGAGGTATCAAAAAGTAACGCAAGATGAAACAAAATCAATCGACGACCAAATCCTACGTCTTAATCCATAGAAGTGTATTTAGATTGATTTTTTAAATTAAATGTTTATTTGAATTATTCAAAACATAGTGATAACTAAATTAAGAATCAGTCGACATATGTTGGTGTGAACTAATTCCTAGGCTTTGGTCTGTGATGCATAATTCATTTGTCCATCTAATATTATTGAGTGTCAAATGGCTAAAATGGCAACGGGATACCCAACATGGCAGAAAATGAATGGTAATAGGCCATGCCAAGCATCAGACATAGGGCTGGCCGTGTTGTGCCCTAAGTTCGAGGCACAAGCCAGTCTAACCCATTAAAAACACTTCTGTATACACCCACAAAGGAAACATAAAGAGATGCAATTTTAGTGCTCATGCAGAATGATTTATTATACCCATTGTGAAAATATAATACATATGGAGATTTAGGTGAGCTTCTAATACATCATCATCCATGAGAATTAATGTATGTCCAAGAAGAACGCTCTTCAGTAGTTAAACATAATGTATAATGCAATCTCATGAATCAGAATTTCATGTTGAGAACCTTACCCAGTGGTTGATACACTTTAGGTTTGGGAGTTTCAACTTTAGGAGTAAACTCCTCCTGTAGTGCGACTATAGCAGCTTTTCTCTTCTCCTTCTGTTCTCGTGATCTAGTTAGCCGATGCTCGAGTGCTGCTTTTGCTCTCTCTGCCACCTCAGCCCGGGTCACAGCTTGTTCTGCACGAGTTCTGAACTCAGCAATTCTTAACATTGCAGTTTCCAATTCCTTCCTCAAAACATCCATTTCCTGCTTACCATCCACTAATGTTAAATTTGTTGAGTCTTCAGTTGATGAAGCAGCAAGTTGGTCTGCCTTCTTGGCTTTGCTAGTTAATGTCTCATACTCATCCACTGAAATTGTGATGCAATGATTGCTATCTTCCTTTGCCTCTTCTGCTTCTGCAGTAGCATTATCAACTTTGTAGTGCTTAAGGTCCAGATTATTATAATCTGATCCTGGGCTGAAAAAGATGGGATCTGCAGGATCTTCAGCCACTTTATTGGTTCCTACTTTCAAAAGTCGATTCTCCTTTTTCGCTTCCTCTGCCTCTATTGCTAGTGTCTGAACTGCAAGGTATAGTCCCGACTTGATACTCTTAGCCCTCTCTTCTGCTGCTTCTGCTGCTGCAATTCTTGACCTCCCTTTGTGAAGCTTAGACTTTAGATGTGCTATTTCAACTTGTGCCTCATTCTCTCTTCCTCTGATTTCGTCCATCTCCGGTTTTGCCTTCTTGAGATCATCGGTCAGTCTTTCAACATCAGATTTCAGACTGCCAATCTCTTCATTAGCACTCTCAAGCTCAAGCTTTAAATGGTTCAGTTCCACTTCCAATGACTGAACATACATTCCCTGATCCAAGTTCCTCCATTCCTCCAACTCCATCTTAAGTTTGACTTTGCTCAACTCATTATTGGCATTAGAATCAGCTTTCTCAGACCTACATAGCAGCTCATTGGCCTGCTGAAGCTCCAGCTGTAACATGTCAACAAACATGGACTTATCTACAAGTTGCTTCCCTAAATCCTCCACCATTTCCACTCGTTTTTGCATTTCCTCTAGTTGCTCCTGAGCTAGAACTGCAGCTGTTCTTGCCAAGTCTATCTCAGTCTCTTTCTCAGACAAGAGGACAGACTTCTCCTGCTCTAGCTCTGAAGCAGTCAGTTTTAATTGGGCAATAGTCTCACAAAGCTCCGACACATTCTTTAGAAGCTCACTAACCTTTTCCCTCTCAGTGTCTATAGCATTTTCTATCAGTTCTGCTTGTTCCACAGCTTTGAGCTTTGATTCTCTCGCATCAGCAAGTTCAGTTTCCATGGTAAGTAGCTCTCCTTGTGTAACCTTCAGCTCAATTGTGACATGTGAAAGCTGCTCTCTTGTCTTAACAGTTTCGGACAGTTCAGCATTAATTTCCTCCATCTTGGATTCTAGCTCATCTATCTTTGTTTGAGCTTCTATACAATCGTCGATGTATCTCTCTCTTTCAGACTCGGAGATTTTCAACAGCACAGACAGCTCTTCAGCCATTTTCTGGTAATATTCAAGCTTAAGTAGGGTTTGCATGTATAATGATTCCTTTGCTTCTAATTGCACCTTGCAATTGGCCAAGTCCTTTTGTAGCTCATCCAAATCACTCTCATTCTCCATCTCCTGTCAGTAACAAAAAGCAACAAGCAACCAAGATTATTAGTGAAAGTTCATAACATAAACTAAAAACCAGCCTTAAAACTAATTATGATAGTTCTTTCCATGAATCACTTAGAGGCAAAGGGGACCATTTTACCCACTAATGGAAGCTAAATCACTATTGCATTAGATGAGCACAGCTTGCAAATCATTGCTTTAACATAGCGTGTTCTCCTGCACTTTTCCATTATTTTAGGGGGAAAAAAGGTACAAAATGGAACAAATTAAGGACCTAAAAGCAGATTGAGATAAATCTCTTCGCCGAACATTTGCATGCACCCTAAACTACTAAGAAATACCAAAATATAACTTTTTTGAGCCTTTTTCTGATATACATAGTTGAACAATCTTTTCTTTTAACAAGTAATCTACAGCAAGAAATGTTTAGAAATCTCTCTTTTTCCTACTTTTCCCATTTTCACCAATATACATTCTCTTGTGTCCTCTCTGGAGTGTCACAGAGAAATTCGAAAAAGGGCCCCAACAGACCAGGAAAACATTCTAGCATACTTTTTAAGAACATAAAACACACTTGTTAACAGCTAGAGTTTACAACGTACAGCATACATCCAAGTGAAGACTCTAAATTCTTAATATAGTCAAACCAATCTTACATTACTACCATTAGGCCAGTGTTTTCTGTGGTCACTCTTCTCACCAAACAAGCTCAGGGCAGATTGGACCGATTCAATGGGTTTTGTATCAATCTCACCCATGTCTTCTGCTTGGAAAGAATTCAAAACCCCACCTTAAAAAACCAGTTGACGATTTACAACCACCATGAGATAACCTGCGATGCACAGAACTAGGAATCAAATGTATAATTGAAATGGTTTATAGAAGCACCGAAACATAAGATAACATATGTTTTTATTTGCAGCCAGCTTTATCAACCAGAAATACTAATAAATGCAGATAACCAGAATAATGTGAATCATTTATTCAATTCTAAGCAAACAATAATCAGAGGTTTCCCAAAAGGAATTGGGTCTCAATGGAGCAAGAGCTAGCATTGTGTGATGGTCCACAAGAGCGAGGCACATGGATGGCGTATTTTCCTAGTCATGAGGGGTGTGTGAAGAAGATTCGTGAGGGAGAATTAGAGCTCTCCAATATGAGGGATATCATGAAAGGTGAATTTGTCCTTGTGCTCAAAACATCTTCCAAATTAAGAAAAAAATTAAAAATTAAAATTAAAATAAAACATTCTAAAATGGATTGTCACGTAAGGTTCAGTTCATTCTGTTTTTGACTCCTTTGGTATTTCTAGAAGTATTCATGATAGAAATTTGATTCTAAAATTCAGTCTTTGTCTCAAAAATAACGTAAGGAAACAAAACTAATACCATTAGCAACCTAGTTTGCTATGTAGATGTCCAAAAGCACATGCTTACCTAGTCCTAGAAAATTCAATTGTGTGGTGTTTCAGAATTTTAGAATGACCATGAATTAAGCAATCCAAACAAGAAATTATAACTAATACCATTAGCAACCTAGTTTGCTATGTAGATGACCAAAAGCACATGCTTACCTAGTCCTAGAAAATTCAATTGTGTGCTGTTTCAGAATTTAAGAATGACCATGAATTAAGCAATCCAAACAAGAAATTATCAAATCTTTGCATCCTAAATCAGGAAAAGAACTAGTTAAATTCAAAGTTGAACTTAAGCTGCAGAATGCAACTTGAAAGTAATTAGAACCCTCAAAGAAACATTTCAAGACATTACATTGTGCCATCCAAAAAGGATCGCGCTTAACATTAAATTCAACCAAAAAAAAAAAATCATACTTCGCAATTCATAAACCTTAAGATAACCGAACTCCATTTAGAATCTCAAGTGCAAACACCTTAACATCATTTAACTGAATAAACACAATCACCAAACCACAGTTCGCATAAACAAACTTAGAGAGAGAGAGACTACCTGGAATGAGGGAAGATCGAGAAATGAAAGATGGGTTTGGGGTATTCGAAGAAACGAAAGTTAATCAAAGGAAGGAACATTGTCCGTATCAAAAGTGGACGGTTTGGACTTGGGATATACGAGGCGAATGAAAAATATTGTTGTCGGGGAGGTGGCGAGAGAGAGAGAGAGAGAGAACGGCAAAGTACAGCAAATAAACAAAGAAGATATTGTAAATGGGATCCAAAACTAAAAGGAAGAATCAATTTCCTGCTTCCGAATCATCATCACTCTTGTCTTGGACGATTATTTTTAGGCTCTTGGCCCTTGGGGCGCCAACAAGAAGAAAGTTGCCTCCTTTTACTGTTTGTTTTGTTCCATAACCATACACCTCTACGTATTTTAAAAAACTTTTTATTTAAGTTGAAAAATGTTTTAATTAATAGAATATTAGCATGGTTATTAAACCTAACCCACGTATTCTTCGGTTCATCTTAAAATTTATGATTCAATGGAGTGAATTATTAGATCATTGATTCAATCATTTATTAATTTTTTAATTATTTTAAAATTTTAATATATATAATTATATTTTTTAAATATAAAATATTATTTTTTTTGATGTTGGTATTAATTAACATATATATATATATATATATATATATAAGCGTCAATGACCCATGAACACGTCAGATTTCGTTGTCCTCCATCGTGGTATACGGGACCCACTTGCAGGCACTCGTGTCTTTTATTTTCTCCTCTTTGTCCTCTCTTCTCTCACTCTCTCAAAAGAAAAAAAAAATATCTCGTGTCCCTTTAGTCGACTATAAGGCATGTCTTAGTTGACTAAACATATTTTTTTTTTCATTTTTTTCATTTTATTTTATTTTTTCATTTTCTTTTTATTTTTTTTATTTTTTTATTTTTGGTTTTTTTAATGATATTTTTTAAAAAAATATCATAAATGTTTTTTAAAATAATAGTTTTAAAAATTAATATTTTTATCCTTTTTTCTTTTTTTTTTATCTTATTTTTATTTTTTTTTCTTATTGGATTTTTTAACATATTTTTTAAAAAATATCACAAATGTTTTTTATTAACATATATATATTGCAGTCACCCGTGTCTTTTTTTTCTCCTCCTCTTTCTCTTCTCTTCTCCTCTGTCTCTCTCTCTCTCTCTCGAAAGGAAAGAAAAATATCTCATGCCCTTTAGTCTACTATAAGTCATGTCTTAGTCGACTAAAGGCCTTTAGCTGACTAAAACATGCCTTGGTCGACCAAACATGTACCGGGAACTAAGAGTTTTGTACCGAAAAACTATTGGGAAACTTTTTATCGAGAGTTTTTAAACTGTTACCGGGAAACATTTGCACCGATAAACTATCGGGAAGTTTTGTACCGATAAAATATTTTCATAAATTTATCATTTATTTTAATATAATCATTGATCAAAAAAATTTTAAAATTTTTTAACTGTCAAAATATCTGATTTTTTTTTACTTATTATTTTTATAGTTATGATTTTTCAATTGTTATAATATTAAAGTTTTTTATATATACATAAATATTTTACACATTCTTAATAATTTTAGTAGACTGGCAAAATTCTATGACGAAATTATATTTTATAATACCATATTTAATTTAAAAATCAAAATATTTTTAAAAGTATCGCAAAATATAAAAACTAAGTCATGTATAATATTTGTAAAACATATAAAATATTTTATAAAAACTATCACAAAATATAAAAAATATTTTTAAAAATTTTAAAAAATAATATTTTTTAAAAATATTAATTTTTTCAAACTATTTTTTAAAAAAAATATTTATTATATTTTTTTGATATTTTTTAAAGAAAGGAAACAAAAAGAAAAAGAAAAAGAAAAACAAGCTTAAAAAAAAGTAAAAACATAAAAAAAAAAGATGTTTTAGTCGACTAAAGCATTTCTTTAGTCGACTAAGGCTCTTGTGTTTTTTCTCTTTTCCATTTTTTTTTTCTTTTTGTCTTTTTTGTTTTTATTTTTTTAATGAAATTTTTAAAAAAACATAATTTTATCGGGGAGTTTTGAGAGAAGAAAAAATTGTCTACCTGGAAACTATCCGGAAACTTTTTATCAAGAGTTTTTATACGGTTACCGAAAAACTTTTGTATCGATAAACTACCGAGAAATTTTGTACCGATAGCAAGTGCAATTATATCAGACTTCTTTTCTCAGAATTTATTTATTTTATCTTTAAATTGATTTCATCTGTATAACATTATCCAATTAAAATGTTTATAGTCTTATTTTGTTTAAAACACTAAATAGTTGGAATGAATTACTAATATAATAATAATTTTTATATTTTTATAAAATAAAATTAATTTCTAGTTATAAAATTTAAGTTTTTATTAGAATTATTGGTGGTGGGTATTAAACCAACAAAAATAAATTACTTACTTTAGAAAAACGAGTTTAGGGCAAGTAGGGTCGAATCCACGGAGAAAAAAAAGATTTATTTCCTTTAAGGTAATAAAAATTAAAATAAAATTTGGGTGTTTTAAATTGACTAAATTAACTACTAAATTTAAATGAACAAAGAATTAAAATCGAAATAGCAAAACGATAAAATAAAATCGGACAAAATTCAATGAATAAAAATCAAGATAAATTGACCTAGTTAAAGGGTTCGTTTCCACTTTGATTCAATCAATTGATCATTAATTCGAAGATAATTCAACAATATAATTCAACAAATCGGGCAAAATTTTTCCATCGCTAAAATTAGCGACGAAAGAATCTGTCGCTAATTTTTCTATCGCTAAATCCGTCGCTAAAAATTTTTTACTTTTATTAAATATAAATTTTTTATTAAATATAATTTTATGTTTTTATTAAATATAATTTTTTGTTTTCATCAAATATAATATTTTTATTAAATATAATTTTTTGTGTTTTTATTAAATATAATATTTTGTTTTTATTAAATATTATTGTTTTTATTAAATATAATATTTTGTTTTTATTAAATATAATTTTTTTGTGTTTTATCAAATATATATATATATATATATATATATATTTTTAAATATAACATTTTATTTTTAATAAATATAATTTTTTGTTTTTATCAAATATATATTTTTTATTAAATATAATATTTTGCTTTTATTAAATATAATTTTTTGTTTTCATCAGATATAATTTTTTTTCTTAAATATAATATTTTGTTTTTATTAAATATAATTTTTTGTTTTTATCAAATATAATTTTTTTATTATAATATAATATTTTGTTTTTATTAAATATAATTTTTTGTGTTTTTATTAAATATAATATTTTGTTTTTATTAAATATAACATTTTGTTTTTATTAAATATATTTTTTTTGTGTTTTTATTAAATATAATATTATTGTTTTTATTAAATATAATATTTTGTTTTTATTAAATATAATATTTTGTGTTTTTATTAAATATTATTTTTTTATTAAATGTAATTTTTTGTGTTTTTATTAAATATAATTTTGTATTTTTATTAAATATAATTTTATATTTTTTGAAATTAAGGTATTGTATTTTTAATATTGAGAGTTAGAAATAAAGTATAGAAATAGAAAAAAAATAAACTAATAACACAAAAGTGATGGTGACATCGTGGTTAAGGCTCTCAATATCTCTCTCTCAACTCAGGTTTGAATCTGGACAGATGTATTTTTGAGCATTTTATAAACAATTTAAAGACGGGCGGGCCGGGTGCGGACGGGGCGGTCGGGTCAGGCACCCAGATTCGGGCATTTTGGTTTGTCCTTACTCACTTCAGCGATGGATTAACGACGGAATATTTCCGTCGCTAATCCGTCGGTAATTAATAATAATTAAAAATAAATTTCTGACGGATTAGCGATGGATTTTCTTAGCGACGGAAATTTTTCGTCCTTAAATTAGCGATGTGACTTTTAGCGATGAAAATTTCTGTCACTGAAACTTTCAGTGACGAAAATTTGGGTATTAGTGACGGATTTTTCCGTTCTTGATACCCGTTTTTCTGGTAGTGAGAGAGAAAGAGTGAGAGAGAGTGTGTGTTTTAAGTTGTTGGAAAAGAAAGATGGTAGGAATGGCAACTGGCCTTGGGGCAGCTAGGGTAAAGCCATCTCCGGCCTAGATCCGGAAATTATTTGGCTTCGGGTCTACTCGGACTCGGGGCAGGATCCATAAGCATAATTTTGCTTATTCGAGTATTTTTGGGTACTTAATATTATATGACATTACCAGTTTTATATATATAATTCTTTTCATTTAGTTAATTTTATCGATTAAATCACCATCAAATACAAAATTAAAAGTGATATCACAAAAAATGGCATGGGTATGCCCAGACTAGCGGGTCCCATTAAATTAGGAAGGAGATGATCATAATTTTTGAGTAATTTACTTATAATGAAAAATCTGGCTCCATTCAAAAAAATTATTGATATTAAGATGTGGAACAAATATTTTGGTGTAGTTTAGATAAAGGTGTTAGGGTTGGTCATAAGCCACATACAATGTTTTTCTCTGAATAAAGACATATTATCCCACTAATATTCAAATTTTATCTTACTTTTTCTATTATCTATTGCTATCCGATAATTTTTATTAATTTAAATAAATTTGATTCGAATCAGATTAGAACATCAAAAGATAAAACTCATGCTCATTTTTACGGTACATAATACTTAGAATCCGAAATCCAAAGATTTTACCTTACTTGGTAGATAGGTGATATGTCATTTCTTAACAAAACTTTAAATTTAATGCTTAATGATTATATAAAACCAAATTGAGCATATAAATTATATTATTTTATACCTCAAAAGCTATTGCCTCATCTTTTTGGCAATCCTTTTTTTAATAACCAAAGTCATGAATTCAATTCAACTGCAACTTATAATTGGGGTGACCATTAAATTGAAAATTGTTAAAAAAAAAAAAAAAAAAAACTAAAGCAGTACCATTGACATAAAAGTATTTTTTTCTGGCGCTCTTCGGTCCTCACTTGGTATCTGAAATTTTATTCCAACTAATCTAGATAGACTCAACCAAGATCTCAATCTCCCATTGACATAAAAGTATGATGAACCATGACTGGCCACAACATCAAATGGTGGGTATGGGCATGGTATGGTAATTTGTTCTTGTCCCAACTTACTCTTTGATTTAATGCTTTACTTGTTAAATCTCTAAGCAACATATGAAGAAAAACACAATTATTACAAAACCACCACCACCTAGAAAAGAAAATATTGGAAAATAAGGAGCAAGAAGTGTTATATAGACAAAGTGAGAGCAATTCTTCAAAATCCATAAGTGAGAGAGGGTGAAGAGTTGGGAGTGAAGGAGAGAATGGATAATGCATTGACAAAAGTAGGGAGCTTCTGGATATCCAAGAAAGCCAAGCAAGAGATCTCCAATATTTCCCATGACATCTCCGTCCGTACACCTCTCTCTCTCTCTCTCTCTCTTATTTTCTCTTGGGCTTTTTTCTTTTTCAATGTTTTTGTTTATTAAATCTCTTGCATTTGTCCATCTTTTTTCTTAACTTTTATCATCTTCATCGTATAGCTTGCATTTGCATATTTGCCTTATGATGACTTTTCCCTTTACCAAAAATTGCTAGAATCATTATTCTCATTGAGCTTTGCAAAGATCAAAATTGAAATTATCATCTTATTGCTAAAAAAGATTTATTATTTCACAAGATTCAAATGGGATTTATAAAAAAGAATGGTAGCATAGAATTTGTGGGCGATAAATATCATTCCTAGCAAACCCATATGATATGGAAGCAATATTTTTGAATTTTAATTTTCTTTTTCTTTATATCAAAGCGATTCTAAAAGATATCATATGGGTAATTGAGGTATAACCTAATTGATAATACCCACATAAAAAATTGTGCTAAACACCAAGATGGAGGAATTGCCACACGCAATCTTGATCATTTTGGTCCTAAAGAATAGATCAAACCCTAATTGGGATCAAATTGCTCTTTAATTTCAAAGTTGGGGATACAAAATTTTAATTACTTAGTTCAGATCTGTAGTTTGCATGTTACATTTCTATCTTACCTTTGGGCTCCTAACTAGCTAGAGTTGTCTAAAAATTTCAGTCTTTCTCTAATGCTGTTGAAGAGAAGGCAAAGTGGGTATTCAACAAGCTTAAAGGTAAGGATAAGTTGAGTTGAATTAGAACTAATGGATAAATTAAATTAACCAAGAACTAAAGAGTAACCAAAATTTGTTCATTTTTGTAAAGTCAAGCCATTGAAGCCATTGCCAGACTTCCTCAGGGACTACAACCTTCCCTCCGGTCTCTTCCCTCGCAACATCACAAGCTATGAATTCGATGAATCTAGGGCAAAGCTCATTGTTTACATGCCATCTCCATGTGAAGTATGCTTCAAGGACTCATCCATTTTGAGGTACGCGACGCGTGTTAAAGGGACAGTGTCTAGAGGAAAGCTGAGTAGAATTGAAGGAGTGAAGACCAAAGTGCTTGTATGGGTTAAGGTCACCAATGTGAGTGTTGAGAGTTACAAGTCTGATAAGATTTGGTTCTCTACTTCTGGGGTCAAACTGTCTAGGCCAAAAGATGCTTATGAAATGCCTAGAGATGGAGCTAAAGTTGAAGAGTTTTAAATTGTTTGTTGCTTACTAAAGAGATTGACTTTGGATTGAGAAACCTTTACAAGATTGTTAAGAGCCCTTTGTGCATAATTGTGTAATTCCTTTTTTTTTTCCTTTTCTCTGTTGAATATCGAAAAAAATTTTAGGCTTGATGGGTTTTCAATGTAAGAATTATTTGATATAATTATCATTTTAGTGTATTTACAAAGAAATTTGACTTCTATTTAGAAAATTTTATAAATTTAAGAATAAAAAAGTTATTCCAGTTAAAAAAAATATTATAAATAGAATAAAATAAAGTAAAATAAGGTTGAGTCAAATTGAAACTCGTGGAGATTTATCAAAAAGGTTTCTCATCTGAGACTTGATTTAAAAGAATAACTTCGATATAATATAATTTTAATTAATAATGCAAAATAAATTCCAAAATATAATAGTGCCCACCCCACCCACTGTAGAGAGTTTGTGATGAGATTACCGTTGCAAAAAGAAAATCCAAATAATAATAATAATAATTTCTTAAAGATGCTTCCCTCAGCTTGCCAAGAAAATAAAGAATACTTAAGTTTAAAAATTCTTGAGAATCTCTTCACACTAAGTACCAAATTCTTCTTAAAAAAAAAAAAAAAAAAAAGTGATCGAATCAAATAATCGTTTCAACGTAAAAGAACATATCTTTTGCAGACTTGCACTTATAAATTTTCATGCTACACACTTTTTGATTATAAAAAATTAAAATTTTTGTTATTTGATAGAATTAAAAAATTAAAAAAAAAAAGAAGAAATACCCGTGGATTCTCAAACAAAACCTAAGAATCTTAAAAGTTTTTGGAGTGGTGTGCTGAAATAATTTTCTATTTTTCCAAAATATCACTTAAAAATCCATAAATTTTAAAATTAAATTTAGAATAAGTTTTCCATTTTTCTTTAACTTTTATTATAAAGAAGTGTACTGCTTTAGCGGAAAGAGAATAAGGGTTCAAAGTTCAGAGCTCACTTCAAGAGAGAACCCTTTTATATTATCAGAACTAGGGGCTGTTGGTTGGTATGGAAGATGTCAAAAGTTCAAAGAGATAAGCCTTTATTGCTAGAACTAGAATACTTGAAAAATTTAATGCATATTTATAATATAAAAATTAAGTCAAAATTAAAATAGAAACAAAAGAGAGATTTAGGATTACTTTCGATCATGGTTTTCTCCTTCACTTCCGGTGATTGCAAAACCTTCAAAATGATTCTTGGGACGTATACAAAATTTTTGAATCTTTAATTTCACTTAATAGATGGTGTGTAGTTAAAAAATTTGAATTTAGGGATCCATACACTAGAAAGAGGTTTATGTAGGTTCTTAATAATCAAAAAACTATTAAACCCTATAATTGTCATCCTAAATTATTGTTGAACGTTATAAAAAGGAAATTAAATATTCAAAACAAAAAAACAATATTAATTGTATGAAAATCTAAATGGGGCACCAAAATCCGATTAAATACAACCCAATTCAAATTCCTCCCATTGCTCATCACATTTAATCCTTTCAATTATATTTTTACCCATTAATCCAATGCATTAATCTTATGGAATTTGAATTCTTGAAGAAATTTCTAACATTCTCTCACTTGGCACAGTAAACCGATTTGAAGTCAAAATTAAGTTAATTTCTTACAAAAATAAATTACATGAGTCATGGCGATAAGTTCTCTAAAAACAGGTATTATCTTCCGTATATCACAATATATTATATTCATTAATCTTATGGTGATATTTACTTTATAAATAAACACTATGTTTATTCAAATCCAAATTTGATGAATTTATCTCAAAAACAAAAATGTGTACACAACTTAATTGAAAAAAATTCAACTTTGAATTTTATTTAAATAAATCAATAAATCCATATTTACAATATGGTCCCTAAACCTAATTGGTGATATGTCTTTGGTCAAGAGATCAGCTAACATACAATCAGTGCTAATGTATTGGATTATAACTTTTTTTTCAATACTCTTTCCCTAATGACTAAATATGTTATATCGATGTGTTTACTTCGATTATCATTTTTATTATTCTTATTCAAAAATACAGCAGCTAAATTATCACAAAATACACATAATGTTTAGGTACAAAATCTAAAACCCTAAACCCGGATGTGAAACTCTTGAGCTACACCGCATATGACGTAGTCTCAAAACACTCCACGAACTCAGTTACCATAGTAGAGGTCACAGTCAATATCTACATAGCACTCCTCCATGATACAACTTCATCGACCATTATTAAGATATAACCCGATATTGATTTGTAAGAATCAACATAACCGGCAAAATTCAAATCTGAGTACCCAACTATTTCTAAACTATCGGTTCTTTTGTATGTAAGCATGTGTTTTTTTGTGTCTTGTAGATATCTCAACACCTTTATATCCTTCCAATGTTCCAAACTCAGATTGTTTTGATATCTATCCAACATCCTCACTGTATGCGTTATATCATGTTTTATGCAAACTTTTGCATACATAAGATTTCCAATAACGGAAGCATATGGGATATTAACCATCTGTTCCCTTTTTAAATCTGTTTTAGGATATTGGTCTAAATTAAATCTATCCCCTTTAACAATCGAAACTATACTTAGTAAACAGCTCTCCATTCTGTATTTCTTAAACACTTTGTTGATATAGGTCTCTTGAGATAACCCTAAAATGTTATTGGATCTATTTCGATATATTTTTATGCCAATAACATAAGATGAATCATCTAGATCCTTCATTTCAAAGTTTTTAGAGAGAAACTATTTCACCTCATACAATATCTCCTTATCATTAATGACAAGTAGTATACTATCTACATATAGGATAAGAAAACAAAATCTGCTCCTACTAACCTTAAGGTATATATATTGCTCCACAATGTTATCTTCAAAATCAAATGAAGTGACAATATTATGGAATTTCAAATATCACTAGCAGGAGACTTGTTTCAACCTATAAATGGATTTCTTGAGTTTGCACACCAAGTACTCACTATCACTAGAGGAGAATCTTTTAGGTTGACACATGTAAACCTCTTCCTCTAGTTCCCCATTAAGAAAAACCGTTTTCACATTCATTTGCTATAATTCTAGGTTGAAATGTGCAATAAGCACCAAAATGATGCAGAGAGAATCTTTCTTAGATATCAGAGAAAATGTCTCCGAGTAGTCGATTCCTTCCCTTTAAGTGAACCCTTTAATAACGAGTCTGGTTTTCTATTTCTCGATATCACCTAATGAATCAGATTTAGTCTTGAAGACTCATTTACTTCTAATGGGTTTTACCTCATCTAACAAGTCTACAAAATCCCAGACTCCGTTGCTCCTTATGGAATCTATCTTATCCTTTATGGCGTTCAATCATAAGTTCGAGTGCTTAGAACTCATGACTTATGAAAAAGTTTCTAGATCATCTATAGCTCCGATATTACAGTTAGACTCTTAAAAGTATACAACATAATCATTAGAAATAGCTGACCTTTTTTCTCGAGTAGATCTCCTTAATGTTGATTCAACATTCTCTGTAGGAGAATATTGACCAACTTGATTTTGGTTAGCTATTTGTCAAATTTCTTGATTGTCATTTGTATCCTGATTTGTGTCTATAGACACTTGAAAGTCATTTTGAATAACAACTAACTTGGTATTAGAATTTGATGGGATATTTGATGGGTCACTTTCAGAAATTAAGTCCTGAAAGCAATCCCTCCCACTGACCAAGTCATTCTCTAGAAATCTAACATTTCTAGATTTCACAAATGTAGTATGGTAGGATGAGCAATAAAACTGATATCCTTTGAACTATCAGCATAACCGATAAAGTATCCACTTGCGATCCTTGGATTTAGTTTCTTTTCTCGTGGCTTGTAGACTTTTATTTCTGCAAGACAGTCCCAAATGCATACATGTCTCAAACTAGATTTCCAACCTTTAAATAATTCGAATGGAGTTTTGACTACATCCTTGGTTAGAACCCTATTTAAGATATATATTGTCGTCTTGAGAGTTTCAGTCCACAAGAATTTTGACAAGTTGGAGCTAACCATCATTTCCTAACCATATCAAGTAAGGTCCTATTCTTTTTTTCGATTACCCCATTCTGGTCAGGTAAACTAGACATGGTGCATTAGACAACAATTCCATTTTCTTGAAGAAACTTTGCAAATGGATCTGGTTCTTATTCATTCTTTATATAACTTTTATAATATTCCACACCTCTATCTGATGTCACGATTTTTATTTGCTTACTGTATTGTTTGTCTACTTCTGTCTTAAAAATTTTAAAGACATCCAACACCTCCTCATCTTTATGGTAAAAGATATAGAGATACATATATCGTGAATAATCATCTATAAATAAGATAAAATAACTATGACCATACGAGTCTGTACCTAGAGTACAAATATCCGTATATATGATCTCAAACAATTCTGAACTCTTCCTAACACTTTTTTGAGTTTTATTAGTCTGCTTTCCCTTAATACAGTCTGCACAAGTCTCAAAGTCGCCAAACTCTAAGGTATCAAGTACCTCATCATTTACCAACTTTTTTATCTTCTTTATGGAGATGTGCGCTAATATCCAGTGTTACAATATGGAAGAGTTTTTCTCAATGACACTTCTTTTAACCTTGTATATGTTATATTCATGCAAATATTGTCTTATAAAGCAATAATATATAATCCATCTAGTAATGGATCATAACTAACGACATTTGAACCATGAAATAATATCATTTTATTACTAAATTGAAAGAGTAACCGAATAGTATAAGTTTTGAAACGGAAATTAATTTTCTAGAAAACTTAGGTACATAAAACATTCTTTCCAACTTCAACACATGTCATTTGTCAGCATAAGCTCGCAATCTTTAATGAACTCATCTTGTTGCTCAAATAGATGAGTTATTCATGATCAACTGGCTTCCTTAGGTTTTGCAAGCCCTAAACACATTCATAATGTAGATAGTACAACCAGAATCAATATATCATATGTCATGAGAAATTTCAGTCATGTAAGATTTATAACAAATTAATAAAATTTTTGTTCCTTTATTCTCAAACCACCGCTTGTATTTAGCATAATCTTTTTTCATGTGTCCCTTTATTTTATAGAAAAAACACATGGTGTAACACCGACTCTCGGTGTATTCTATAGTGAATTCCATTTCATATATATATATATATATGATGTTTTTACTACTATATTCATAAATTTTCATTAAGAAAATTTTTCCGATAAATCAACCTTAGATATTTGACGATAAAATACAAATCGGATCAATTTTAACTCAAAGAGATTCAAAACCTTAATTTCACATTAAATAAATTTAATTAGGTCTAATATAAGATTTTGGGCCTAGTGTGTAATTATTGAAATTTTAGGGGTCAAATTAGAATTTTTATAAGTCAAAGGACTTGTTAGCAATTAACAAAACTTAAATAAAATGTGACAAGTGTATTCTTGTATTGAACAAGTGTTATAGTGAGGAGGACAAGTGTTGGCCAAATGGAGATGAGAAAGGCAAGGTGGGCCAATAAGAACACATGCATATGAAAACCAATGAGAACACATGCAATAGTTAAAATGATCCTATGGTTTAGATTAATTGGAGATTTGATCCTAGGGTGGTGAGTTATTAACACAATAATAAAAGAAGAATGCCTTAGAATGCTTGATCATTCTTCCAAATTCGTGAGAACAAGGAGAGAAGCAAGAGAGGAAGACCAAGAAAGTGAGGTAAGAAATTTTATCCTGTCTCACTTTAAATTTTATTTCTGTCCGTGATTTCATCTCTGTTTTAAGACATCTTAGAGCCAGAATTTGAAAATGTGTTAGTTATATGAATTGTAGATCAAAGTCTTATCTTTCCAACGAGATAAGAATCACAAAAATCAGATGCCTGTGCCAAAAGTTATGGGCATTTTCCTGAAACTCGACATAGAAGTGTCCAGTTTCGAACCTTGACAGTAGTGAGTAAAAACGACCCCTCTTCAGTCTTAGTTTGAAGAAACACAAAACATGAAAGTTATAGATATACTTCTTGTCTATAACATATAAAAATTTCAGCCATTTCGCACGAGGAAATTGAAAGTTATACAATTTTCCTTAAAACTGTGTTGACAGAAACTTTATGTTTCACTAAAACGTATCAGTCTTGTTCATGAATTTTGTTGAACCCCTTCCAGGCATATTTGGATAAAACTCAAAACACAAAAGTTGTAGATCTACATCTTAGCTATAACATGTTAAAATTTCATTAGACTTTGGTGAGTAGAACGAAAGTTATGGCTTCTGCACAAAAACTGGACAGAATCCAAAACTTAAATATGACAGTAACAAAATTAGGCTTACCGGGAATTCTGTGATTTGAATCTGAGGAAGTGTGCAAAATGAAAGTTATAGTGCTATCTCTTAGCTTTAAAATGAGATAATAATCATCTGATTTGGACTAGTATAGCCAAAGTTATAGTCTGTTTTTCATGACTGCGCAGGTTAAAAAAAAATCTGCAGACTGTCTCCCTAAGAGTTATTTGAGTTGAACGGAGGGAGCACTTGATTTACGCTTTGTGGAGATATTGGGGAGTGCATTATCCTTCCCTAACTGTGAGTGGGACTTGACATCTACTTTTAATTGATACCGTGTTTTAAAAAGCTTTCAAAGGCATGATTTAAAATTGTATGATTGACCTATTTTCCTGGATTTATGAAAATGTTTTGTGATATATGGAGTGTCCCAACTTGTTTATATCGATATGCATCCATGATTTTGACACTCAATGATTGTGCCACACTTTGATATATCCAAATGATTTTATGCTTCCATTGCATATTGGCACATGATTTTGACATGTTATGGCTTGAGATTTGGCTTGAGATATGTGATTTGGGCTGGATGCCCTGTGGATCTTGTGATGATGATGATATGCTTCCTATGGCATTCCGTAGCTACGAAGGACATTTGGTAGAGGCACCTTTGTGCCCGGATACGCCTGCAGGGGGTATCCGCATTGTCATACATATTGTACGGACATCGGTTGAACCACTTCGGGAGGACCTTGGTAGGTCTAGCACCGGGGGTTTCCATACACGCTTGATCCTTGATACGTGTGCGATATATATATACGGTAATGGGAGAGTGTGGCCAACGTTGGGGTGGAGAGCCTTATTTTATTACTTGCACCATAAACCCCCAACGTTGCCCGTCCTTGCCATGGTGGCCTTTGCCGGGGGTATTTTCGGCCGCCCCATATGATATGACGACATGCATAATGGATGCATATTTGATTTGATACGCATGCCGTGAATGATTTATTGAGATGTCATAATATTTTTGCATACCATGGATTTATTGGGACATAATTTTGACACTCCTAATTCACCCAAAAATTAATTGTAGCATGTCATCCCCCGACTTGCCGAGTACCAACCCCCCCTCTCGGTACTCACCCCCACATTCCCCCCCCACGGGGGGGGTCGGGGAGAGATTTGTTCGCATTATTGTATTGGACATTCTTTGGAGACTACCGGGTATGACTACCCGCTATTCCGCTATGTATTGAGGTTATTTTATTATTTTGAGGAAGTTAGGATGACCATTGTATTTGTTTAAATTGGGATGACTGTATTTATAATTTTTCTTATCTGTATAAGTTTAACTCTCACTTGTTTTAATTTGCATTGAGGCATACATGTATTATTTTTATTTCTTGGGGATCTCTGTGATTTGGAAACCTGGATTTTGTGAATGTCGACTTACGTGCTTCGATGTGGGGACGGGTGCCCGGACGAGGTGCCGCTAGTCAGTGCCTCGAGTGTGGGTCGGGGCGTGACACATGGACTCTTTCTTTATGTCCACTATTGGATTTGTGGCCTTTTGGTTCAGTTTGGACTTGCCCTTGTTCTTCCCTTACATAGCCACATGTGTACTGGCAGAACCCTACTTCATCTCCATCAGCAGCCTTCCTTCCTCCTACACACACATAGGCATCAATTCATTAATGGACCATTTCTCCTTATGTCTATTGTAGGAGATCTTAAAAAGACCGCAAGGTTAAGGAAGAGAGTTCAAACTAAAATGCACAAGAAAAGATTTGGACATCTCAACCTCCAGGTTCTTTAGTTGAGTCGCTATGTCCTATATCCGCATGATATGTTTGCGCACACCGTGGACAGCAGTAAGCCTCATGGAAGAGAACTGCACGATGAGGATACTAGTTAAAGATTTCTCCAATACTGCTAATTACTCATTTATAACTTTAAGAAGAGTACGGACATTAATATACTGGTTGACCAAACCACAGATACCAATCAAAATTTTACTCTTTATAAACATGGTATTTAGGCGATTAGATCGCTTTCACTGTTCATAAAGTACCTTTTCTACCGTAAAGTTAGTATCAGTTACCGGAGGTGACTCGTCTTTTCAGATAACATTGTCAATGTCTAAGCAGTCCAAATAGAGAAATATCATTTCCCTCCATTCATTATAATTCTTTACATTCAAATCGGAAAAATCGAATTTTAAATTTATGGTTTGAAATACTGTAAAATAAATAAACATAATTACTAACTATATGTGAAACATTTAATATATGTCTACTAATGCAAACATATGAAAATAAATCTATGATATAGAAATTGTCTATGGGCTAAATTTTTAATTCTATTAAATTCATTTGACTTTTTTATAAGATTTACCAAAAATAATTTATTCCCCAATATCTGTGGACTAATTAGAAAACTACCAATAGTTAGTATTTTCTTAATCAATTTATTCTTTTCTATTTAATTCTGTAAGATGAACTCTTTAATGCATCAGATAGGTACCTAGGTAGGTGGTGGGTCATATGGGACCGCTTAAAAACTAGTCATCCCTAAACTTATTCCTGTCTTTTTGACAAAATTAGCATAAACATGTATTAGATCAATCGTATCTATAGTATTATATAGAAAAAGGAATTTAACTAAGTAAACTACTATTAAAAATAGTTATTTTGATATCTTATATTCAATTTTATTATTTTTATACAACAAAAATTTCTATGGGATAAAATTCATTATATAAAAATAATTTTCATAGAAAATTTATCTTTTTTCTATTATGATCATGTCTTTATATATAATTTCTTATTTAATTATGGCTGATGTGACTAAACTCTAATTAATTTTAAAAATTATATTGATCACTCAAATAATAATGCTACTTAATTTAGTCATGACAAAGTGTATAAAATTTTAATAAAAATGAAACTAAATTATCTAAAATAATTTATTAATTTCGTACTTCTCTTTATCTACAAAATTATATTCAAAATTAATTTTATGCACGATTTTCTAAAATTTGAGTTTAGAAGATATTTTGAAAATTTTGAGAATTTTGAAAAATTTTTTTGAAAAATTTTTCAATCCAAAAAATATTTTAATAATTTTGTACACTACCTTATATATAAAAATTTATTCCAAAAAAATTTTTCATGCCTTTGAAAGTATTTTTCTAAATATTGTATTCCCTTTCATGTACAAAATTAAATGTGATATATATATAAATATATATATATATATATATATATATATATATATATATATATATATTAAGCCCAAAGGACCTTCATGCAATATCAAAAACGCCACGTTTCAAAAGAGATAGTCCAAAAGACCTCCATACAATATTTTAAAAAGTAAAAAATGTCACATTTCAAAAAAAAATGTTGTGTTTTTGGGAGACAAAATATTAATTGCATTGTTGACTCAGCAGCACATTAAAAAAAGATGGGCAGCTCCTGAATCTTCTTCACCTGGAAATATCCCTAGGGTCCCGACCCAATCTGACGAATTTCCGGCGACCGAAGTTTCGTTGGAAAATACAGAGATACTAAAAATTTATTTTTGAAAACATTGTTTTGATCGTAATGATGCTAAGATTCCAAATCTAGACTCAATTTTTCAAAAATATTAATATTTTAGATTAAATATTTAAAAATCTAAAAATCTTAATTTAAAAAAAATTAAAATTCACCAAAAAATATACAGGTAAAGACAAAATTGTTTCTAATACCAAATATTAAAATATATGACAAATCTAATATATGCTTCCAATGTAAAAATTAAGCCAAATTTAAAACGGAAGCGAAAAGGAAATTTAGTGTTACCTCCGGCTATGCTTTTTTCCTTCAGTTCTGGCAACTACAAAACCTCCAAAATGATTTTTAGGAGGTATACAACATTTCTAAACTCTCAATTTCACTCAATAGATGGTGTGGAGTTAAAAAATTTAGATTTATGAATCCAATGTACTAAGAAGAGATTTATATAGGCTCTCAATCATTAAAGAGTTATTAAAACCCTATAATTGTCATCATAAATTATTACTCGACATTATAGAAAGGAAATTAAATATTCAAAATGGAAAAAAAAAAGATTATTTGTGTGGATGTTTGAATGAGGCACCAAAATCCAGCCAAATGTAACCCAATTCAAATTCTTTTCATTTCTCATCACATTTAATCTTTCGGTTATATTTTTCCCCATTAATCCAATGCATTAATCTCATAGAATTTGAACTCTTGGAAAAATTCCTAACATTTATCCCCATTTTCCTCCTGTTGCTGTAACCTCATCCCTTTACCATGATTTTCGGTTTTCTTCAACACATATTCATTATTTAAGTTTTTTCTCCCTCCTTAAAATCTAACAATAATTTATGTATCCTCTCTCCCTCCCCAAATATGGTAAAATTCACCAACTCCATCTCTCTCTCTCTCTCTCTCTCCATTTTCTTCTTTTTTTCAACCAAATGTATTTTCTTTTTGTTTTCAAATTTCCTTCCAACAATTATAATCAAAATTCTAAATAAGCCCCCCAAAAAATTTATCATCAATGCCCTAACACCAAGAATATCATAAAACCGAACTTTGTCCTTTAAAAACAAGTTATGGACTTAAAAACCTAACCCCAAAAAAGGGACTTTGATTAGGTTAGATGGAACAATATAAGGGAGGGGATAATGAAAAATCTAAAAAATCAATGTACTGTGAATTAACGATGGAATACTAAACTTGTTTAACTAATATTTTAAATTCGAATTTTGATAATAGAAGAATAGGTATCGGGAAAGTCAACTTCTAAATTAAGATATATACATGCTCGAAATAGAATAGTTGAATTTTGAATATCAGTGATCAAGACCAAAAATAGAAAAGTTTGAAAGGAAAACTATTTAGAGAGAGAGAGAGTAAGAGAATTGATAAATAAAAGAAATGTTTTATACAAGTTGGGAAAAAAAAACAGAGAGAGTATCTGTCTTAGAAATAAATAAACCCTCATTAGAAATATGAATATGCTGGGTATCAAACCCCGTACCTCTCGCATTCAAAGCGAGCACTCTACCATTTGAGCTACATCTCCTAATAAATACCATGTATAATTTCGAATCCATTTCCATTTCGTACAACATAGAAGTAAATTATTGAAAAATTTTATTAAAAATTCTCGTTTCTAATATTTTTTATCAAATTTATTTCTTTTATATTCTCATTAAAAACATCAAAATGTGGGGTATGTACCTTTCGCATGCAAAGCGAGCGATCTACCGTTTGAGTTACATCCTCAAATGATTATCTTATATCGTGTCATATTCATTTTCGTTTTTCATGTCCGTTTTCGTGCAATCTAGAATAAAATTATTGAAAAATCTTATTAAAAATTTTCTTTTCTAATATATTTTATCAAAATTATTTCTTCCATATCCTCATTAGAAACATGGAGATGCAGGGTATTGAACCTCGTACCTCTCGCATACAAAGTGAGCGCTCTACCGTTTGAGTTACATCCCCGAATGATTAACTTATATCGCGTTGTATTCATTTTCATTTTTCATATCTATTTTCATGCAATCTAGAATAAAATTATTGAAAAATCTTATTAAAATTTTTTTTCTAAAATTTTTTGTCAAAATTATTTTGTCTATATCCTTATTAAATACATGGAGATACAGGTATCGAACCTCATATCTCTTGCAAGCAAAACGACCACTCTACCGATTGAACTACATCCCAAAATGAATACCCTATATAATTTTGGATCCATTTCCATACAATATAGAAGTAAATTATTGAAAAATTTTATTAAAAATTTTGGTTTCTAATATTTTTTATCAAAATTATTTCTTTTATATTCTCATTAAAAACATAGAGATGCGGGTATCGAATCTCGTACCTCTTGCATGTAAAGCGAGCGCTCTACCGTTTGATCTACATTCCCGAATAATTATCTTATATCGCGTTGTATTCATTTTTGTTTTTCATGTCCGTTTTTGTGCAATTTTGAATAAAATTATTAAAAAAATCTTATTAAAAATTTTATTTTCTAAAATTTTATATCAAAATTAATTCGTCTATATCCTCATTAGAAACATGGAGAAGTCAGGTATCGAACCTCGTACCTCTCACACGCAAAGCGAGCACTCTACCATTTGAACTACATCCCCAAATAAATACCCTATATTATTTTGGATATATTTTCATTTCCGTATAATATATAAGTAAATTATTGAAAAATCTTATTAAAATTTTTTGTTTCAAATATATCAAAATTAATTCGTCTATATCCTCATTAGAAACATGGAGAAGTCAGGTATCGAACCTCGTACCTCTCACACGCAAAGCGAGCACTCTACCATTTCAACTACATCCCCAAATAAATACCCTATATTATTTTGGATATATTTTCGTTTTCGTATAATATATAAGTAAATTATTGAAAAATTTTATTAAAAATTTTTGTTTCAAATATTTTTTATCAAAATTATTTCTTTCATAATCTCATTAGAAACATGGAGATGCAGGATATCAAACCTCGTGCCTCTCACATGCAAAGCGAGTGCTCCACCGTTTGAGCTACATCCCCAAATGATTATCTTATATCGTGTCGTATTCATTTTCATTATGTCCGTTTTCATGCAATCTAAAATAAAACTATTAAAAAATCTTTTTAAAAATTTTCTTTTTTAATTTTTTTTTTTTTAAATTATTTCTTCCATATCTTCATTAAAAACATGGAGATGCGGGGTATCGAACCCCGTACCTCTCGCATGCAAAGCGAGCGCTCTACCGTTTGAGCTACATCCCCGAGTGAATATACTGTATAATTTCGGATCCATTTCCTTTTGTGTACAATATAGAAGTAAATTATTGAAAAATCTTATTAAAAATTTTTGTTTCTAATATTTTTTATCAAAATTATTTCTTTTATATTTTCATTAAAAACATGGAGAAGAGGGGTATCAAACCCCGTACCTCTCGCATGCAAAGCGAGCGCTCTACCATTTGAGCTACATCCCCGAATTATTATCTTATATCGTGTTGTATTTATTTTCATTTTTCATATCTGTTTTCATGCAATCTAAAATAAAATTATTGAGAATTCTTATAAAAATTTTCTTTTCTAAAACTTTTTATGAAAATTATTTCTTCTATATCCTCATGAGAAACATGGAGATACGGGGTATCGAACCCCGTACCACTCGCATGCAAAGTGAGCGCTCTACCGTTTGAGCTACATCCCCGAGTGAATATACTGTATAATTTCGGATCCATTTCCATTTGCGTACAATATAGAAGTAAATTATTGAAAAATCTTATTAAAAATTTTTGTTTCTAATATTTTTTATCAAAATTATTTCTTTTATATTTTCATTAAAAACATGGAGATGAGGGGTATCAAACCATGTACCTCTCGCATGCAAAGCGAGCGCTCTACCATTTGAGCTACATCCCCGAATTATTATCTTATATCGTGTTGTAATTATTTTCATTTTTCATATCTGTTTTCATGCAATCTAAAATAAAATTATTGAGAATTCTTATAAAAATTTTCTTTTCTAAAACTTTTTATGAAAATTATTTCTTCTATATCCTCATGAGAAACATGGAGATGCGGGGTATCGAACCCCGTACCTCTCGCATGCAAAGCGAGCGCTCTACCGTTTGAGCTACATCCCCGAATGAATATCCTGTATAATTTCGGATCCATTTCCGTTTGCGTACAATATAGAAGTAAATTATTGAAAAATCTTATTAAAAATTTTTGTTTCTAATATTTTTTATCAAAATTATTTCTTTTATATTTTCATTAAAAACATGGAGATGCGGGGTATCAAACCCCGTACCTCTCGCATGCAAAGCGAGCGCTCTACCATTTGAGCTACATCCCCAAATGATTATCTTATATCGTGTTGTATTTATTTTCTTTTTTCATATCTGTTTTCATGTAATCTAAAATAAAATTATTGAGAATTCTTATAAAAATTTTCTTTTCTAAAACTTTTTATGAAAATTATTTCTTCTATATCCTCATGAGAAACATGGAGATGCGGGGTATCGAACCTCGTACCTCTCGCATGCAAAGCGAGCGCTATACCGTTTGAGCTACATCCCCGAATGAATATCCTATATAATTTCGGATCCATTTCCGTTTGCGTACAATATATAAGTAAATTATTGAAAAATCTTATTAAAATTTTTTGTTTCTAATATTTTTTATCAAAATTATTTCTTTTATATTTTCATTAAAAACATGGAGATGCAGGGTATCAAACCCCGTACCTCTCGCATGCAAAGCGAGCGCTCTACCGTTTGAGCTACATCCCCAAATGATTATCTTATATCGTGTTGTATTTATTTTCGTTTTTCATATCTGTTTTCATGTAATCTAAAATAAAATTATTGAGAATTCTTATAAAAATTTTCTTTTCTAAAACTTTTTATGAATATTATTTCTTTTATATCCTCATGAGAAACATGGAGATGCGGGGTATCGAACCCCGTACCTCTCGCATGCAAAGCGAGCGCTCTACCGTTTGAGCTACATCCCCGAATGAATATCCTGTATAATTTCGGATCCATTTCCGTTTGCGTACAATATAGAAGTAAATTATTGAAAAATCTTATTAAAAATTTTTGTTTCTAATATTTTTTATCAAAATTATTTCTTTTATATTTTCATTAAAAACATGGAGATGCGGGGTATCAAACCCCGTACCTCTCGCATGCAAAGCGAGCGCTCTACCGTTTGAGCTACATCCCCGAATGATTATCTTATATCGTGTTGTATTTATTTTCGTTTTTCATATCTGTTTTCATGCAATCTAAAATAAAATTATTGAGAATTCTTATAAAAATTTTCTTTTCTAAAACTTTTTATGAAAATTATTTCTTCTATATCCTCATGAGAAACATGGAGATGCGGGGTATCGAACCCCGTACCTCTCGCATGCAAAGCGAGCGCTCTACCGTTTGAGCTACATCCGCGAATGAATATCCTGTATAATTTCAGATCCATTTCCGTTTGCGTGCAATATAGAAGTAAATTATTAAAAAATCTTATTAAAAATTTTTGTTTCTAATATTTTTTATCAAAATTATTTCTTTTATATTTTCATTAAAAACATGGAGATGCGGGGTATCAAACCCCGTACCTCTCGTATGCAAAGCGAGCGCTCTACCGTTTGAGCTACATCCCCGAATGATTATCTTTTATCGTGTCGTATTCGTTTTCATTTTTCATATCCATTTTTGTACAATCTAGAGTAAAATTATTGAAAAATCTTATTAAAATTTTTCTTTTCTAATATTTTTTTATCAAAATTATTTCTTCTATATCCTCACGAGAAACATGGAGATGCGGGGTATTGAGGCCCATACCTCTCACTTGCAAAGCGAACACTCTACCGTTTAAACTACATCCCCGAATGAATACCCTATATAATTTCGGATTCATTTTCGATTCGTACAATATAGAAGTAAATTATTGAAAAATCTTATTAAAAATTTTCATTTCTAATATTTTTTATCAAAATCTTTTCTTTCATATTCACTTTTGAAACATGGAGATGCGGGGTATCGAACCCCATAGCTCTCGCCTGGATAGCTAGCATTCTACCGTTTGAGCTACTTTCCCAAATGATTATCTTGTATCTTGTCTTATTTATTTTCATTTTTCATGTCCGTTTTCATGCAATCTAAAATAAAATTATTGAAAAATCTTATTAAAAATTTTTTCTAATATTTTTTTATCAAAATTATTTCTTCTATATTCTCATTAAAAACATTGAGATGCAAGGTATCAAACCTTGTACCTCTTGCATGCAAAGTGATTTTTGGACCCCGGACGAATACCTTGTATAGTTTCGGACCGATTTTTTGTTTCCGTACAACCAAAAACTAAATTATTGAAAAATCTTATTAAAGATTTTCTTACCAAATATTTTTTTTATCAAAATTATTTCCTCAATATCCTCATTAGAAATATGGAGATGCATGTTAACGAACCCCGTACCTCTCGCATACAAAGCGGGTGCACTATCGTTTGAACTACATCCCCGAATCATTGTCTTGTATCATGTCGTATTCATTTTTGTTTTTCATTTTCATTTTCGTACAATCTAGAATAAAATTATTGAAAAATCTTATTAAAAATTTTCTTCTCTAATATTTTTTTTTATCAAAATTATTTCTTCTATATCCTCATTTGAAACATGGAGATACAAGGTATCAAATCCCGTAGCTCTCGCATGCAAAGTGAGCACTGTACCGTTTGGGCTACATCCTTGAATGAATACCTCATATTATTTTGGATCCATTTCTGTTTTCGTACAACCTAGGAATAAATTATTGAAAAATCTTTTTCAATTTTTTTTTCAAATATTTGTTTATCAAAATTATTTCCTCAATATCCTCATTTGAAACGTGGAGATGAGGGTTATCAAACCATGTACCTCTCACATGCATAGTGAGTGCTCTATTATTTGAGCTAAAATGATTATTTTATGTCGTTTCATATCCATTTCCTTTTTCTATTTCTATTTTTCATGCAAAAGATAATTATTGCATAATTTTTTAAAAAATTTTCTTTTCTCTTCTATATTCTCATTAGAAACATGGAGATGCTGGACAACGAACTCCATACCTCTCACATGCAAAGGGAGTGTTCTATCGTTTGAGCTACATCCCCGAATGAATACGATATATCATTTCGTATTTATTTCCATTTTTCATTTCTATGCAATCTAGGAGAAAATTATTGAAAAATCTTATTAAAAATTTTCTTTCCAATTATTTTTTTATCAAAATTTTTTCTTCTATATCATCTTTAGAAACATAGAGATGCAGGGTATTGAACTGCGTAACTCTCACATGCAAAGTAAGCACTCTACCATTTGAGTTACATTCTTGAATTATTACCATGTTTCGTTTCGTGTCCATTTCTATTTTTTCCGTTTTCATTTCTGTGTAAGCTTTTTTCAAATTTTTTTTATCAAAATTGTTTCTCCTATATCCTCATTTGAAACATGGAGATGAAGGGTATTGAACCCCGTGCCTCTCACATACAAAGCGAGTGCTCTACTGTTTAAGCTACATCCCTCAAATGATTGCCATGTTTCGTTTCTATCCATTTCCACTTGCATGCAAGATAGGAGAAAATTATTGAAAAATCTTATTAAAAAATTTCTTTTTAAATATCTTTTTCAAAATTATTTCCTCTATATTTTCATTAAAGGTTAGTTAGGAGAGAAAAGAAAAGAAAAGAAAAATTATAATTTTCTCTTTATTTTGTTTGAGAGTTTTTATAAAAGGGAAAAAAATAAATTTCTCTTGTTTGGGAGTTGGACAGAAATTGCGAGAAAAGTTTCATTTATATGTAAAGGTTATATTATTACCCTTTCAATTAGAACTATTAAGGAAATTGTTGTATTCTTAATTTTGATGATAACAAAATCTCTCATATTGTTCTAATAATTTTATTTAGTATACAAATGATATATTCAATAAATAACTTTTATTAAAAATAAGTCATAGAAATAGTTATAAAACCAATTATAGAAGCAAGGTATTTCTGGGTCATAGAAACTGGATTTTTTAATATTTGTTGAAAACCCAGCCAGTAAGATTAGTATAGTTTGGGTGCTATACTTAACTTATAATTGAGTCTAGATATACATATAAAATCTCACAATAAGAAAACACTTGACATTCCAATACTTTGAAATTTTTCTAAGTGTTGAAACATGATCATTTGGGTATATTTGAATAACCATATCTAATTGTGTGTTGAGATATTTTTAAATCTGAAAACTATATTTCAAATAAGGTGTGAGAGACTTCAATTTCAAGTTTTCATAACACAAAAATCTCACGGATATGTTGGAGAAAAATTAGCTTAAAGTTGATTAGTTACTCATATTTTAGAGTATAAATGTTTTTCTGAAATTGGTTCTCAAGGGGTGTTTGACTTTAAATATCTTCACAATTGGTTAAATATTTTTAAATTCGATAATTTTACATTATAGTACTATTGTTGGATAGCAAATATAATGATTTATAGTACAATTATTTCGGGATTTTTGTGGAGAAACAAGTGTGCCAAATTAGTATATTGTTCAACTATTTTCTGAATTATGGCTGAATTTTTGGAGAGCATTTTGAATTTTCCACAAGAGCTATCATCTAGATAAATTCAAAACAGTTTATGAAGATGTCAAGAGGGGTATTTAAACTTCAAAAGTAAATTTTTACTACTGGTGAATCTCATAAATTAATGAGAACTTGTAGCCAATTTTTCAAGGGAGTTACCAGAGAAGTTACTGGTGTTGTTTCTAGTAACTTTGTGATTTCTTTTACTGCAGAAATCTAAGCTTTGAACTTACAATAATACAGTCGTATAGCAGCTTCAGGAGGGTTATCAAGGGGCCAAAAAACACATATTTTTGAGACAATACAGCACCTTAAAAAACTGAGACAGTTCTATATTATGTGGTTTGAAAAACCTGTTGCTGTCATTTTATTTTCTTACTTGTAATATTTTGATTGAGCATAGAGTATTGAGTTGTGAGTGTGTTTTGTGAGTGGATTGTTGAATGTGTTGTCTTCCATTGTTGGATGAAACTATCTTCATGGTGCGAAGATCAAAAGTCAACAAGTGGTTGTACATTATAATTTTGGATCATAGTGGAAAGTAGCAGGTTGCTTGATCTCAGTTTGCTTGGCTAGAAGAGTAGATATAGGTATAAGACCGAACCACTATAAACTAGATTTGTCTCTTCACTCTCTCTTTTAATTTTTGCTACATATGTTATAGATTGGTCATAGAATCAAACTAGATTTAAGTAGAATTAGATAAATTTTTGAAAAATTAAATTTTTGACAATCAATTCAACCTCCTCTTCTTGGTTGTTACCAGGTCTAACAGGAACATAGGAAAACAAAACATGATAATATTTGGAATAAATTATACAAAAATTTGGAATATTAAAAAGAAAATTATAAGGACTAATATTGATAGGAACAAGTCCACCTCATAAGGATTCAAGTCAATCTAACTATAATTTCAAAGTAGTTAAGTCGATCTAACCATAATGTATTTGAAAACTAAATACATACTATAACAAAAATATATAAACTTCAACGGTTTCAAACAACTAAGAAGAAATTATTTAATGACTCTTTTTTAATATAAATAACATTTAGAATGAAAAAATTGATATACATCAATAATTTGAATAAAATAAGAAGTAAATTAAGTAAAGATAAATCTAATATTTGTGGAGAAAAAAAAAAGAATGAGATTATATGGTTGTTGTCTGCAATTTTAGAAGAAAAGAATTCAAAATTTTTTTTTCTAAGTAAAGCAAAGTTTCTCGATTTGCTCTGCTTGTAACTATTATACTCAAAACTTATTGGGAATAAAAAAATTTTGGTATTAGCTTTTAAAGGATAATTTTGAAATAATAAAAATATTTAATTTTAACATTTTTTCTCCCCTTCATTTCTTCCACCTTTGAGAGAGAAAAATTTTCTCATTTGGTGGAATCTGAAATCTATCCAAATCCCTCCTTTTCTATTATATCTAAAATTTCAAAAAAAGAAAAAAAAAACTGTAACTTTTTCTCCCAATCGTTTCTTTTCTATTCTAATCTTCTCATCCAAATAAACTATAAAGACACGTAGAGATATGGGACATCAAACCTCATATCTCTCTCATGCAAATCAAGCGCTCTACTAATTGAAATACATTCTCACGTAATTACCCTATATCATTTGGTATTCATTTCCATTTCTAATTTTTGTTTTTGTGAAATCTAGAAGAAAATTATTGAAAAATCTTATTAAAATTTTCTTTTCAAATATTTTTTTATCAAAATTATATCCTCTATCTCCCTTTTTGACATGGCAAAAAAATGATAAATAAAATTAAAAACCTCATTAGAGACATTGAGATCTCATATGCAAAGTGAGTGCCTTTTGAGCCATATACTAGAATAATTTTTTCATACCATTTCATATTCATTTTTATAGAATCTCGAATAAAATTATTATAAAATCTTATTAAAATTTTTCTTTTCAAGTGGCCAAAAAATTTATTAAAAAAAAAAAACCTTCATTAAACATGAAGATGCCTCGCAAAGCGAGCGCTCTACGGTTACAAGCTACATCCCCAATGATTACCTATTAGGGGTTTCTGTTTTTCTCGGTGTTGCCTCTCCGAGGCACACTCCATTCTCATTTGCTTCGGAGGACAAATGGTAACAACAACGGCGGCGACATGGAAACTCTGTCATGGTTTAATTTCCTCAAATCAAAGCACTAAAAGAAGATTGATTTGATTATCTCTGAAGCATATCTTTGTAGAAAAATGAGAATCTGTAAGTGTATGTTATCTCTCTAGAATAAAATTCAGAATTTCAACCTGGCGTTAGGGTTTTCCCATTCTGAGGGGGGGGTATTTGATGAACTAATCCTCAACTTGTTTCTGTTAGTTGGATTCCTATTTGAATTTGTTGGCCAAAATTTTGACCTAGAAAAATTGGGTTTGATTATTTTGTTGAATTTGAACCTCATAATGTATGGACCAAAATGCAATATATATTTAGGGTTATAACTTTGAGAGGGCCGGGTTTTATAATTTGTAAGTGCAAACAATGTTTAGGTTATAATTTTTCAAATTATATGTACAGTTTTTTCCTTAGACATGAATGAAGCTGCAAGTGGAGAGATAGAGAAATTGAATCTCCATTTGATAAACTGTTATCAGACAGACTTTTCTCCACAGATTTGCGTAATTTGGCATTATAACAAAATTGTCAGACTATAGAATGGGGCGTTGCGGCTCATGAATGTCTTTCCCCATGACAAATCAGGCCTTTTTTCCTATTATACCAGACAACACCGTCTACTCATAATGTAAGGGCTGTTTGATGACTTTCGCATTATCCTACAACATCCATGGAAATCTTATGCAATCATTGTTTTTGTGGCTTAATTCATATCATCACCCTTTCTACTTGCTCGTTATCTTCATATTTAGTATGTAATAAGTTTTGGGACAAATCATCCAATATGGTATCATGTCTTTGTAAAGAGTCCTGCAATGGGAAAAAAGGACTGATTTGCATATTAGCATTTGTTGGCCCCAAATCTATAACCTATGTCTTACCGACACCCTTAGAAAATGTTGTCTGTTCCTTTCTCCACCTTGATCTTGAAATATGGATTGTTTGTTGAACCCTTTGAATTGTGTGTAAGAATAAAACTTATTCAAATGTTCATGCTATTGTTTATTTCCTTGACAAGGGCTGTCTCGAATTTAAATTCAAATTTACACGAGGACTTTCAGTCCTCTGCTCTAGTGGCTGAGCCTTTTTCTAATAAGCCAATTCATTTGGGACCCTACAGATCTGCTCTTTTCACCATGCATGGACTGTTGGATATGGTTTTTAGACACAACCCCCCCCCCCCACACAATATTTTGTAATTTATAGTAGCATAAAATTTTTATAACTTTGTTTTGTCACTGTGTTCATTTTGTGTCATTCCTTTTGTCCCATATCCTGTGTATGTGTCCCTACTTCATAGCTGGCTTATGCTTTTAGTTAGAATGGTGTTCAACTATACATATATTGGGTCCACTCCAAATTTGAAATTTTAATGTTGGAATTTATGTAATGATGTAAACTGATCCTAAATGGTTGTTGAGCTTTGCTCTGCAGATTTCACTCCTAGCATCGGAGAATAAGGGCTGCCTGTTGTGTGCAAGCAGCTTGACACAGGTGCCGCAGAATGAAGCTAGAAATATTTTCCTTTCCTTACTAAACAAGTGCAAATTGGAGCCTTCCTTCATCCTGGAAGCTTCTTGGTGCTGCTATCATGCCCTACATGGATCCCAGTCCAAACTTTTTTATATCAGGAAGCTGTCCTACTTCTCAACTCTGATTATATTGCCTGACCTATGTTTGGAGATCTGTGAGTGAGTGTAACTTCACATCGAAATCAATGCTGGGAAGCAAGTGTTTAGGACCTTTACGTCGGATGGAGCAAAATCTTGTTATTCTAGGTGCAATGGCCAAGTCCGAATCATAAGTTTGGGGTTAGAAATATGTTTTCCTTGAAAATCATCTCTCACCAGAGTCTTCTGCAAATTGAGACTTCTATTCTGGATATGCCTTCATAATTTTGCTGGTTTAGTGTGTATATGGTTAAGGACAATGTTTGGTCTTAGAAATATGTTCAAGAGCGGAAGAGGTTGATTAACTCGGGTTGGTCCTCTACGAACATAGAAAGAGGCTAATCCGTGCAAATTGGTTAGCTAATTATGCACACAGCTTGTACATTGACAACCTCCCCCACCCACAAAAGAGGTGGCTTAGTAAAATTTCCAAGGACTACCCGGAGTTGTGCCCTCATAGAATATGTTATCTGGCTCCTGGGTTTTTAACCCCCTTAGAAACCGGAATGAAAAAAATTGCCAGTTTGGGTAGTCCATTAAAACCTGCCAGATTGCAGATGTAGTCCTAATTGGACCTCAACTATTTTAGAACTTGAATAGAGGTATTTTAGGTACCATAATAGATGCCTGGTTAGAATATTTACGCCTTTGATTTAATCCCACAACTAAAATTGTTTAAGAGAGGCTTTTAAGAATGTTTTACCTGCATCCCATGCACTCTCTCTTCTACCAATGAATGGTTGGGGAAGGACATTAGATCTCTTAATCAAGACTCGGGTTCGAATCTTAGGAATAAAAAGAACTATATTAGAAAAATTCCCTCTTAAAGAGAGTTCGACAGCAATTCGAGTCAGATTAATTAGAGTATAGTTTTGGATATCGAGCGGGCAAGTATCAAAAAAATACACTTCTTTTCTAGTAACATCATTCATCCTCTATAACATAGCTCCTTGGCCCTCAGCTTTCAAACAAAAATCTGCTGCATATTGCATCACCCTTCTGCTGGATTAGTTTGACACAAAGATAAAGTGAAGAAGTTAACAGAAATCCTCTGATGACCTTTAAAGTTCTTCATTCTTTTCACTTGCTATTTAGAAATTTAAGTTGCCATGTCCTCATAAATGGATAAACTTGCTGCTAAGTGAAGATGCCATGAGGTCTAAAGTGCAACCAGTACAGCTACTGAGTAACATGTCTTTTATCTACTGAGCTGTTTCCCTATGGATTCATGGTGTGTGTTTTTCCAACTTATGAGTGCTTAGAAGAATTTCTAAACCTGAGAAAAATTCACAATGTGTGACCAGAAAATACTAGATTAAAACATCTGAAATGATTTATGCGTAATTGGATAAGAGCCAATGCAATCTTTCATCTGGCAATCATAGTTTAGTATGAGCTGCGATCCATGTTTAGGGGCATCATATGAAAGATTGATCATCCCTTGAGGTGATCACACATATGGATTGGGGTTGCTGATCGTAATCTAGGTTTGGCTTGTGCTGCCTTTTCTTTCATTGTAAAATCACTTCATGGACAGATTTTCAAATACAGGAATCTCTCTCTCTCTCTCTTCTCTCTCATCTTTATATGAAATGGGACGTCCTTTTAAGTTGTCTGTTGAACTGGCAGAAAAGGGGATGGACATTATTGAAATGGCTGTCTATGGAGATGTAATCCACCCAGGAAACCAATGCCGTCGTAGTTCCACAGCTGAGATGCTTGGAAAATTCAAGCCCAAAGATGACATGGCTGCTTGCAAATTGCCCAACAATAAAACCTCACGGCAGACACAGTATGGAGTCCTGCCAAGACTCAAAGCTTATAATGAACAAAACTAGATCCATGATTAAATTGCTCATTCATGACCCCAAAAATTGAACAGACATGCTGCAATGTTCCAACATTTCCATTGGCATTGCGATTTAATCGAATTTCCCGTGTATTATCTGACTTGATATTGTGAAGCTTTTAGCTTCAAAACTCGATAATCTGACTGTAACATCTCCCTAAACAAGCATTGTCTTGCAGATATGCTTTGATTTGAAACAAAAGTAACATGCTTTTTTATCCTATCAACATTGTTATTGTCTTCTCTCCTGGAAATGAAGACGGTATAGACTTTTAATGTTGCTTGTTCATGATGCAATATAATTGACACAAATGTTTCAACAATTTTTTTCTTTTTTTTTTTTACATATAAATCACATTATCCGGTAATTACGTTGAATCTGACTAAATCTGATTCGAGTTGGATTGGCCTTTTGAGAGGTAAAACTCTTCCGATGCATCTTTTATCCATATATAAGATTTAAATTCAAAATATTGTTTAAGAAAAATCAGTGTTCAGACATTTTACCAACTAATCTGGGTAGAAATATTTCAACAATGTGGCTTCATTTGTACTCTACATTTTTTTGGTGCATATATCCAGATGTCACCTTCGGTGCAAATTTTGTAATGCATCTCTCTCTCTCTCTCTCTCTCTCTCTCTCTCTCTCTCAATGAAGTTTGACCTTAGGAAGTTAAATATATCTTGGAACCATATGATAAAATTCAAAGACAGCTCCTTGTCCATTATGGAACGGCAAAGAAATCTGCACTTAGGTACAACTGCAGACATTAATCTTGAAATATATTGGAAGATTCTTGCTCTGGATTTCTATCATTTTCATTGCTTGAATTTAAAACCACCGACTATTGAAGCTATATTCATTTATAAGATAACAAGAACAGCTGGTTTCCTAGGTCATTCTTATGACCCCCACGAAAAAAGGATGATAAAAGCCAATCACGTTGCTATTTCTAATTGTATATAGTTACTATTTTCAGAGTGTGTATCACCACAATCTGGCTAAATTGTTTATATATATATACATAAATAGACACCGTCGGTATCCCGTAACTACATTAGTTTTAACTAAATTCGATTTGAATCAAATTAGACACTTAAGGAGCAAAATTCTCCTTACTTATTTTTGTCATACAGAATATTCGAATCTAAAATCTTTTTAACGGATACCAGTGTCTAGTTATTAGACCAATTAGATATTGATATTGATGGTATCCTATTTAATAGGTTTTCAAAATCATACATGGTTTTCCGATAAGTAAAACAATTACCATCAAGATCAAATTTTTTTATATTCTCGTGGACTCTCATAAAGAAAATGAATTTTTCTAAAATTCTAAACTGTCCTAAATTTTGAGAAAATTTAAATCTTTCAGAATTCTCTAATTATAATTCTAATAATCTTAAAAAACTTCAAACAAAAGGAAACTAAGGTTTTCTATACTCATGAAAGACTATAAATACGGAGTATAGACAATTCTTGATGGGAGACTCACTTTTTACACACAAAAGAGAGACAATTCTATACATAATTCAGAAAGGGTTCCATACCCAATTTTATACATCTAGAGGTTCTATACCTAATTCTATATGTCATTCAGAGGGGAGTTTCATACTCATTTACATAAACCGACAAAGATCGAGTTTTCATGCTCAATCTTATACGATTAAAGGTATGTTTTCGTATTCTACTCTGTATACAATCGGAGGTATGATATCTATGATTACTATCAGTCTTTATTTCATCACTCATACTGATTTGAGTATCGGAGTTCCCCCGTCGGGGCAGTCCCGGTAGGGTTTTTGTAGATTTCTCATCCGTGAAGAACCGATGAATATCACCGTTATCGACTCCCTGCTCGAGTCGGAAGAACAGCTATCTGGAAAAAAAAAATTGACTCCAATAGATATCTTGCTAAATTTCTAAACAACTACAAAAATTGTTTATATAAGATCCTAATTGTATTTTGAAAGGAAATTTCCATTACTCAGATTCAAACCCAAGATTTAATGTTTATTGCACATACAACCTTAATAAGAATCTTTTTTTTTTTAAAGAAAAGGGAAAAAAAATACAAGATGGAAGAGTAGTATGTGAAAGGAGAAAGCATGTGGTGCACTATTGCATAAAATGCAATTTGTGTTATATCAATTAGATTTGGTATTCTTGAACTTTGATTATTGAAAAATTTTCAATATAAATACTTGGGAATTGGAACAATTATTGGGTTGGGAAGTGAGGGCGGGAAGGCATTTATGATTTCTTGAATTTTGAATATGGAATGGAAGCAGTGGTTTTTCTGAAGTTGAAGGTCACTTGAGGGCATTGAATTTCTCCCTAACATTTTCTCCTTGGAATTTCCTTCTGTGTGTGTGTGTGTGTATATGAAGGAGTAAATTCATGTGGGCCAAGATATTGACATTCACGTGAGCTTTGATATCCACCATTTAGTACAAGTTTTAATGTCAAAACTACGGAAACAGATCGAAAAGAAAATGATATTTTATTAAAATATAAAAAATCTATAAATATAAATACAAAAGATATAATGATTTTTATATAAATATTAATTATTTTATAAAAATAATACAATAATTTTCTTTTATAATAAGAATTTAAAATAATTAAATGTGTAATTATTAATTATAAAATAATTAATATAAAAATAAAATTTATAATTAAATAATTAATTAATTAAATATATAAAATATATATGAAGTTTTATATAAATATTAATTAATTTAGTGAGTTAAAAGTTTTGAAAATAAGAAATATTTTGGGAAATGTCAGTGTTGAAGTTTTTATGCATGGGAGACAAAAACTAGAGAACATGTAAGGATTTTTTTTTTTTTTTTCGTTTTTCTTTTCCAAGGAAGATTTGGCTTATTAAAATTTTTGAAAAATTATGAACAAAAAGATTTTACATTAAAGGGAAAGTATATTTTGCGGAAGGAAGGGATGGGGAAGGAAAATGAGAGATTTATTTTATTTGGTAAAAGTAAATGTATATTTTTTTATTTTATTTGGGAGGAGTGAAAGATAAAGAAATAAATATTATTTTTTCTTGTTTAGTTGAAGTGAAAAGTGAAGTGGGAGGGGGAAAAATAGATATTACTTTTCTAAATTATATAAAATTGTAAAAAAAAAAGAAAATAATTTTATCCATTAATTTTTATCACAATTCCAATCTATCCACGAGTGAAAAGAAATTTTTTCTAAGGTACTATTTAACTCCTCTTTTGCTTCCATCCATCTTTTCACTTCGAATCAAATAAAAATAATCTTCTATTTTACCCCCACATTGACTTTCTTTTCTATTTTCCTCTCACTTTGCATCCCAATCATATTTACTGTAACACTTGACTATTTATTTAATTGTTTTAAAAATTAGAAAAAAAAATAAATATGAAATTTTTTTCTTTTGAAGAATCCCAAACACTTTCTAAAATTGCAAGAAAAGTGAAGGGGGAGGCATAAGAATTAGAGTCACATGAGCGAGATTTGATGAGATAAATAGTGAATAGCCTACAAAATCCCCCAAGAGGCCCCCAAAAAAAAAGAAAAGAAAAAAAAATAGAAGACTTTATATTGTCCTTTGAATTGGAAAGCCCTATTTTCTTAGGGGAAGGGAGGTTGAGGTTTTAATGTCACATAGAAAAAAAATTATATGGGTCAATACATTATTAAATATTCTTCATAGATTAAAGTCTCCCTAATTCAAAATATTTATATGGGTATGTGTTGATATTGACTTGTAGGTTAAAGATTTTAATATCACACCGATAAATTAACAGTAAATTAGTCAAAATGGACCCTACCTCACAATACTTGAATCGGATTAATCGAATAATCTGAATACCTGTCAGTGAAAAAAAAAATAGATATGCTTTTACTAAAAACTTAATTTGTAAATAGTTTTTTCCCTTAATTTTTGAGTATTTGTAACAAAAATAATATGAATCACAATATCAATCGGCCACAGAACGGATTCAGCCCAACTTTTATAGCCCCAACTCATCAAGAACAGAAACTAAAATCAAACCAAACTCGAATCACATAAATCTTTACTATCTTGGTCTTGATCTTTTGATTTCAAAATCGTGAATTCCAGGGCAATTTAGGTTTAGATCTAATCACTGCACATGAATGGAGGGCAAGGCGCGCAATGGGAGGCCATTTTCAAAAAATGTGGGGGGGCAACTGCCAAAGTCACTCCCATCCCACCACGTCTACATCCCTAGTAGTGAGGCAATATGTGATTTGAAGTATATGTTATTTTCGGTGGCAGTATCCCATGCCATTATGGGGGGGAGCTCAGGTACATGAATGCCCTCACCCAACTAAATTTCAAAATTAAGATAGGCTTAGCAAATTGCTCTTTTAGTGTTATGGATTGAAGTTGTTGAACAATGATAAGTTGGACCCCACTTGACCTACCATATTGACCTACCCCCCCCCCTCTCTCTCCCTCTCCCTCCCTTCCTCCCTCTCTCTCTCTCTCTTATGTTGGTTTTGGTTTTGGTTTTGGTTGGGATGAGAAATGTTTGGTAATGCTTGGGCTACAAGAATTTCCATAATGGCTAGGCATAATCCACAAAGACAAGGACCTTCATGCTATGCCACCATATCAACCACATCTTCTTTAACTATATACGTCCCAAAAGTAGATTTCATGCCCACAAGAAATTCTATTTCAAGAAAATTTCATGCAATTCAATTCTTGTGGCAACCAATTTGATTGATCTGAGTATCAACCCTTCTCAGACCTTGTTTGCTTCATAAAAATTAACGTGAGAAATTTATGAAATAATAAGTATATTGTAATTATCTATTCCTTTTAACTCATAAATTCTTTTAAAATAGTATTAAAAACTCGACTTTACATCTGGGTGTGTGTGTGTATATATATATATATAGAGAGAGATAGAGTGTGTGTGTGTGGTTTGATCCTAGATATTATTGTAAACATGGGGTTGACCATGATTGAGAGATCACTTAAGTGGCTATTATGAAAGGTATAGATTTTAGGTAACGTTATTATTTAGTTTGGGGTTGAGAATTGAGTGCAATTGAGTGGCATTGGCACATAGCACCTATGAGAAAGATGCTGAATGGGGTCATGGGAGGCAGCAATTATACCTAAATATGAGAGTTGTGCGTCGTTGTACAACACAAGCACATGCTCATTGCTAAAAGCGGGTTTTACAACTCATTTGCCAAATCCACCCAAAAGTGCAACAACTCTGTAAAGCTATTCTAAAGCAGTTGCTCAACCAAAAAAATAAAAAAAATAAAAAAATCGACACCTCACTAGTTGAATGATTGGGTATTGGTACTCTTTAAACAAATCCGTAGAGAGAGTTTTACTCCTTAAGAATCAAAGCCAATTCGTATCAAATTTAATTAAATTCAATATTATTATCAAATATCCATGATTTATTAAGAAAAAAAAATCCGAGTGAGATGATAAGATATTTTTGCAACTCATGGAACCATATGAAAGAAGGTGAGTACCCTATGCATTTTCATTTAGGAGAATTTAAATGGTAAAGTATTTTTATTTTTATTTTTTTTTTCTATATTCGATCTCGTAAATTGAGTACCCTATGCATTTTTTTTTTTTTTTTTTTGTTAAAAGTACCCTATGCATGTGAAGACATACTATTTCTTTTTTATCTCCACATTTAAAATAACTCATGCAAGTCTCCTATAAATTAGATTTAAATTGGTACAAGTCGACTTTTTAAAAATTTTCTTAACCTGACTGATACCAACAGTCTCTCTCTCTCTTCTTATTATCGTCTCTCTAAAATATTTTTTTTATATAAAAATATAAGTCAGATACTCTATAAACTATATATAATTATAAGGTTTATTAATTTTTATTATTTTAAAAGTTCCAAAGTTAATAGAATAGTTTGTTAGTTATGTGAAGTTACTATGACACCGTCTCCAAAAAACAGTTTAGTGATTATAACTCTTCTCTCTCAATTCGGTAATTCTGGTTTCAAATGATCACATAACTCAAAAAAAAAATTATTATGACACCATTTATGGTTTTAACACATTAAGTTGTATATCTTGTGGATCTCATGACACAAGAAAGTGTATGAAAAGAGTAAAGAGAGCTAATTTTTATCAACATAGTGATTCCATTGGCAATCTTTTGATGCAGCCTAAGGACCCACAAAGACTCAATTTGGGTAGGCCATAGTAATGGTATGGGACAAAGGGTTGAGGGGAGAGTGATAAATGGGAGTCTTTGAGGTATCGAAATTCTAAGAAAAAGCATAAAACTTTGATCACCCTTTTTCCCTCAGTCTTCTCTTTTTCTTTTCTCCCCCACATGACTTTAAGCCTCTCTCTTCCTTTTATCTTGCTTTTTCGCTTGATAACAGAAAGGAGGGGAGAACAAATTTTTTATCACAAATAAAAATTTAAATTCATTTAAATGATTATTGAGTCAAAACTCGGGACCTTTAGTTAAAATGAATCGAAATCAAGAATCCAATTAAAATTTATATGATTTATTTAAATTAATAGAATGATTAAAAATAAAATTCTCAAATTATTAAGTTTCTTCTTAAGTTCATTTCTAAAATTTTTTATTTTAAATATAATTTCAATTTCTGAATACAAGGCAAGCTCTCTCTTACTTTTAAACCCTCTCATTTTCTTTTTATTTCTCTCTCTCTCTCACCCAAAAAAAAAAAATGTGAACAAAGATATTAAATATCTGTGTGTGTATATATATATATTTATAGGATTCCCTCCAATAACCCAATCAAAGTTTTGCCACTAATTCTGTCTCTATCTTTCTTTTTCTTTCCCCAACTTTTACCCATCTAATCATTAAATTAATGTACTAAAAGTCAAACCCATTTTGTTCTTCTTCCTCCTTTTTCTTTTAACCTTCATTAACCATCAAAATCACCATTTAGAGAACATTAATTTTGGATATAATTTGGAGTACCCTCCTAAACTGTATTTTCTTTTTTTGTTGAGGGTGGGGGGAGACAATTGACTTCTTAATGGGTCCAATTTTTATTTTTATTTTTTTATTTTTTATTATGAGCTGATAAGAAGTATAAGGCAAGTCTTGATGGCATTATTTGCAGTGGAAAGGAAAGGGGTTTTCTCCAAATCATCTACTAATTAAATTAATCTTAGAGGAAAAAAAGGAAAAAAAAAAGGATTATGATAATCATAGGTACTAATGATAGGCATTTACACCATAAATTACTGAAAAGAGTGAAACTTGGCCTCCTCCGAGAGAGAAGAGACATTGTATAATAGATAGATGATGTAAAAATGTATAAGTTTGAAATATCAACCTATTTTTATTTTATTTTATTTCTTTTATAGTATTTTTTAATTAAAAGAAAATTTATTTTGAGGAAAATATAGGATAAGTAGAAAATTTTTTCTATGCAAGAGACTAAAATTATTATCATATTAAAAATACATATTTATTATGCTATACAACCCTCCGGGACAAAGCGATTACTCTCTCGTGAAGAACATGCTGATCTAACCATTGGTGAAGGATGCTCAAAGACTGTCACCCCAACAAAGAAAGCAACCGATTAGACTCTGCCCGAGCTAAAGGTTGACACAAACAATTCTCCTTGATCGGCGCACAAAGGCACAAAAACTAATGTCCGTAAAAAAACAGTTCAATAACAACAGATCATCTTTCCCGATTTTATAATCTTGAATTCGATTCTTATTGATACAAAAAATAACAATCATACCCTAGTTACCAAGGACAACAATTCCCCTAAATCGGCATACAAAGGCACAGAAAATAACAACCATATCCTACTTAACAATCAACGAACAATTAATATAATAGGCAAGGGTGATAAATCGTTTAATTAAATTTCAAGTTTAAAATTTGAGAATAGAAAAGATTATATTGAAAGAATTATCTTTAAAGTGAATTTGATAAGTATTTGAATCAGATTAATTAGAATATGAATCAAAATATCGATTGACATTCCTACAAACATCACTACCACTCCCTTAACTTTGTAATTCATTCACTTTCTGTCGTCACCTCTCAATTTAAGGTTGCATTCACCAGCCCATGACACCACAACTAGAGAAGATAAAAACAAAAGAGAAAGATATGTTAACAATTGGGATGAAGACTTTGTTTGTTTTTTTATCAAGTTTGTTAATTTGCGCTTAAATAACATTTAAATTGATACATAGAACAAAAATACATATCAAAAATAAAAAATATCATGTTTAGTTTGTAAAAATAGAAATAAAATAAAAAAAAATTATATCCATCTAGAACACAGAAATGGGTCAAATTGATGTTTGGACAAAGACAGACAAAAATTAAGGTATAGATTAAGGACAATAGTATAATTAAAAACTAAAATAGTTTTTATAAGAATTGCTGAGTGATAAAAAAAAATTAATTTAAATGTATTTTTAATGATTTTCGTAAATCAAAATATTTATATAATAACAGGAAATACGTAATTGAGGTTCATCTCATCAAATGAGCGGTGAAGAACCAAAAAAATTCCCACACGCGTGCTCCCAAGTCCGAACAAGACACCTTTTCAGCGCGTGAAAATGTTTGATTTCATTGTTTTCAAGTCTCTCTCTCTCTCTCGATAGCTGTCGACAGTAGCATAAACGTACACACACACGAGCATGTATGGAACTCAGAGAGTCTTACAAATGGAAACAAAAAAAGTTTACACGTACAAACAAGAACACAGAATTTTAAAGCCCCGACCCCAAGGCCCAGCCAAACTCAAACCACGGGATTTTTTTTTTTCTTTTTTCACTTTCCCGTTGATTTCGCTACCTTCTCCTCTTTTTCCAAATTTATTCTTTCTTTATTGGCCCAGATTACTGTACCCAATCTATCTGTTTCTCTCTCTATATTATGCGAAAATTGCGGAGATAACTCGAGAGAGAAACAAAGAAAAAAATTTAAGTCAAAAACATCACAGCAATTACGTACACACAACACATCGCAACTGAATCTTCTATATTTAGCCATTGTATAAAAGCCCCTCCATTTTTGCGTTCTCTGTTCTTCTTCTTCTTCTTATTCTTTTTCAATTCTGACCAAAACCCATCTCGGATTTTTCAACCTCCAACGGCTGAAGAAACCCATTTGACCCCAGATTCAATTATCTGGGCTCAGTTGGGCGTTCTTCATTTTTCTCAACAAGAACAGAGGGGGTAAAGAAGAACAAATTTCCTTAATTTTGGCTAAATGGGTTGTGTGACATCCAAGCAAGCGGTGACGATTACGCCTGCAATAGAGCATTCTGGTGCATTTAAAGAAAATGGGGTTGTCGGGTCGGGTCGGAAAAGAGATGGGTATGTGGCCGAAATTGTGAAGAAGGAGAAAAAGAAGAGTAGTGAGAATGTGAATATGAATGAATTGAGTGAGTTATGTAGGTTTAGTGGAGGAGGAGGTGAAAGCTTGAGTTTTAGGTTGGGGAATTTGAATAAGTATGTGGAAGGCGAACATGTGGCTGCTGGTTGGCCTGCTTGGCTTTCTGCTGTTGCTGGCGAAGCTATTCATGGTTGGATTCCTCTAAGGGCGGATGCTTTTGAGAAATTGGAAAAGGTTTCTCTCTCTCTCTTTCTCAGATTCTTTTTTTTTTTTTAGTCTAATGGGGTTTCCGGTATTAGACAGGATTATTTTTCATTCCTTTATTAGTCTTGTGATTTTTTTTCTCTCTATTTTTGTGGTGAAATTGGGAATTCATTCGTTTTGTTTATGTTTTTGTTGGTGGTGTGTGTCTCGTTCTTGTGTTGATTATAACCTGAATTATGGGTTACTACAATGTGTGGAGCATGCTCTCTTTCATTTTTCCTTTGTTAGATTTTTTTTTTTTTTTTTTTTTTTTTGAGGGGGGAGGGTGTTAATGAAGGTAGAAATATGGCTGTATGGTCATTGCAGCATGAGTTGTCCTGAACTGTCAACATGTCATAGTTGGTGGAGCTGAAGAAGGTGGTGGGTCATCGCTAGCAATGTTCAAGTGGGTATTAATTATATTTCTTGTTGTGGCGAAGCTCATCTTCCTTGTGTATTATGCATTTATGGGAAGGCCTTTGAATTTAGAATTTTTCATGCTTGCTTGAATTTGACCGGCTAGTGTTCATGTCATTGCCATGCTTTATGATGCTAGATGCTAATCTTCCACCATGAATTAGAGCACACAGTATATGTAGATTGTGGTTGATCTTCTGGTGTTGGGGGGGTGTATTGCTTGGAAACTGGAAATTGGTTTCAATATATATCAACCGGTGGGGGTAGGGTAAGACTCGAAATGAGGATCTTCATCACATACCAGGGTTTCAAGTCATTTGGGTGACCTTTCAATCCAAGGCACTTGGTCAGCCCTGAATCCTGATATTGCTAAAGAAGTTTTTACTTTCTTGCAAGTTTGCTTGAAGTTGAACTTTGACCAACTTTTGTTTTCAAAACCTCTTTGACTAAGTATTTGGTGTTCCGCAACTTCTATATTTTGGCACTTATCATGATAGTTAAAATGTCTTTGTTTTCCAACAGTTACTTTTTGTGGTTTTTTTTTTTTGGGGGGGGGGGGGGGCAAAGAGGATGGTCTGATGTGGCATCAATGATACCTCAAATGTTCGATAGTTACACTAGAAAACCTTCAATGTCCTACAGTGAGGTGAACTCCTCATTTTAAGATACATAAAGATGAATTATCAAACTGCTGTATGCATCTTGCTGATTCATAGTTGTCTACAGATTGGACAGGGCACATATAGCACTGTTTTTCGTGCGCGTGAATTGGAAACTGGAAGAATAGTTGCCCTTAAGAAGGTTCGATTTGACAATTTTGAGCCAGAAAGTGTTAGATTTATGGCACGAGAAATTCTGATTCTGCGCCGGCTTGACCATCCAAATGTCATAAAGTTGGATGGCTTGATTACGTCCAAGCTGTCTTGTAGCATATACCTCGTATTTGAGTATATGGAACATGATTTAATGGGACTCCTGTCATGTCCTGACATCAGGTTTAGTGAAGGGCAGGTATGTTCAAAATTGGTGTATTATGTTTCTGATAGTATAAAATTACACTTCCTGGGGAAAAATACTAAGATGTAGAATACCATTAAGCTGCTAAAGTATCCCACAGATCTCTGATGAAACTAATTTTTCTTTCTCATGTAGATCAAATGCTACATGAAACAACTACTCTCTGCTCTTGATCATTGCCATACAAAGGGTGTAATGCATCGGGATATCAAAGGATCGAATCTACTGGTAAATAATGAAGGAATTCTGAAGGTGGCTGACTTCGGATTAGCAAACTTCTGTAATTCTAATAGCAGGCAACCTCTCACAAGTCGTGTGGTTACATTATGGTATCGTCCTCCTGAGCTATTACTGGGCTCCACGGATTATGGGGCATCTGTGGATCTTTGGAGTATCGGCTGTGTATTTGCAGAACTTCTCATCAGGAAACCAATCCTCCAAGGAAGAACAGAGGTAAGCAATTCATAGCAGTTTGAGGTTTTATAAGACCATCATAACCTTTTAACGCATGATCAACTGTGAAATGTGGAATAAAAATGAAAATAATTGCAATACTAGAGAGATAATGGTTTTTTAAGAAAGAGATTTCGGAAGAGGAATAAACAAGTTGTTTGCATTTCGACAATCTTTGGAGAGAGGTAGAACTTGCACTTCTTGGGGGGGCGGGGGAAAAAAAATCTTCTATCATGATGTTGAAATGCTTAATAGAAATCTGTCTATTAAGGGTTTAAGGACTTCTTACTATGGTAGTATGAATCTCAAAGGCCTCTTTTCAGTTTTTGTGACCGTCTGCTAAATCTGCCCCTTGAGTTTTGGCTGATTATTTGGATAGAACAGTACAAAGTTATGAGCTTGAATATTGATGTACGGCAAAGAATCATGATACACCTAACATTACTCTTATCAATCTATCTAAAGCAGGCCGATTCATGGCTGGGAAATGAGTACTGTTCTAGGTGAAATCAGTAAGAAACCATGGTTTCACTTCTAAGAATGGAACTTCTAAACAGCGTCAATGGAAATTAATTATGCAACAAGCTCTAGGAAGTTCAACTAAATAACATGAATTTTCTCTCAAAAAAAGGAAAAAAAAAAGTAAAAAGAAAGAGAAAAGGAGAAAAATAAATAACAAGAAGTCAGGGCTGTCCCTGCAATGGCCTTTTTTTTCTGATAGCAATCAAACCCTGATGCTGTTTCTCATGAAGGTAGCAAAAGCGATACCTCTGCTAGAGTACATGTCCAGTTAAATTTACTTTTATCTGTCCTATTATGTCGCTTTATGACACATATAAGCAGAGGATTTGCATATTTTCTGTAATAGGGGCACTCAGAAGTGCAAAACTGCAACTATGTTCCTGTTTTCATTTGATTTTCAGCATTGAAGTCCTAAAAGAAATGTCATTGTTTCACTCGCAGGTTGAACAGTTACACAAAATCTTCAAGCTTTGCGGGTCCCCACCTGAGGACTACTGGAGGAAGTCTAAGCTTCCTCACGCAACTCTATTTAAACCACAACAGCCCTATGAAAGTTGCCTCTGGGAAACCTTTAAGGGGCTCCCATCACCTGCAGTGAAACTTATAGAAACTCTGCTTTCAGTGGAACCATACAAGCGTGGGACTGCCTCTTCAGCTCTTGTATTAGAGGTACATAAACAGATATTTTATGTTTATGAATGCTCATGAGGTGCTAAATGCATACCTAACCATCAAGTTTGCTTTGACCTAATATCTGCTAGAAATCTTATTCAACAGCAATCATTTTGTTGACAAGTTACTAGTTCTCTAAGCTAAATCCGTGTTAATTTCTGGGACTTGGATTGTTCGAAGTGTGGTTTCTCAATTCTGAGCATTTATATTAGAATTTCATTGTTTGCTCAGTCGGACCTTTCTGATGCTATTATTTATTTTATATTGTCCTCAGTATTTCAAAACAAAGCCTTATGCATGTGATCCATCAAGTTTGCCCAAATACCCACCTAACAAAGAGATTGATGCCAAAAATCGTGAGGATGCAAGGAGGTAAGGTTTCTCATTTTGGCTACTTTGTTTTTCTTAAACGAGTAGAGTTGTGGTTCAAACTTATTGATGCTCTTGCCGTGAAAAAGATTGGGTTGGATACTGTTTGTGCAATCTCTTGCGTGTCTTCTTGTTTTAACCTGTGTATTCTCACTGTAGACTTACATAAGACATCACTGGGTTGTCTTTTTTGCATTCCCACCAGGAAAAGGACTAGTGGAAGAGTGCGGGATTTGGAGATTGCTAGGAAACCAACACGAAAGCCAAATGGAACTAGTAAACTGGTGCCAACTGAGGTCTCTCTCTCTCTCATATTCATACACACACACTTCCCTTGCATGTACCATCATTCTGAGTGTGATGCACCTGTGTCACGTCAATCAAGTTGCCAACAATGCTAGTTCTCATTGGTTTTACCTTCACATTAAGCAGGACTTGCCAATCCAGAGGCAAGGTTCTCATAAAATCACCGCACGCCTTTCTCAAGAAGAGCTGAAGCTAAATGGAGCGGCACAAAAGCCATCATTTGAAAATCTGGAGGATGTTTGTCATGGAAAGAATGCATCCCAAGGAGACATTCCCTTTTCAGGCCCTTTACAAGTTTCCACATCAAGTGGTTTTGCATGGGCCAAAAGGCGGAAAGATGATGTTCGTACTAGGTCTAGTTCAAGAAGCCTTGTAAATGATTTAGATTCTTCAATTGCAACCCAAGCTAGGAGTAGTAGTAATTCAAAGAAACATGAAAGTGGAAATGCATTACAAACAGCACGCACCCATTCTAGAGGCCATGATTCATATGAGCTTGCCAGACGTGCAGTACAAAATCAATGGCGTCACTTTGAGCGGCCAGATTCCTTTGATGCTTCTGATGAGTATCATTCACAGGAACTGTCATTAGCACTATATCAGAAGGAGGAAATGTTGGCCAAGAGAAGCCAGTTGGTAAGTTAGAAAATTTTAGGACAACTAATTATTTGGCTTATTTCATTTTTTTTTCAAGGCCTATCATATTTCATTGGAAACTTGAGTAATCTTCCCAAGTTTTTCTTCTTATGACATTTGCATAAACTTTTTCTGCCACCGGAGTTGAAATTCCTTTCCTGGTATCAGGCTTATCAGGATGATGGAGAGAAGGTTGAATTTTCTGGACCCTTGTTATCACAATCACACAAAGTTGATGAACTGTTAGAGAGACATGAGCGCCACATACGCCAGGCAGTCCGTCGGTCATGGTTTCAAAAAGGTACAGCTCAATGGCCATTTTAAGTTTTAGTTTGCATGCTTATAGATCCTCAAGTATTGCTTAAAGAAGCTCCATTTTGAAGGAGCCTTAACAACTAGAGGAAATCCTGAAATACCTTGAATGAGACTAGGAAGGAATTTCATGTAGTGTGACTACAAAAATGACCATAAATAGAATACGAGGAGAATAAAGGGGGAAAAAAAAAGTAATTTGGGGCATGACTTTGTTGAGCTCCCTTTTCTTATGTTTCATTGGACTAACATGGTGGTTAAAATCAGTATTCTAGAAAGGGTTTTAAGAGTAAAATACACAGTTTGAATCAGAATGCATAGTGAGACATGTTTTGAACTAGTATCTTATCATCCATTATCACCTTATCTGTTTGACCCAAGGTAGGTCACTAGGAGGATATTAATAGAAAATGATCTAAACAAAACGGGTGGATGCTAACATACTATTATTAAGTCTATAATAATGTACTAGTGGTCAAATAAAATTGGACAGAAATCATAGTAAATACTCTCATACCCTCCTGTTAATGTGCAAATGGGGTATCAAATGCTGGTAGCTCTTTGCACTTCGTTGCTTAGTGAGAGAGAGAGAGAGAGAGAGAGAGGTACTCTTAAATAATAAACACCTTTTGCACTTGTTAAGCATTTTTGTATGGCAGCCAAATTGGTGTCAAGATGGTGATGAGTAAAGTTTTCCTTCTGGCTATGCAGGTACAAAGAACAGCAAGTGAAATTTCAGGTTTTGCCTTGGGGTCAGTTATATGACGAGATCTAGCTCCAGTTATATGGAGAGATCAGTCCTTGTAAAGAGAATCAATAGTCACAAGTCCATACAGAGAGATATCCGGCTGCCTAACCCATGTCTGTAAATGAATCAGCATCTGGGCAAAAGTCTCCAATGTCTTCTGACAAACAAAGCTGAGGATACAGGAAAAAATTTGATGATTTTTGAAAGAACATAGCATGTGGGAGTCTGCAGTTTCAAAAATCGTAGAGATCATAGCTTCTTCCTCCAACTTTTTTGCCATCTCCTTTGTGTAGGCAGTGAAAATTTAGTATTTAGCCTTTTGTTTTCATTTTTCTCTTTCCCTCTATTAGTAATGTATAGAGCAAATGTGGTAAACTTTTTAGCTAGTTTGTATATGCTCTCGATTAAAGATCTCATTTCTTTTCTGCTAGTCCACTTGCTCAATTCTTTACTTCAATTGAACCACAGTCGGTCATCTTTACATCTTGGGGTCGCTTGGAGATGAACAGTTTGTTTTATCTTAAAATTCGGCGACCCTAATATTTGAGTAAGTCTTATTATGCAAACATGGCATCAATAGTGAATGTAATTGAGCATATGGTCGCAACATCAACGAGTTGCAACCATAATATTTGTGGAGGTCTTGTTGGAGACCCAAGCAGGCCCATAGGGATCAGCCCATTCCAACTAGGGAACCACCAAGTATGGTCCTAGTCTGTCTAATTGAGGCTCTTATTTCATATATGTTGCTTTATCCCAGCCTAGGTCCAGTCCATATCAAACTGGGCATTTCAGTGGTCCTAGGAGGTTACCCTGGGACATTATGTTCATAAACATGTTCTTGGTTTCGGTACTCCAGAGAAACAAGCATCAATTGCAAATGGACACAATTTTTGCCTTGAGGTGGAGGGTGAGTATCGGGTGGTGGACCTACTACAAGCACCTGGTTAAGGACAGTCAGAAAATTTCTTCCAATTGGGCTCGTAAGTTTTGGTTGTCTAAGCAAAACAATGGCCAATTGTGATTAATGAGAATATTAATTTTACTTTTTGAACAATAGGGTTCATCATGCTATTGCCATAAATAAACTTTGAGAACTTTATTCTGATCCGTCACATGCCAAGAAGCTACATTGGTTTTCCTGAACCCTGCAAAGGACAAAATGATGTTGCAACTTACAGGCACCCATTTTTGTTTTTTAGGCATCTAAGCAAATGTTACCTTTTGTTGTTTAACTTTGTGTCCATCATCTTTCCAGATTCACATGGCATACTACTAAAATACAAGAATCAAATGGATTTACAGCGTCTACCCTCTTCCTTGGGCCTACTTGAAGATGTTTGTATATGAGGGAGAGAGAGATGAATTTTTTTTCTTTTTTGGAAGGGAAGTGCCACTTGAGCTGAATTTCATTCGTAGAGAGATGATGATTGTATGCTTGCGTATGAATCTTTAAGATTACATGAAGAACATCAATCCGATATCTTCCAACAGTAAGGTTGGGTCCACAAGACTTAGCCAGATACTAAATATCTCATGATTCGATGCATTCTTATCTCGACTGAAACTAAGAAAACAACAATACTGTGATAAAAATCCATGGCATATAGTATGTTTATTGTGTGGTTTTATTGCACAATTAAATTCAAGAAAATTAGAATGGTATATCGATTCCGCAATAGGACAATTCTTCTTGAACCCCCCTTCAAATCGACTCAAAACGACGTCATAAGAGTTTCAAAAAGCGAACCACCCAAAGAAACTGAGAGTTTTGCAAAAACTGCCAGAGAGTTGAAGGATTCATCTATTATTATTTTTGTGTTATTTTATTTATTTATTTATTTATTTTGGAGAAGAAACTAATTTGTATTAAAACTGAAAAAGACTCAAATGCCTGAAGCAACAATGGCTGAGACTTTAGACAGACGCGAATTAGGCCACATTTGATGACAGAGAGACTGAAGAGTTATCTTGCTAGGAGCGTGGGCTGCCATCTTTGCAGCCTTTTTAACATGAGAACAGCTAAAAGAATGATAACCTGATATTCAAGATTTAACATGGAGAGCTATAGCCAGTCTAGAGATAGCACCAAAGGCAATCATGCTATCCAATTGGAACCACGCCAGAAAACCCACATCTTGAACAGCCAATTGGACCCTAACCAAGCAGCCAAGAGCTCAAATATAGCACTCTCCATCAAAGCTTTCCAGCCATAAGTAGCCCAGCAAACCACTACCCACAACTCACTACGTAAGATTGCACCAATCCCAACTTCTCCTTCCTTCACAGCCGCGCATCGCAATTAATTTTGAAAGCGCCAGCATTCAAAAGTGATCATTTAACCAGCTCATGTAAAGAATTCCCCTCTATCCAACAATGGGGCTGCCATTTTCTATAATGTAGTTAGACCACAAGGCTATAGCTTTATATAAAATTTGAGCATCAATTTTTATATTTTGCCTGAATAGAAGCTTATTTCAAGCACCACCTTATAAAGACATTACACCCGAATGGTAAAGACCTCTTGCTAAAGTGCCATTCTCAAGGTCTAGAACATGCATACTTCAGTCATTTTCACGACCCTTATATAACCAAAAAAAAAAGCTTGCTTCATACCTCTAAATTCGAAGAAAAATGAAATTCAACGATCCATGATTTGGAGGAGAATTGAAAACTGATTGATGATGGAATACAAATACAAAAATTAATGAGTTTGAGAAAGAAACAAAATTGAAATTAGATGAATAAATAATAAACAATTTCGATCTGGGAGTTAGATAGAGACACCGATGATAAAATTTTTATTAGTTTAAAAATTAATACTTTTCTTATTCTAAAAAAAAAAAAAAAATTGGGGTTGGGTGAGTTGGACAACATGATCGTTTTACATTTAAAAGGTCATGTCTGCCTTGCATCATTTTAAGGGCATTCAAAGTCAAACCCAAACTAGGAAATTATCGAACAATTGAAAACCTAGAAAGACACCAGAAAATTTTCTAAAATATAAAATGATGAAAAATAAAGGGAATGTTTAGTAGAAACTTTGTGATGCTCATATGTATTTTTTATAATAAACAAAGACGCAGATTTGTGGCCACCCTCTCCATCTCCACCACCTAATAGCCCAGGCACAGATCAAACTGGGAACTCTTTTTTTTTTTTTTTTTTATACAATGATTTAAATCCTGGATGAGGGTTGAGGGAGAGTATTGTGACCACTAGGCTGGACCAAATTGAGAACTTCTGTAGTCCTAAAACAATCCTAGAACTAAAGTATACTCTGGGACATGGACATCATGTTCATAAACAAGTATCAATTGCGAGTGGATAAAATTTTCACCTTGAGGTCGAGGTTATTGGGTAGAAATTACACAGAGACCTTTACCTTGACCCATGGCATGCCAATGAATTATAACCCATGTACAAGTATAACCAAACTGGGTCTGGCCCTGTGGTTTGTGTATTGGTCTTCCTGAACCCTGAAAAGGGCAAAATGAGGTTGCAACCGTACCCAATTTTGTTGTTCAGGCGTCGAAGCAAAATGCCACTTTTTTGTTTTTAACTTGGTGTCAATCATCTTTCCAAACTCACAAGGCGTACTACTAAAATACAAGGATAAAATGGATGTGCAGCTGTTGGTAGTGTCACAGATATCTGTAACATTACCCAGTCAAAGCTCGGGTTTGAGCTCGAGTCGGACTCAAGTATTTCGGGCTCGGGCTTGGGCTCGAACTCGAGCCCAACTGCGTCGAACTCGAAAGCTCAATGTGCTCGATAATTACATTTTTAAAAATATTTTTTATTTTTAAAAATATTTTTTATTTAATAAAATAATTATATTTTTTTAAAATAATTTTTAAAATAAGTAATTGCACTACCCGATAACATTTCGAGTTCGAGCTCGAGTTTGAGAAACGCAAACTCGACAAGTTCGAGCCCGAGCTCGAGCTTATCTAAACAAAACTCGAGCCGAGCTCGGGTATCGTAATATCCGAACTCGATTCGGGTGTCATAACACCCCTAGATGCAATGCCTACCCTCTTCCTTGGGCCTACTCGAAGGAGAGAGAGAGAGAGAGAGCATGAGCTTATCCTTGCATATGGATTTTTAGAATAAATCAAGAAACAACAATCCAATGATGTTCATCAACAATAAGACTGGGACCGCAAAACTTTGCTTGAGAATAAATCTCTCATAATTTCATAATATTCTTATCTCTGTATCATAACTTTAAAAATTCATGGTATATCGGGTGTTTTGTTGGAATTTTCTCACTTAAGCAAAGCATGAAGGAGGTTCTAATGTAAAGAAAATTGCTTGTGAACAACCAGAGAAGCCAATCAATACCTACGATTCAAGCATTTGTTGGTCTTATTTTAGAGAGCAACTCACCTAACGTATTATTTCTCATGCTTAAGTTTCGAATCCGAAAATTGATTGAAAAATATAATACTCTTATCCAATAAGTGTGACTGTACATGGGTTGCAAATTGGTGACATAGATTGAACTATTCATCAAGAAGGCTAGGGAGGCAAAAAAATCATAGATTGGGTTTTTGTGATTGAGATTTTGGTAGAGGTGGTCCTTCATAATGATAATGGAGCGAAAAAGGAAACAATGGACCAACATGTCAACATCACCCATCAAAATTACAAGATAAACTGTGCTTTTGGTTCTTTTCTCTTAAGTATTTTTGCTTGATTTGAAATGCATGCACCTCTCCAAGAGTAAAAGGTGTTTGATTGTGAAGGTCGATTGGCTTCATTTTCTTGGATAAAGGTTTGAAAGGAGAAAGAAAATTGTTTGGGGGAGTTCATTGAAAACAATTGAAAGGCATGAAGCTTGGTGTTTCTAAAGAGAAGTGTAGTGGCACTATCAGCTCTTTTCTTTTGTATTTTTAGTTTCCTTTTCTAAACTAAAATATGGAGAAAATATCAATATAATTATTATTCTAGTTATTTATATGATGATCATTAAGGTGAATTTTAACACAACGGTAGAGTTGATCCTTTGGTAACCTTAAGGTCACGGATTCAAGACGTAAAAATAATTTCTTTCACTTTATGCCCTAGACGAGCCCTTTATATAATGATCCCATTCCTCATAAAAATCCAATCTCGTAAAATGCAGAAAATTTTCCCTTCTCAAATAGAGAGTTTGGCTTTCCTCATTTTTTTTTTTTTTTTTTTGCTTTTCTTTCTTTTTTTTAACTAATTATCGTTCTGAATATTTATATAATGACCCCATTTATCGTAAAATTCCTATCTTGTGATATGCAAAAGATTTTCCTTTCTCACATAAAAAGCCAGCTTCTCATTAAAAAAAAAAAAGAAAAAGAATAGCATTTAAGAGGAACTAGGTTAAAATATTCCAAAGGCCCCTCTAAATATATTTATGTAGTTTAACCTGCATTTTTACACAATTAATTTACTTTTTTTCTCTCATGCCCACAAAACAATTAATGCATTTTATAAAAATAAAAATTAAAGCTGCTTGTGATTATTTTTCAAACTTTTCTCTATTTTGTTTTATTCTATTCATAATAATTTTTAATTAGAATAAAAAATTATATAAAAAAAAGGATTTATAAATAAAAGGAGAACTTTTTCATTAAAAATATTTAAATTATTATGATTATTGATTTTTTATATTTAAAATCTCACAAGTCACTTCAGCCTGGGTTTAATTTTTTTTTCGAAGAGGCACCAGATATGGACACCTTACATGCATCTTTTATGGCTTTTACAAGATCAATTCTCTCTCTCTCTCTCTCTCTCTCTCTCTCTCAAATTGAACAAGAGATACATATTAACAGCAATCATCAGACTCATTCCTTTCTTCACTCTTCTTCACCAAATAATAATAACAATAATAATGAAAATAATACTACTAACAACAAACAATAGTATAATAAACTTTTAACTCATTTTTTTTCATATTTGAGTAAAACTATAATAATAAATTTATTTTCAATATTACAGCATAATTTTACGATAAATAAAAGTTCATAAAGAAAATTGATATACATTTGACCTCTCCAAACTTCCTCTTAAATTAAAAAAATAAAATAAAATAAGAAGAAGAAGAAGAAGAAAAGAAATCATGATCACACCCTCAGCATATTATTATCTGTCACATTAACTGAAATATATAATAAAAAAAAAATCTCCATAATCTCCTCTACAAATAATTATCACATAACCATTGATTAGCTGCCTTACAAACTTACTTCTAAAGAGTATTATGGAGGAGATCAGGGCCATGTTGATTCCTTAGGACGAAGAGACTAGAGATTATATCTATTGGGCAGGTAACTCCTCGGGTAATTCCTATGGGAGAGCTCTCTGTTAGATTGGCCTACGCATGGCCTAGGCATTCTTCTGGCAAGGGGAAGCATCTACTTCCTCCTCAGCTGGCCAATTATGGAAATGGATGCGGAGTTTGCGGTGTTAGGAATGGGTGAATTTCATGGTTTGACTCTTTACATATGATAGTTTGATAACTAACAATATCCGTTTCAAAAAAAAAGATTATAGACGACATACTATTTCCTCTATGCAAGGAATGTGCGGGAATGATCGCTCACCTTTTCCGAGACTGCTCCATGGTACGATAGGTATGAGTCCGGATATTAAATTCTTCAATTATGAGCAAATTAGTATTTGCACATATCCCAAAAAAAAAAACTTGGATCATTAGCGTTAGAGGTAGTTTATGACTCTATATATAACGGTTTTTTGATAATTCGAATGATTATTGTCATGAAATGCAAGTCCTGCAAAAACTGTCAAAGGGTGTTTCGACGAGGAGACTCCGATACTCAAGTCAGAAAAAACAGTTTTCAAATATAATGAAACAGATTAAAACTTTTAGAGAGGAAGAGATTCCATGTGACTAATGTGTCCGGTATGTAAGGTCAAGAGAGCATACCTGATTTAGAAGATTTAAAAATGTCTTATATCTGATAGAGACGTGTACTTTCGAAATGTTACAACCCTACTTTTCTTATGGAAATGATCCGAAAATCTCGAGAGTTAAATATTTTGAAATATTTGTGATCTTTATCATATGGGAAGTTTCGTTACTCAGTGAGATCTTTTCATTATTAGTAAGATTTTGAAAATACTGCTTTTAAGTAGGGAACCATAGTCGTTGGGGTGTTTTGACCCTTCCTTAGAATCAATGAGGCCGTTGGCTTTCGGTCAGTTGTTTAGCCAATGCGGAACCTTCGAGGCATGCTCGTTCGATAGACCAAGGGCTAAGTGCCCGTCCGGGAAGATAAATCCCAATTGACAAATCTCGTTCGGTAGACGGAGCGACTAAGACCTTTCGGTAAATCAATTGAGTAACTATAGCGGATAGTCGTTCTATAATAGTGGATTGTGCTTGCCCATCGGTCGATAACTATTCTATCAATTGGAGCGATCCCTTCTGAATTATGTGCCTCATTATGAGCCTTTCAAGTGTTGGCCTTTCGAAACAAGTATTGGGTTATGTCCCATCATTTGCCCCCGACTCGTGGCGTTCTTTCTTGAGAAAGGCGGCAAGAGTTATGACCATTGAAAAAGGCACGAGACTTTTGAGTGCAACCTAGGTCACTTCAATTTTCGAGAATCATCCTCTATACACTTTATAAGGATACACGTCCGTCAGGGTATCACATACCCTAATATTCTTGCTTGCCGCTCTCTTGATCTTTTGTGAAAAAATTTTCCTGAGAAAATGTCGAAAGAATCTTCCCCGTTGCGAGGCATAGATAACATGCGGAATACGATAACTTAAGAGGAACTATGGGAAATCTGGAGGAACATATCGCTCAGAAGCAACTTCGAACTAGTGTTGCCTGGTGAAGAGGACAGGGCGAATCATGCCCTCGATGGCTGTGTCCCGATATATAAACCATGTGTGAAGTACGGTTTGAAGGTCTCGTATACGGGCCCACTGGTGGAGGTTTTGAGATATTGGAATGTCCACCCCTCGTTGCTCATCCCTAGTGCTTGGCGTTTTGTGGTCGTCTTGATTTCTCTGTTAACGTTTTGTCATATTTGTTTTAACTTGGAGATTTTAAGGGCCCTTTTTTCTTTGGTACGGTGTAATGCTCAAGGCTCTATCCATGGCTGGTATAAACTGTAGACTCGTCAAGAATCTCATTGAAAATTCTTCTACAGCAAATCTCAAGACAAACATTAGATGCAGAAATTCTTTTACGTGAGATTTTTGAATAAGGATCTTCTTCCGATACTTCTGGGTGCCGATCAAGTGCCCTTGTTGAATATGAAAATCTCGGATCTGGTATGTTGTCTGGTCTGCTAATTGACGAGAAGAGGCAGATCGATAAGCCCATCTTACTGGAGCAGAAGAAGAAGGAGTTGGTTGATTCTCTACATCTGTGAGTGCACCTCTTCTGGAGGATATTTCGACTGATCGGAAGGTGCAACCGAACGCAAAGAGGTCGGTAAAGGCAACCGATACTCCTCCCAAGACTCGATCGAAGAGGCCATGGGTTCGATCGCCTGACCCATCTGCTAGTGAAGAGTGACTAGTGGAAACTGGAGAACGTACGTCTCCTCAAGAGCATGTCGAACCAATGGGGAATCAATCGAATACTTTGGTGACGGTTGTTTGTACATCATTCAGGAGTAGTGGGGAGGATGCTCCGAACGAGGGAGTTCCCGAGGTGACGGAGGGCGCTCTGGCTTCGAATCCGTGACTGCAGGGAGAGACTTCGATGGGGACACATGTTTCTGTCCCTGTTCTGGGGGAGACGCCCGGACGATCTCCCCAAGTATACCAATGTTCCCTGCATGATGGGGGAGATGAGGCTGGCCTTCCGCCTCCTATTTTGGTTGAGTCGTTTAACGGACAGGAGGATGATCCATAGGAAGGATCGATAGCTGTCTATGTGGGAGACCGTTAGTGTAACTGTATCGATCCGAGAGAGACGCTACAATTAGCTGAATGGTTTGAGTTTTGCTATGAACTCACGCTCCATACAATGTTTTCGGACCATGTTGACAAGGCTCTTCACTCTTTCTGTCTGACGGAAAGTGTCTTTTGTCCGAACTCTATTTACATTTGTTATTACATAATTCTAACTGTCAAGTGCATTTCTTCCCAAACTATAGTTTTGATCGAATTCCAAAGACAACGGAGGAAGCAGTTTGAGGGACGCCTTATTCATTTGAGCAACTAGATACTGGTGCTAAAAGACACTCTTGAGAATAAGGAAAAGGACATTGAAGGGGAAAAAGACAAGCAGATTAAACGTTTGCAGCTAAACTTGGCCCTGTCCCAAAAGCGTTGTGAGAAACTGGAAGCCGAGGTACGTATTCGTGAAGCAAGGTTAGCGGCCACCGAGACGTTAGCTCATTTTCGGGAGGAATCCCTCTGGAATACCGAACAAGAGATAGCTGACCTCAAAGTATTCGTTACTAAGGATACTACCAACCTCCAGCTTTCTCAGCGTAGGTTGTTTGAGCGTTTGAGGTATGCCGAGGAGATTCTTTGACAGGCCGGTGGATATGAGGCTTTATCTCCTCTTGAGGGGTCAGTCGAGAGGATGATAACGGATCAGGGCTCCACCTAGTCAGCCCCTATTATTCCTTCTGATCCTGTGTAATCTCGTGTCATCTTGATAATGAAAAGATTTTCTTCCTTGTGAGTATCTGTCCAAGGGTGTCATTCGGACCATTTGTCTAATACTCTGTCGAAGTGTAATAACCTTTTTCGCAAAGGGGATCTTTAAAATCCCATGGGCACTTTAGAGGGTTGCGCCGCCGAGAGTTTTCTCATTGATGGGCTTTATAGTCTCGTTCGGAGAGTTAGATTCTTTATCTAATAGGAATTAGGGGGAGTTAGGCCCAATACTCAACAGGTGTAGGGCAGTGCTAGCCTGTTCGGGGAGTTATATCTCAATGATCGTTTGATAAGATCATGGTGATTTAGCCCCAACGTATGATAGGAAACGATTGATAATAGGGTCGTGTCCACCCATTCAGGGAGTTTCATCCCATTTTGAAGTCACGTTCCTTCGATAAAAACTTTAGATAGGAGTGTTGTATCCATTCGTTTGGAAAATTCCATCCCATTTTGATGACACGTCCATTCGATAAGATCAAGGTGACTTAGACCCAACGTACGATAGGAAACAAGTTATAGTAGGGCCGTGTCCACCCGTTTGGGGAGTTATATCCTATTTTGACGACACGTTCGTTCGATAGGATCAGGGTGACTTAGACCCAACATATGATAGGAAACAATTGATAATAGAGTCGTATCCACACGTTCGGAGAGTTTCATCCCATTTTGATAACACGTTCGTTCGATAGGATCAGTACGATTTAGACCAAACGTACGATAGGAAACAATTGATAGTAGGGTCGTGTCCACCCATACGAGAAGTTCCATCACATTTTGACGACACGTCCGTTCGATAAGATCAGAGCGACTTAGGCCCAATGTACGATAGGAAAGAATTGATAGTAGGGTCATGTCTATCCACTCGGCGAGTTTCATCCAATTTTGACGATATGTTCATTCGATAGAATCAGTGTGATTTAGACCCAACATACGTTAGGAAACAATTGATAATAAGACCGTGTCCACCCGTTAGGGGAGTTCCATCCCATTTTGATGACACATTCGTTCAATAGAAAACTTTAGATATAAAAACCGTGTCCACCCGTTCGAGGAGTTCTATCCTATTTTGACGACACGTTCATTCAATATGAAACTTTAGATAGGAGGACCGTGTCTACCCGTTTGGGGAGTTCCATCCCATTTCAATAACACATTCGTTCGATAGAATCAGAGCGACTTAGACCCAATATACAATAGGAAACAATTGATAGGAGAGTCGTGTCTACCCGTTCGGAGAGTTCCATCTCATTTTGACGACACGTTCAATCGATAGGATCAAGATAATTTAGACCCAACGTACGATATGAAACAGTTGATAGTAGGGTCGTGTCCACCCGTTCGAAAAGTTCTATCTCATTTTGACGGCACGTTTATTCGATAAGATCAGGGCAACTTAGACTTAACGTACGATATGAAATAATTGATAGTAGGGCCGTGTCCACCCGTTCAGAGAGTTCCATCCCATTTTGATGATACTTTCGTTCGATAGGATAAAGGCGATTTAGGTCCAACGTACGATAGAAAACAATTGATAGTAGGGTTGTGTCAACCCGTTCGAAGAGTTCTATCTCATTTTGACGACATATTCGTTCTATAGAAAACTTTAGATAGGAGGATTGTATCCACCCGTTCGCGGAGTTTTATCACATTTTGACGACCCATTCGTTCGATAGGATCAGACCGATTTAGACCCAACGTACGATAGGAAACAATTGATAGTAAGGCCGTGTACACCCGTTCAGTGAGTTCCATCTCATTTTGACGACACGTTCATTCGATAGGAAACTTTAGATAGAAGGGTCTTGTCTATCCATTCGGGAAGTTCTATCTCATTTTGACAACACGTTCGTTCAATAGGAAACTTTAGATAGGAGGGTCGTGTCCACTCATTCGGGGAGTTCCATTCAATTTTGATGACACATTCGTTCGATAGATCAGGGAGATTTAGGCCCAACGTACGATAGAAAACAATTGATAGTAGAGCCGTGTCCACCCGTTCGGAGAGTTCCATCCCATTTCGATAACACGTTCGTTCGATAAGAAATTTTAGATAGGAGGGTCGTGCCCACCCGTTCGGGGAGTTCTATCCCATTTTTTATGATACGTTCGTTCGATAGGAAACTTTAGATAGGAATTAATTCTTCTGTAGATTACTGAGAATTGCGTGTCATAAGCCATCACAGGAATGATCACTAGAGGAAGAGAATGTGCAGGATTCTTTCTCAGGGAAAAAATGCCAGGGGGTCGTATACCAGACAAACGCTAGTGGGAACATAAGGCTCATGCAAGGTGTTTTTGCCATGAATCTGAAAAATCACCCCTTCTGGTCCGTCGTGCGATGGCTCAGGGTCCTGTCGGTTGGACGGCTCATTCTCCCGTGGCGGACTGCGCCGGTCTGGGGAAAGTAGATTCCTCCCTTCCGTACTGATGAACCTTTACAGTCTTTCACTATGAACCAAAAACTCTAACTCGTCTTTGAGCCTCTTGCACTTGTCGGTCATGTGACCATAATCCCGATGGAAGTGACAGTACTTGAACTTATCCTTCTTGGAGTCTTTCTCTGTGGAACGAGGGGGCCACCTTACATACTATTTGTTCTTGATTTGATATAAGACTCAACTCGGGGTCTCATTCAGCGGCGTGTAGACGCTGATCCTTCGTGAGGGTGGAGGCCCTGGTCTGCTCCTCTTTAAGGAAGACTGACGAGGCGATCGACTACGTTCTTTTCTGCTCGAACGGTTCTTTTGTCGATCGAACGCCTCCGCTTCTTCTGCCGTAATGTAATTCTCGGCTCGGGAGTAAAACTCTTGAATGGTTGAAGGGTGATTTTTCGTAATGGAACTCTTCATGCCGAAAGGGCACAGCCCCGTTAGAAGAATAGCTAATGCAAATGAATGGTTCAAAGTTGGGACCTTCAACATCTTTGTTTTGAATTTCTCTAGGAAATCTCTCAAGAGCTCGTTTTCACACTGCCGCAATGATTGCAAGGAGGTGGACTTTCGTTTGGCTTCTTGACTGATTATAAAGTGAGTCGCGAACTGCTGTTGAAATTGGGTGAAACTCTTGATACTGAACGGCAGAAAAGAGTTGAACCACGTCAGGGCATTACCCTTGAGCGTAGTGGGAAAGTGTTTACACATGGCTACATCTGACAAGTCCCTAGAGACCATGATTGTTATAAAGTGGCAGCATGATCACGGGGGTAGGTTGTTCCATCATATCTCTCCATGGTAGGTAGAATGACGTCTCTTGGCATTGGTTCCAGGGAGATCTTCAAATCGAAAGGCGATACTCCCGAAGGGTGGAGAGGACTTTCATCCTTTTTCGCGCCTGCTTTTCTAAGCACAGCGACTACAACTTGCTCGATTTGTTTTCCCAGATCTTTTGGGTTGTGACGAGAGGTCACCGATGGTTTATAGTTCACAGGAGGAATTTGTCGCTGGGGACGTTTATGTCCAGAGTCCGCTATGGATGACTGGCCGTTTGGTCTAAGAGCTCGACTGAGTTCTTCCAGTTGTTTGCTTATATTTTGGAGTCTAGATTCCAACCTATCAATCTGGGGATGGCTGGCTCGTTCTGGGCTAGGGGGTGCAATCGGTTGTTCTTGAGTTGCAGGTTGTGAGACCTGTTCTGGGTGAGATGTCTGAGGGGGAACCACACGGTCATGAACGGTGTAATCGGGCGCCATAGGAGGGAAGACTTTGGATGGTACGACATGCCCATCTACTATAGGGGCGGTTTTCGAGGATGTTCTGGTTCTCAGAGGTATGGTTGCGCAGTGATTTGTCGATCTTCCAAAGATTGCTTTAATCTATTCCCACAAACGACGTCAATCTATTGGACGTGAGTTATAATTCTATATATACCGACTTCTTGATGACTCAAATGGTTATCGTCAATGGATTGTAAGACCTGTAAAAATTGTCGGAGGGTGTTCCGGCTGGGGAGGTTCCGACGCTCAAGTCAGAAAGAACGGTTTTTGAATGTAATGAAATAAACTGAGAGATTTAAAGAGTGAGAGATTTCCTGTGACCAGTGTGTCCAGTGTGTAAAGCTAAGAGAGCATACCTGACTTAGAAGGTTTGAATGTGTCTTATAGTTGATAGATTCGTGTGCTTTCGGGACATTACAATCCTACTTTCCTCATGGAGATGATCCAGAAATCTCAGGAGTTAAATATTTCGAAACATTCGTGATTTTTATTATATGGAAAGTTTCATTAATCAGGGAGATCTTTTCCTTATCAGTAGGATTTTGGAGATACTGCTCTTAAGTTGAGAATCAGAGTCGTTAAGATGTTTTGACCATTCCTTAGAATCAACGAGGCCATTGGCTTTCAGTCGGTTGTTTAGCAAATGTGGAACCTTTAGGATTTGCTCGTTCAGTAGACTAGGAGCTAAGTACCCGTCCGGGGAGATAAATCACAATTGACAAATCTCATTCGATAGGCGGGACGACTAAGACCCTATCGTTCAGGAGACGGGCGACTAAGACTCTTCGATAGATCAATTGAGTAGCTATAGAGGATAGTCGTTCTATAATATTGGGATGTACTTGTTTATCGGTCAATAGCTGTTCTATCGGTTGAAATGATCTCTTATGAGTTGTAGGCCTTTCAAGTGTTGGCCCTTCGAAATAGGTGTTGGGTTATGTCCTATTAATTAGCAAATGCAAAACTCATTCATATAGGTTGACCATGGACCATGCTATTTGTTTACACTCTATGGGTCATTTAGAAGCAGTGATGTAGAACCGTTTTTTAGGATAGTGATTTCTCTCCAGAACATGCGGTGAAGTTGACTCATAATTATTTTTTTCGAAGGAACCCATGCATCCCCCTTGAGTAGGTAGGGAGATCACATAGTCCCCTCCCCTATTAGGCATTTTAAGTTAAATATAAATGGGTCAGTTCGTCAGAGTACGGGGCTTGTTCGAAGTGGAGGTCTGATTAGGGATGAATATGGATCATGGATGAGAGGTTGCACAAAAAATATGGGGATCTCCGACCCTTTCTCAACAGAATTACCGGGTGTTCGAGAGGATTTACTCTTATTAATTAGGATTAGACTTTCTTTAGTAGTTATTGTGCTAGACTAGATGGAGCTGGTATCGGTATTATCCAATAGCATAGCCCCACACCACCCTGCCTATCATGTTAATTGAGATTGTCGCCTCCTAATGAGAAGAGCTATCGTACAGTTAGTTCTATTCATTCCTCATGAGGGTAATAACTACATGGACATACTTGTGTATATAGGCCATTTAGTTCCTCCAGGCATGCATAAGTTGTAGTCCCCTCCTAGTGAGGTATATTATGCACTATTACATGATATTCGGGGTTTATATTATTTTAGAAGTTAGTGTCCCTCCGTCGTTGAGGGAAAAAAAGAGAAAAAAGGACCATTGATTAGGTGGGGCCAATCTTATGATTTCCTAGTTTGGAGGCATTCTGACCACTGATTTCATTGACTTCTTTTCTTAGTATTTTTCTCCTCCCCTTTTTTAAAAAAATTTATTGTGTAAAATTTAAAAAAATAATATTTACCCTCTAAACATTATGCTTTGCTTCTAATTTTTTTTTTATTTTTAAAAATTTACCTTGGAATTTTTTTAAAAAAATTTGACGTTATTAACCCTTAAATTTTTTTATTTATAGAATAATCGAAAAAAATCAATTTTCAGTAGACATGAAGCATATATCATTATTTTATTTCGTCTATAAAATTATGAATTTGTCATATGTTATAAAAAATTTTCTCTCAATAATATGCCAACGATGGCAATCTATATGATGAGTCTTAAATATTTTAAATATAAATTTGACTAAAAATGGGAGGCCACACGCGATTGCTTTTATGGGTTAAGACAAATCCCCATCGTTTTTCGTCAAAACGCTAATTTTCATGGAAATTTGTAAGAAAACGTTTTCTCTGAAAAACGACAATTAACGTTACCTCATGATACCTTGAGAGCACAATTCCCACAGTTTCGGATATTGAACCGGCCGTACCTAACTCATCAAAAACGATGTCGTTTGCTCTTTAAATTATATTCAAGGGGTACAAAAGTAAATTTCTTTCCTCACATGTGATGTTTGTCTCTTTCATCGTTTCCTCCCCCTTGTCTTGCCCGGTGGACCAAAAATTTCATTTTCAGTCGGCTCTTATTTGTATCCTTTTTATACATAGAAACGTGTGTATGTAAATCTATATATATAATAACTTATCTATTTAAAATCATATTTTAATTAATTTGATTTGAATATTATCAAGTCTAAATAGAGAGAGCTCTTTTAACATAATTTTTTTTATTTTTAAATTTTAAATTCAAGACATAATTAAATGACCTAACACAATTTTTTATCAAATCGACTATCCGTTAGTTGTATTTTTTTTACATTATGGCAACAAACTGTGCTTGAGAGAAAATATTATTTTAAATACAAAAAATTATCATTATAATAATAATTAAAATTTTTTATGAGAAAATTTAATTTTACTCACAAAATTCTAATTTTTTAATAAAAAATCGATCTAATTAAAAATATTACTGAATAGATTAAATTACACTTCTAACCAAGTTAAACTTGTCCCCACAAAACCTATGTTTTTGATATTGTATTAAATCCGATTAACTCAAAACTAATATAGCAAACCTAAACCCTGAAATTCTTAAGCATAATTTTCATTGTTTATAGATTGGAAAAAGAAGTTCTTCTGGGGGAGAGTGAGCAGTAATTGATGAAAAATTCTTTTGTATTCTTTTATAGTATAGAGAGGATTCTGGAATTTCGTATTGAATTATAACTAATACTATGATTTTTTTTTAAAGAAAACTTTCAATATTTTTAATTATAAGAAAAAATTATTTTTTCTTCACCCAAGTTCTCATTAATTTTAAATAATTGTGTTTGTTGGTTATCATCACGATCAAAAAGAGAAGTTGAATTTGTTATTTTGATTGACTTTTAAAAATTTAATTTAACTTCACTTAAATTTAAAATAATCCTACAGTCATTCTAAATATATACAGCATGAAATAAAAGTAAGGATAAAGAGACAAATCCGATTTTATAATGGTTCGGTTTTGTGCCTACGCCCATTCTTCCAATCAGTAAATCGGGATTTAGCAACTTATTAGTTTTTCTCTATGATTGGAGATTACAAAATGCAACCCAATTTATTGATTTCTGATCTTCTCAACATAAATATGATTTCGTCCAATAATGATAACATAACAAATCACACAAAATTTATCTCACAAAACTCAACTCACAACTATACAAGTAGAAAGAAATAATTTAGAAAATGACAGAATATTATAGTCAAGTAGGACTCTTCATTGGCAAGATTTCTTCACTAGAATTTCTGTAAACAAACTCCTTTTAGTATGTTGTCTTTTGATGTACATGCTTTGTCTTTAAACTTGAATTTTTCAGTAGAACATGCATTAACAGCCCCTAAGTTACCAACTAAGCAACAGTAACTTTTTTAAGAAAACTCCTAAGATTTTTGTGTTGAAATTCCTCCTGATATATTAAGATAAAATCAACTGTAAAAATTCAAATTTGAAATTTAAATATTCCTCTTGATACCTACATAACTGATTTGAATTTATCTGGATGATAAACTTTGCTAAAAATTCAAAAATCCTCCAAAAATTTAGCTTTTGGATGATGCTCCATGTTCTGAAAAAATAAATAAATAAATAAATAGCTAACTTTATTTGTATTTTTCTCTGGTTTTCTTAAAGCTTTTAATACTGAAAATATTTAATTTTGTAGTTCTTCGTCCCTTTTTTGATATGTAATTTTTGAATTTGTAAAAGCTTAATCACCCAAGGAGATATAGTAGGCTGAATGTGTAAATGATCATGTCAGTTTTCCTGAAAATTTGTTAATTCTTTGAAATTTAAAATTTAAACTTCAGCAGACTTGATATTCAGTTAGTGAGTGATTATGTGTGTATCCGAACATATTTTTAGACTAAATATAGTACCCAAACTACACTTACACTGCTAGATTGAGTTTTCAATTAAAAATCTACCTCTATGACAACTTCTATAGATCCTCTACCCTGCTTTCTACCTTTAAAACAGTCTAAATTTCTGTTTCTGTAATAACCTCTATGATTCAAGATAACTTGTCTCTATAGTATTCTCTATAATAACTTCTGTGAACTATTTTTATAATAATTTTCAAATGAAATTTAGTCTACACACTTAGTAAAATTATCAAAATAATATGAAAAAATTTGTTATCATCAAAACTCAAAGAGGTCAACAATTTCTCTAACAATGTCACAATAACATAATGTGAAGAAAAATGAAAGAATTTAAATAGCAAGTTATTGTAGGCAGACCCTTAAGAAAAGGTTAAATTTGCATACTGAATATTAAACTAACTACATTTGGTCTCAAGGAAAGGGCTAATGAAGGCTTATTCAGGCCAACTTGATGAAGTTTGGAATCACAACACAAATACTAAGATTATCAAGAATTTGAAAAAAAAAATGTATTACCATTTTGGTTCTGATGATGAATTTGACCCAAGAAAAACACTCACCTCTATTAATCATAAATAAAGTCTCAATTTTTTTTCACCACAGAATTTATTTTTGTTCTTTTCTCCCTCTTTTCCTTAATAATTTTGTGAACTTCGACTACTATATTTTAAATAATATATCAGCAATCACGTGAAATAGTTCACAAATACGATGAAAAAAAAAATGCGTATATATCAAAAGCTTCTTAATACAATTATTAAAATTTGAAATTTGAAATTTTGTTAGAAGGAGATGTATATTCCAGGCTAGGTTCAACATAAATTATTAAGTCTTGCTTCAAATTATTAGAAAATGTGCATATGATATTCTTAGTTCCAAAGAAATACAAGTCTTTGAAGACTGACTTGGTGGAGAGGAAAATGACAATTCAACTTTGAGGCATGTACCATTTTAACCCAAAAATAAATTTCTTAAAACAGCTTCCGAAAAAAAAAATTTCAGTTTCTAATCCAAGATTTTTATATTTTGAAAACTCAACCAACAGTTTTAACAGGTTAGTCGAGTTTTTAAAACTCGATCAATACTGTTCATATACTATTCACAAATTGGTCGAATATTCAAGATTCGACCAATACTATTTACATTAGAGATTGATTGATTTAGTTTTAAAAACTCGACCAATTATGAATGATCGAGTTTTCAAAACTCAACCAATTTAGATCATTTTTTAAATATATTTGTTTGAAAGGATTTTTTTTAAAAAAAAATTATTTTATTTTTTGGGTTAGATCCGAATATTTCTCGATTCTACTTTGTGTGGTTTCCATCCGTATTATGCCTTTTGAACTTTTGCACAAGGTCATGCCATACCCTAAAAGGCTAAAGGTAGCCTTTTGTACCTCTTTGCCATTGCCTTTTTCTCAGCACATTCATAAATAGACGTCAATTAAGTATAAAAGAATATAAAAAAAGCTTAAGGACTATATTGTTGAAAATTATCTAGATTTTTGCATACTTCTTCCAATTTTAATTTATGATTTAATATAAAATTTATTTAAAGAACCACTGAGATGGTTCATCATGAGTATACCCGACTTTTATTTTATTACACAAGTATCATAAAAATCATAAAAATATACATACTTACGAAAGTTTAAATATTAGATATCGATCTTAGAGAATACATTTGAACAAAATCTCTTTACTATTTGAATATTCCCAAAGTATACCTTGACTCTTTGACGTATGAGGGTATACCCATGACACCATAATATCTTAAATGCATTTGTAATAGTTCAAATCAGATGTTTAATGGGAGGAGAAGACCCTTCTGATTATACTCAGAGAAGGTAACAATGCTAATTAGTCCCAACAAAGCTATCAAAAGATTAACAAAAGAAAAGCACAATTAAAGAAATCCAACTTTTAAACGAACAGAGTTTTATTTTTAATGTTTTGTTAATATTTTTTTTTTTTTGAAATATGTGTGGATAAATCAATTGGATTTAAAATAAATAGATATATTAGAAAAATATGATTTTGATACATTTACTTCCCACGACAAAAAGTTAAGTTTTTCCCGACGATATTTTCCTAACGTTTAAGTTTTCGTCATAAACATTTTTTACTTCCCAACATTTGCTGTTAAAAACGTTGAAATGGTAAATTTTCCTGAGATTTGAGAGGAAAAAACGTCGATAAAAGAAAATGCCGCGAAAATTAGAACCGGCGGGAACCTTTGACCAAAACATTACAAATAGGAAGGTCACCCTTCCTCTCATTGGCGGAGCTAGATGGAAGAGTGAGTGGGCAATTGCCCCACTAAAATAAAATAATTGTATTAAATTTTATATATTAAAATAAACATTACCCCATATTTAAAAATGAAAAAGCCCCATACTAAAAAATGACCCCCACATACATAACTATCGGGTCATTTTATTCTATAAAAATATTTTATCTCTATTATTCTTAAGTCCTAAATCCGTCGCTATTTTCTCCCCTTGCCCTCCATGCAAACAAGTAACCCCCAAAATGGAACAAATGGCCTCAGCAGGTGAAACCGAAACTTGTATGTTTTGGGAGCAAAATGACAATGCAATCTGTGTAAAGGGCACTTTGTGATTAGAAAATTACACATGGGAGACATGCGTGACTTTGCATAGGAAGACACTCGTACCATTATCCAATTTGGCACGTGATGCTCACCAAATTTTATTTTATTTTATTTTTTTTATTTTCATCGATCGATATCTAAATTTTATTAAATTAATCGATTTAAATACTATAAAATTTATTAAAAAATTAACTCTATTAAATAATATTATATAAACGTGACTCAATCACGCAGCGGAAGCAATTAAAAAATAATTTTTAGAATTGTAAAAAGATGAATTTGCGATATATTTCAATTGATGATATAGAAAATCTTCGGAATCGCAAACTCTGAACACGAACAACTCGCAGTCGGGATAATAGTCACAATAATCGAACTATCAATACGATGTCACAACGTACCAATCCTTAACCCGATGATTTCACGCCGATCAAAAAACCTTCAAGAATAATTATTCTTTTCAACAATTAATTCTCTCTCTCATAAAATTATCTCTATTCACTCCATAGAATAGTTATCTCTCATCAAAAATAATCCCCAATTGTTCATCTATTGAAATTATAACACCCGTATCAGTCTTTTTGAGAGAATATAGGAGGGAGTGGGTAATGGGTTTAATCAACCTGATTTGAATTTCAAAAATTCAATTTTTTAACATTTAATAAAATTGCCCCGGCATTTACCAATAAATAATTTTTCTCCATTCCTGGGCTCACCAAATTTTGTCATAAGATGATGAGGTACCATTTATTACCGATTTGGGCCAACCTTCATCTATGTTCTTCCAAATACCAAAACAACCTTCACAATTTTTTTTTTTTTTTAACTTTTTGAATTCACTTATCTCAGTTAATCACGAGCTTTTAAATTTACACTTTAGTTATTTATGATTTATGTACATGTCTGAATAAACTAAATAAATCAGAATTATTTGTAAATAAAATTCATATTTTTAATCAGTTGAAGGAAACAAATTAAATTTCGTTTGCATAGTACAAATTTTATTTTTAAACTTGATTTAGCTAAACGAACAAAATCAAGATGTGTATTTTGTTAGAAATTGGGGCTGAATCTCAAAATACCTTAATATATGACACTTTCTAAAATGCAAACACTGGCCCTCACAGCTTAAGTAAGCTAACATTAGTAAATCATAATCCAACATGGAGGTCGAAGTAGTCAAAAGGAAAAAAAATCATAAAATAATAATTATAGCGTTGGAGGTGAGTTTTGACTCTACAGATTTTGGTATCTTTTGACTCGAATGATTGTTTCAGAAGATGATTCAAAACCTGTAAAAAACTGTTAGATAGTGCTCCGATAGGAATGACTTTGATAAGAAAGTTCTGACATTCAAGTCAAGAAGAGCGGTTTTCGATAAGAATGAAACAGATTGAGTGCGAGAAATAGATAGCTGATAACACTATAATTTGTTTGTTAAGTGTTTAGTTTCAGAGCGCGTACTTGGACTTCAGTATACCGAAAGCTTATATACCTGGTTGTCATAAGAGTCATGTATACCCGAAGTGTTACAACCATAGTTTCCTTGCGAAGATATCCGAAAATCTCAGGATTCTTCTGACCAAATATTTTTGAGAGATTTAAGATTTTTATCACTTAAAAAATTTGATAATACGAAGAGTTTGCTTACCTTATCGATTAGATTCTTAAGGTTTTTTTCTCTTATCTAGAGAATATATCTCGTATTGATTTAGGAAATTAATACTTGTATAAAGCTTAGTCAAATATTTTCTTCGTTCGACGAGAGCGATTAGTTTCTTAATGAGTCATTGGTCATCAGTCAAATAAAGAAATACATCAATTCCCGTTTGCCGAATACTCCTACCAATTGGCTAAGTCGTCATCATTTGGAATCAATTGAGGGATCAACTTACGCTTGTTATTCAGGGAGGTAAATCCCTTATTGTTGTCGATAGGAGAGTTTGATCCTTTGAGTTTTTGGGTATTACCTTAATAGAACTTTGGGACTATGTCCCATCATATAGGTTTCTTCATTCAACCATATATGGGTATATGAATGGAAAAAATTAAACGACAATAATTTCTTTTAAATAAATAAATAAATGAGACGGTTCTTATATTTCTATCTTAATTTTTGTAATTAAATTATTGATATTTAATAATTATATTAAATTTGATTAAAATCGATTCGAATTGAATTAAATTTTAATATATAAAATTTAACATTATTTAAAAACCTATAATCAAATCAATCAACAACAAAAGGAAAAGAAGTTTATATATTAATTTCCCCAAGACAATCGCAATAATGTGTAGGAGGTTTCCCGGTGAGACAACCAAACGCAGACAGAACATTCAGATTCACATTCAACCCCGACAATATAATAACGACTTCCATTTTCACGTAACACCCAACGAGGCTCATCAACCTTCAACTCATCATTTTACTCTTCTCTCTCTCTCTCTCTAAAGGAAACTGAAAAGAAAAAAATAACTCACCAAACCATACAAAACCCCATGAGCTCTTCAACTGTAGAGCCAAATTGAACCGATCGAGCCAAAGAAGCCAAACCCGCTTGCAGTTCGTCGCCTTTCTTTGAGTTTTCTCCATTTCAGTCCACTACGTCTCTTCTCTCTCTTCATGTGATTCATTGTGATTACAACGGAATGAACATTTCCTTGATTCTCTAGAATTAGTTCTCTCAATACATTTAACCCTGTCTTTTCCGATCCCCATTTCTCTCTCTACTGTAACTTCTCTATCTTTCTCTCTCTACCTGTCTCTGTTACATTTGACATTTTATCAAACCAGGCTTTCTCCTTGCCTCTCTGTCTGTGAAATTGGATATAGTTTTGTAAAGTGATTGAAGTTAAATTGTGCGAGATCTGGAGGTGAAATTTGGGATCGCAATTTGGTTTAGGTGTTTGAGATTAAAAAAAGAAAGCGTTTTGGATCCGATCGGGAAAGTAACAGCGCCAGCAGATGGCGCTGTTCAGACGGTTGTTCTATCGGAAGCCGCCGGATCGGCTTCTCGAGATCTCTGAGAGGGTTTACGGTATGTTCTCTCTCTCTCTCTCTCTCTCTTTCTCTTAATTGTGAGATTTTGAATGTTTGATAATTGGATTTCGACTGATTTGAAAAATGTAGGTGTTGATTGTTTATATATGAGTCGTTTTTGATCTTTTTTGTCTGAATTCCAGGTGCTAATAAATTTTTCTTAGCTACAAGTTTTTAAATTTTTACCTAATTTGGAGATTGGGAACATTTAATTTTTACTATTTTTTAACATTTTTCTGGCATCGTAAATTTTGGCGAGATGATGTGGCAACATGAGAAAATGCTGAAGACCTTTAAGCTGATAGCTGAGCTGATTCTGGGTGTTGAGGAATTGTGGTTACAATGTTGTATCTTATATGGGAAAGAATTGGGTTCAGTTCTTATGACTTGGTTTGAGTATTTCTAGGTTCATGAATGTTGAGGAATCGTGGTTAGAATGTTCAATCTCAACTAGGAAAAAATTTGGTTTGGTTCGTATCACTTGTTTCTTTGCATCTTGATAACCCTTGAAATTTGAAAAGTCAAGAATTGTGATCTGGGGAGGTTCATTTCTCTTTTCCTGTTTTGAGGGTCTCAAATTAAGTGCTAAGGGAAGTGATCAGGCATGATACTAGTAAATATATTGAGATTTTTTAGTGAAGATGAACTGGGAGACTTTATGCGAGGGTTGATGATCTTCACTGTATTCTGGAAAGGGGAGGGAGGGGGCTGTTGATGGTTATGAAGAATGGCCTGGTCATGGCAGATGGATATGAGATGAGGCTGTGCAGACATTAGCTATAAAATAAATGTTTTTGAAAATTAGGACATGCTACGGCTAGCATATGGCATTAAGTTAATCTAATCTCTGTACACATACTTCTACTTGTTTAGTATCATTATTTTGTGTCCATTCAAATTTAAGATCTTTGTCCAACATAAATGTTACTAGTATTGTCATATGGTCCTGAAAAAATACTTTTGAAATATTAAAAAAAAAAAATTGTCACACTGTGTTTATAATTAAAATATAGTGCATCTCTGGTGTGTTCTTGATAGAACAAAAATTATATTAAAATAGAAAAGCATTACAAAAGGCTCAAGGATGAGAAATCCTTAGAGACTAAAAAAGTGCATCTCTAGAGGGTCCTACAAGTGTTTAGTGTTAAAGAGCATGATGAAGAATTGGACATGCGACATGTTATGTTTGGCGTGTGTTTGGTGAGTATCAAATAACTTTTGTCACAATTTTGGATCATGTTATGCGGACTTGGGTATGTGTGTAAACGCTTATTTGTTTGACAAGGGTGTGTAACTCATTCATGGAGTGTTCAACACTCGTAGCTATGCTCATGTGCATTTGTTGACATGCACATTGCTAGGCAAGGTGAATAGTCCATGTGACATGGGTGTTGGACATGGACATGGAGACTAGGACTTATCATTCAAGCTGATGACATGGAGATTCAAAGTTAGCATTGGTTTGAAGCTTGTGGATGCTATGGAACAAGAGGTCAGAGTCCATCTGAATTCTAAGTTTTATGGTAATTTGAAAAAAAGATGGTGGAGGAAGTGTTGCAAAATATTGGCCATGATGATTAACTCTGGTGGCTGAAAGGAAAAGAAAAAGGGGAAGGAAAGAGGCAGAGGAGGAGGAATGTGCTCCATGAGGGCTTTTTACTTTGATGATGGTAGCATGGCAAGTTGTCTACTTTGTCTAGTTTCTGTTTCTACAGAATGTGCCTTCATGTTACATTTTTCTTTTATTCTTGGGAGATGGTTTCTTCCAGTTCTTTTTAAATCTTGATAAAGTCTTAAATCTTATTATTTTCTTTGTTACTTTACAAAAAACCAAGTAACTGAGTATGAACAAATATGTCTCACCCTATGTTACATGGACATGGGTTGGGTTGTTGGTGTGGTTTGTCTTAGTCTATGTAACATGGACTTAGTATGGTTTCAGGCATGGCTACATGTCTGACACAGGTATTTGCCTCATTTTGACACTTTCCACGGAAATGAATTGTCCAACACTTACGCCTTTACCCATGTCTTGTCTAGTTGATATGTATGGCCAGCCTAGATAAAGTGTCCTGGCAACATAGGTCTCACTGATACTAGGATCATTTGATGCAAATACTTTTTGGCTTTAATATTCTCTATTGCTCATGAGGTAGTTCGTAGAATTTAAAATCTACTCTAGGTTGGACACTACTCAATTTGCAGTTTACACCCCAATCTAATCACTTTACCACTTTGTTAAGAAGAGGGGTGGATTGAAGTCTAGTGTTACATGTGGTCTAAAAGAAGAAGAATTTGTTCATATAGTTAAAAGTTCGTTAAAGGATTGCTTTTCTAAGGATATCATTTAGAATCGTGGCACAAGATGATAAAAACTTTTCTTATTGGGCTCTGCTTGACTCCAACATAAATGTTGTATTCTTCTGCAGTGTTTGATTGTTGCTTCTCCACCGATGTTCTGGAAGAAGATGAATACAAAGTTTATATGAGTGGTATCGTAGCACAGCTACAAGACCACTATCAAGATGCTTCTTTCATGGTGTTTAACTTCAGGGAAGGGGAGAGGAGGAGCCAAATATCAGACATATTGTCTCAGTATGACATGACTGTAATGGATTATCCTCGGCAATATGAAGGCTGTCCTCTGCTGCCACTGGAGATGATCCACCACTTTCTCCGGTCAAGTGAGAGCTGGTTGTCATTGGAAGGTCAACAAAATGTGCTTTTAATGCATTGTGAAAGAGGAGGATGGCCTGTATTGGCTTTCATGCTTGCTGGTCTTTTGTTATATAGGAAACAGTACAATGGGGAGCAAAAAACACTTGAAATGGTCTACAAACAGGCACCAAGGGAACTTCTCCATCTTTTGTCTCCATTGAACCCCCAGCCTTCACAACTGAGATACCTACAGTACATTGCCAGAAGAAATTTAGGCTCTGACTGGCCACCATCTGATACACCCCTAACATTGGACTGCCTAATATTAAAAGCGCTTCCCCTCTTTGAAGGGGGAAAAGGTTGCAGGCCTTTGGTCCGTGTCTATGGTCAGGATCCATCAAAGATGGCAAACAGGAGTTCCAAACTTTTATTTTCAACTTCTAAATTGAAAAAGCATCTTCGCCACTACACACAGGTGTTGCCTCTCTCTCTCTCTCTCTCCCTCTCTCTCCCTCTCTCTGGGTTTGTATTGAAGCAGGTCTAACATTGGTTGCCTGATATCTAACGACAGGAGGAGTGTGCTCTAGTGAAGATAAATATCAGTTGCCGTGTTCAAGGGGATGTTGTTCTTGAGTGCGTGCATTTGGATGAAGATCTAGTGCGGGAGGAAATGATGTTCAGAGTTGTCTTTCACACAGCATTTGTCCGGTCATATGTTCTGGTGCTAAACCGTGATGAGATTGATGTTCTGTGGGATGCAAAGGACCAGTTTTCTAAGGACTTTAAAGCAGAGGTAGGTTGTTGTTTGTCCCTTTTTGGATGTTTACACTGAAATCGCTAGGAGTTGAATGGTAATTATATTTGTATCAGGTACTCTTTTCTGATGCTGAAGCTGTAGGATCCATTCTGAATACTGACGTGGCAAATGAAGATGGGAATGAGATGGAGAGTGCTTCCCCCGAGGAGTTTTTTGAGGTTGAAGAGATTTTCAGCAATGCCATTGATGCACCTGGAGGTAAGGGTGATGATGACATTCATGGAGTAGAAGATATTACGCAAACTACAGTTGATAATGGATATTATAAGGAAGTCCTGAAGGAGAACTTCGAGCCTCAGTCCTTTCTTGATTGTCCATCAGATGATGTGATTCTCAAACATGCTGTTGCAGATCTTGATATTGTTGCAGTGAAAGATCCAAGTGTAAATCAGAAGGATGGTGAATTAGACATAAAGGCTGGCATGGCCAATGCACTTAACAATGTTATCACGGAGGATCCTGCATCGGATGAGCCTGCCAAGCTAGATGAAGTGAACAATAAGCAAGATGAGACTGAGAGGGCCAATTATTCAGAGCAAAAGTCAAATACTGAGTTATCTATATCCAAGTCTGAGAAATTGCTGCATGCATCCAAGAAACAGCCAAGTTTAATTGCGAGGTCAACTTTAGATGCTATACCTCCACTAAGACAGGCAAAGCCAAATGCAGTGTCTACATGGATCCCTTCTAATAAAGGCTTTTACAGTGATTCAATGCATGTGTATTATCCACCATCAAGACATAACAGTGCCCCTCCTCTATCGACGATTGCTAAGAAAGATTCTAAAACAACTGGTAAATCACAGTCTTCCATGTCTGGTGCTCCTGAAGCTGCTGTTCGAACTGATGATGCATCCGAATTGAAAAGTCAGGGATCAGACTCTCTGAAGCCTTCAGATTCTGCAACAGAGCCAATTGCTTCCGGCTCACCATCTTTGGTGGTACCAGTTGAAGTGTCATCCTCTCCTATTGCTCCACCACTGCCAGCATCACCAACATTGCTGTCATATCAACCTTCACAAGAAGATGTCCCCACAACCCTGGCGCCTCCTTCCCCACCTCCACCTCCACCCCCACCTCCTCCACCCTTCTCATACGGTAGATCTTCTGATGCTTCTTCCCCACAGTTTGTATCCTTGAACCCAACAGATGCAACAGAAATACAGGCATCCTCGTGTCCTACTCCTCCTCCACGTCCTCCCTCACCCCCACCCCCACCCCCTCCACCATCTTTCAACTCTCAGTCACACATTTTAAGGCCTTTGATGTCATTGACTGAGACTATGAATGGCAGTGCTACAATTCCAGCCCCTCCACCTCCACCACCGCCTCCTTTACCATTACCTTCATTCGCATCATCAATGGTCTCTTCTTTGGGAAGTCCCGAAAGAATTGTTGCTTCACCACCCCCACCCCCACCCCCACCCCTGCTGCCACCTCCACCCCCTCCCCCACCTTTTATGTCCAATAGACAAAATGTTGCAGCAGATTTGCCACTACTCCCACCTCCACCTCCACCTCCACCACCTTGCAAGCCTGCACCAGTTGTCCGCATGACACCATCTCCACCACCACCACCACCACCACCACCACCACCACCACCACGACCTCCCGCATTGGCTGCACATATTTCATCTGAGTTTATTCAAGTTGGAGTCTCAAGTCCTGCTTTGCCTCCGCTACCGCCACCACCACCACCACCTCTACCTACCACGCACAGCGTGCAACCCCCTCCTCCACCTCCGCCTACCACGTGTGGCACTCCACCACCTCCACCACCACCGCCTCCACATTCACATGGTGCTCCGCCTCGAACTCCTCCTCCACCCCTAGCACCACCTCTTAGTCGTGGTGCCCCACCACCACCGCCACCTCCACCAGTGCATGGAGGCCCACCTCCTCCACCCCCTCCACCATTATTGGGGCGTGGGCCCCTGCCTCCACCACCTCCTCCTATGTCTGGTTCTCCTCCCCCACCACCCCCACCTCCAATGCATGTAGGAGCTCCTCCTCCTCCATTGGGAGGAGCGCCACCCCCTCCCCCTCCTCCAATGCGTGGGGCACCTCCTCCACCCCCGCCTCCTTCAATAGGGGGCCCTCCTCCCCCACCTCCATTGCATGGAGCACCACCACCGCCACCACCTCCTGGAGGTCGTGCACCTGGACCTCCTGCTCCTCCTAGACCACCTGGTGGTGTGCCTCCACCTCCTCCCATGGGTGGCAAAGTACCTGCTCCACCTGGTTTGGTACCTGATCCAAAGGGCCTGGCCTTAGGAAGAGGGCGTGGTCTAGCACGGCCTTCTGCAGCTGCTACTGCGCCTCGTAGGTCTTCCTTGAAGCCACTGCATTGGAGCAAGGTCACAAGGGCATTGCAAGGTAGCTTATGGGAAGAGTTGCAACGACATGGCGATCCTCAAATGTATTGTTACTTCTTTCATTAATATAAAATTCCTACTATTTTACAGATATTTGTGTTCTTGCAAGCCTTTATTAGTTTGCCCATATTTTAAAATTATTATTTTTTTTTTGGCTGCATGGCCACACAATTTGTCTGTGTCTCTATTGCTTTCAAGGATTTTGGTTAACTCTATCCAACCCTAGTACCTTCTGTCTTGTTCATCTTCTTATAAATTCTTGTTCTACATTTTGGAATTATGGCTATTCAGTGATCACTGATGTTGCTCTATCTGATTCTAGTGCACCAGAATTTGATGTATCGGAACTTGAGAGTCTTTTCTCTGCCACTGTCCCCAAATCAAATGATGCTGGAGGTAAATCTGGTGGAAGACGCAAATCTGTTGGATCTAAAACTGACAAAGTTAACCTGGTAACTAGAATATTATTCCAAGAATCCTATGCCTTATGTTTTTTATCTTTTATTTTTATTTTTGTTTTTTGATAGGAGACTTTTAAAAAAAAAAAAAGAAAAAGAAAAAGAAAAACTATTTTTGTGTTCTTGCATTCTTGAAACTAATATTTGCACTTATTTTTCTATGCCCTTTCTTCCTGGGTGTATGCTGTTTTCATGATGTTTGGTTTGTGCTGAATCTTACAAATGATACACAAAGGGTATTGTCCAGACATTGATGGTCAGCATAGCTACAGAAATGTATGTTATATGGTTTGGCTTAGGTTGAGATGTGAATTTATCACAAGGCAGCAACAAATAATTTGAATGGGTGCATTTTATTCTGTTTTCATGAAAGAAGATCATAGAAGAACAGGGGAAATTGAAGAAGGATGAACTCATATTATTTTCCCTAGAAACCAATGAAATTGCTTCAATTAACTTATGGTGTAATATAATATTTTTCAATCTTCTAAAGTGTTTTGCTTGTTAGATTTGAATGTTTATTGTCATTGGGTATTAACTGTAAGGGAATAGCTAGAGAACCACAAGGTCACATTGTGAGATGGTCACCTGAATGACTCGAACCCTTGACTATGATGAAAGTCCTTGTTTTGAGTCTTGCTTCCTTCCCATTGCCAAGCACCCAAAAAAAAAAAAAAAAAACAACTAGAGAACCCAAGGTAAGAATGCATCAGTCAGATGGGCGACACATGAGCATGTACACAATATGACCATATCAAGTTGTCCTGGTGTTGGTCAAATGCATTCACTTGACATAATGTTTTTAGCATGATGCAATGGAAAAAATAGTGATTGACATATGGCCTTTTTGGGTTGTGTGGAGGACCAAATAATTTTTCTGGAATGACAATGACCTGAAAGTAGGTGGGTAATTCCAATTCTCTAGGCCAGTTTCAGAATCCTTATTTAGGTGTGAATTAGGTGGAATGAGCTTTTTGGAATAAACTGAAAACACACGAGTAATAACACCAAAAGAGAGGTCATGACTCAGAGCCCTCTTGTCTCGCTTTCTCTCATCTCTCTCCTCCAGTAGTTTCCTGTTCTCTCATTTCATGGAGATTAAAATGTTTGATCTACTCTATCATCTCACTCTCACTTAAGACCCACCCTTGATACCAACTTTTTTCCTCTGGACTGATTCACTGAAGCTGGAGGCGATCTCACTTCATAATATCTGGTTTTTATTCTTTCCAACTCAGAAACTTTCTAATTAATATATTTGAGCAGCATAGCTCTGATGAAATAATTGAGCTAACATATTGGCAGAGAAAATGCTCAGAATTGACTCCTTTGCTCAAGTATGAGGTTTTTCTTCACAAATTTGTTGTTTTGTTTCTCCAAAACTTGCAATTGGAAGCAATGTGAAGCTACTGAAGGAAACCATAGGATAGGGAAAAGGAAAATGAGAGGACCAAGTCAGAGAGTGCCCACAATGAAGAGTATGATGAGGAGACCCACTCTCTCCTTTGCATTGATCTATCCAATTGTGCTCAAGAGAGGAGATGCACAAAGTTGAATCTCCTGTTTTAGAATTTCTGCTCTTTTTTTTTTTTTTAAAAAAATCATTTTCTGTTTTTCTTTAATATTATTGTCCAGATCTGTTAGCATCAAATATGAATTCTTTCTTATTAAAAACATTTAATCGAACATTGCAATGATAGTGCATATGCATACTTATTCAGAATACAAAGATGAACTTTTAAAATTTATTCCCGAAGTTACCAAATGCAAAGGGAATGGAAAAAATCCCCCCGCCCCCCAAAAAAAAATTCCTTCAGATGCCCAAACAGTAAGAATGGATGATGTCCATTCCAAAATATTTGGACCCATTCCTATATACTCGTAGTCCGTCCAAATGAGACCTACAATTTTTATCTGCATATGGCTGTATTTCCTTCAGTCTGCCGCTTGGTGTTGCTAGTGGTCCTGAAGAAATACACCCCTTGCTTAAGTGGTGTGCATATTGAGGGATGAATGGACTTTAGAAATTCTGATGTGGTAGTAGTTGCACAACTCTAGAGTTTTAACAGCCCCATGATAGATTTTGTTTTCCCATATCTGATTAGAGAATTATTGTATGGTTGCTAGGCAATTTTAAACTTTGCAACTTCCTTAGTTGAAGTCGGTATGTGCCAAATGAATTACCAAGAGATGTGTATTGGAACTAACACAGGATCATTAACAAGAGTTTTATATTCTAATTAACACAGGGTCATTATTCTTTTTTAATTTTTTTCATCTAATTAATGGAACATCTTCTTTATATTTACAGATTGATCTTCGGAGGGCCAATAACACCGAAATCATGCTCACAAAGGTTAAGATGCCCCTTCCTGATATGATGGTAAGATATTGGTATTTTACACCTTTTTTTCATTATTTCTGTGATCAGAGATTTTATATCTGCGATGGGATTTGAATCTTTTATTATGTAAAAAATTCAAAAAGAGGGAAGATGGTTAATACATTTATGTATTTTTTGTGTTGCCCCTGCAATGAATTATGATTAATGTCTTTGATGACTGGGATATATATGCTTGGATATAATTGTGTCTTGCTAGTTTGTACTAACGTAATAGATGTCATTTATAGAGATGTACTGATGTTACATTGGCTATTGGTAGAGATGTTAATCATTTTCCTTTGCACCTGGTTTATAGTAGGCTGACCTAACCCCTCTCTCTCTCTTCCCGTTTTTCTTTTTCCTACTTTTGCAATGAATTATGTTACGTTCACATCTTCACTGCCTTTAATCCTCCCCATGTGGAAAAAATGGTGTTAGCACGTGGGCGGGAATTATTGGTTGTGGTCCCGCCAATTGTGTTTGTAAAAATGTGTTTACTAAAATGCATGTGCATTTGCATATGTAAGTATGTATTCTTTTGTATGTTATTTGACACCTTTTACGGATGTCACAAATAAGAAATATTGCAGCACCTCTAGTAGCTTCATTGTACTATTTCCTTTCCCCCCCCCCCTTGTTATCTCAACCATGGAGGTTATTGGTAACTCATATCCTGGAACATTTTGTTCGTTGATTCTGTGTTTCCACAGGCTGCTGCTTTAGCATTAGATGAGTCCATTCTGGATGCTGATCAAGTGGAAAATCTAATAAAATTCTGTCCCACAAAAGAGGAGATGGAGCTTCTAAAGGTGAACTGATAATTTGTTGATACCCTTTTGCCTCTGCCAATCAACATTGATCAGGCACCCCAGCAGGGGCCACCACCATGCTGTTAACAGAGTCAGAGAAGAAACTATTTAGAGATTCTTTGCTCTATTTTTTTTTAACTAGTTTATTTATTTATTACTATTCTCAATGTTTCCTCAGAACTACACTGGTGACAAGAACAATTTGGGAAAGTGTGAACAGGTTTGTGGTTTGTATTTATACAAGTACCTTGATACATTATGTGATGACCATAGAACTTGCTGCATCTTGCTTTGAATATTTGAAAAGGATTCAGATGGTGTATTTAATTTTCTTACTAGTGTTTTTGACAACTTATCTTTTCTTAAGTTGATTATTCTTCATTGTTTTTAAAGACTGCTGGCAGTTCCCAATGTTGGAATTCAAGCATTTGTGTCTTAGCTTGGTGATTGTGGTTTTCAATCAACTTTTAATTGTCTCCATGCAATTTTAAGAAAGTGAATCATTCTGTTGAGTTCTATTTCCTATTTGGTTGTATGGCATTTTGCTATTTGGATTTTCAGATTTTGTGAGCTAGAACAATGGAATAATTATAAATCATTTTGATCTATAAATGACATGTAATTATCCTGGATTAAGATCCATCCCTCTTTCAAAATTGGTTGATTATATATGTTGCCAATGATTGGCACTGAGAGCTACCAGATGCAGTTTAAGAAAGGGTTAATTTGTGTGCTGCACCATGATAAGGGGAGAGAGGAAGATAGTGGGGTCCCATTCTGCCACACTGGTCAGAAAGAAGGGGGGTTTCCACTGGAATCTGTATGGCTTTTATCCAAAAGAAGAAAAAAATAAATGAAAACACACAAGGATGCTGAAAGGATGCAATGCTTTTTTGGACGTGTATAATGCTGCTGACCTTGACTTTTTGCTATAGCACTTTATAGTTATATATACACTCTGTCCCAAACCCAATGCCATTTTTTTTAGGTTTAGTAAACTACATTTTGAGATGCAGCAATAGATGAATTGACAGCGTATCTTTTATATTTATTTTTCAGATAATTACCCTCTAAGAGGTCTTTAACAGTCCACTACTTTATTACAACTTATATGAAGGTATTGTGGAAAAGAGGAATGTTGTTGTTTGCCTTTAAATTTGATATTATGGGACGTGAAAAGTGGGGAACTTAAACCAATGCATTCTATATTGTTATGAAACAATCTTGTAATGGTCACTTTTGTGTATGAGAGTTCTGTGGTGAGGGAAATGCTTTGTCAACCATCATCATTTTGAAAGTCATTTGCATGGAGTCTAGATTCTTTGCCACCCTGGGGTTTTCAGAAAATCTAATTAGGTTTCTGAAAACCCTTCTTTTTCATTTAAATAGTTTTATTTGAAATGCAATCCCTTCAAAGTTAAGGGTCTTCTTTGATGTATGATGCTTAATATGATTAACCCAATAATCTTCTTCCAAAGAGGAGACCTTATAAAGCTATATCTCCGGATATTTGTGTCATGTGTTACACCAATTCTAAAACTAATGCTCAGTTATTTCTACATTGTACTATTGTGAGGGAGATGTGTAATCACATTTTTGTTGTGTGTGATAATGATTAGGTTTGCCCTAGAAGCCTTCGTGATTTATTCATTATTAGTTTTAGAGGTTTTAGAGGAAAAATAAATACTCAATTGTTATGGAAATATGTGTTTTTGACCCTACCATGGTGTATTTTGAGAGAGCATGATGTCAGAATTTTTCACAGTCAGACAATTGAAACTTCTCTTTGATGACACAATATTGTTTTATACTTCTCTACAGGCTTATGCCTTGGAAATTTATAAAATTTATAGCCCGGAAGATTTGAAAAGTGATTGGAGAGCAATTGTGGATTTGTCCTTGTTGTATTGAATTGTTTTGTTCTTTTGAAGAATTTTCATCCTTAGAAGTTTTGTACATTCTTTTCACATCTAATATATATTTCTTTTTCTATCCCCAAAAAAAAAAAAAAAAAAAAAATCATCTTGCCAGGAATCATGATTATTCCTTTCTTTTATTTGCTAGGGATGGATACATTCTTCATTTTACAATTAACCATAATGCTAAACTCGTCTCCAATTCTGAATTCTTTCAGTTCTTTCTGGAGTTGATGAAAGTGCCACGAGTGGAATCTAAATTGAGAGTATTTTTATTCAAGATTCAGTTTAATGCTCAGGTTCAGTTGATATCTTGATCACTAGTAAAGTTCATACTTCCGAAGCTTTTTCTTCTTTGTTTCTTTAAATAAATCTGAGGATGTCCTTGCAGATTTCAGATTTTAAAAAGAGTTTGAATGCTGTAAATTCTGCATGCGAAGAGGTATGCGACTAATATGTAAGAAAAACTGTATGGTTTCTGACCTTGCCTCTTATTCTTTGTTACTTCTTTGATGATAAATTAGGTTCGAAATTCTTCAAAATTGAAGGAAATCATGAAGAAGATTTTATATCTGGGGAATACATTAAATCAAGGAACAGCAAGAGGTAAGCAAATTGAGTCCCAGCCTCTCATAATCTTTTTTTTTGTTGTAATTGTTTGAAAAAGGAATTTCTTTCATAGGCTTTAAAGGAGTTGAATGAATTCAATGATAGACATCCTTGTTGTGGCTGTCCATAATTGCAATATTTCATGAAATTAAGGAAAATTTTACCATGAAATTTTGTTGCTTTTGGACTTGAGGCAAATGTAGAAGGCAAGCACTTTACTCGTACAAGGTGAGATGTTGAGGCATGAGCTGATGAATTTGGCAGTAGCTTATGTTTAATTTTTAATGATTTGGCATTGCCATTAATTCTTTCCCGTGACAAAGGTCATGTGGAATATAAAAGCTCTGATTTACAATGATACCATATTACATAACAGAGTGACCAATTCCTCTAATTTGTCTTTTTTATCTATTATAATCCATATTTAAGGGTTTCTAAAGTAATTAATTTTAAGCTTGATTTTGATGTCTGAGGTAAGTACTTTTCCTTGTAAGAAAAATGATATATTAGATGAAAGAAGGAGAAGGCCACTTCCCCACACCCCTTTTATATATATATATATATAAAAGATCAGATGAAAAGAAGTAAAAGAAGGCATGCCTTTTCCCAAATTAAATTTTGAGAGACGGTTATTTATAGCTGGTAATGAAATGGTGTAGGTCAAACTCAAACCTGTTGTTAGCATTTACTGTAAATGAACCAGAAGAATGCTGGAAGAAGTATAAGTTATGAAAAGTCTCCTTGGTGAAGGTTTAGGCTCATAATCTTTGACTTTGGAAGTTGACTTTTTATTGATTTTGAAACAAGTATAAAATATACTGGTTGTCTGTCTCAATCTTTGTGGAGATTCAGTCTTTCGATTGACTTTTTAAGATGGTAATGAGGGTTGAGGATGTACTGTCTGATGAGTGATAAACTTCAATTCCCAACTGTCGTTCTTAAATATGATCAAGTTACGATTGCCGATTATCAATTTCTTGGAAGTATTCTTTATATCTCATAAGTTGTATCAACATTTATGTATATTCACTTTATCATATGTGTTCATATTCTAGGAAGTTGAGATCTTATAATTAGTAAATATAGGACGTTGCTTTGTTTGTTTAAGCATATGAACTTTGATTTTTCAGGGTTGCCAGCTCCTTTTTATCCCAATTCTCCTTGCTTCTGGTGCAACATGATTAGTTTTTCCTTTATCTTGCATCTCATATATTATGGTTATTTCTTTATGTATTTTTTTTTAATTAGAGAGATTTCATGAGAACAAAAAAAAAATAGAGGGCCAGAGAGAGGCGCATTGCAAGTCCTTCAACAATGCTTCTGTTAAGTTCCCTTCAACAAGACTAAAAAATGGCTAGAGGCATTTCTAAATGTAATCGTAGTAAAGAGAAAATGAAAAATGTGGGAGCCTAAGGAATTATGGCAACTTCCACCATTTAAGCCAAGTTCTCAGGTATCATAAGAAGCCCATCTTTTTCCTTTGGTGAGAATTGAAGTGTTTGTTGATGGAAAAACAAGGAGGAATTTTTATGAAAATATTTACAGCCTCTATTGGATGAAGATGACTTGTCCCATTTTCTTCTATGGATAAAATTTGGTCATGCAGGTCCAGTGGGTAGGGCTTCATCCAATGAGAAGAGTTATGGGTAAATGTTGTGAAAGGGGTTGTAGGAAAATTGAGGATAGAGGTCTCTTGTAAATTTAGAGTTTGAGGCTAAAAGAAGTTTATCATATTTTACATAATTGTGAATGAAATTCCAAATTTAGTTCCAACAATTTCTGGTCAGCTGGTGGATGCAGCCTATAAAGAAGAACATATATGGAACCCTTGTTTATAATGTACTTTTCACATAAACAAGGCCTGTCGACAGATGGTAATATGGCCCCACCATTGGCACACTTAAGAATTTCTAAAATTGTGTCTCCATGCTAAGACCTAATTGGGCACATTCAAATATCACTAGAATGGGTACTGTTCTGATAATTGGAAGACCAGAAAAGACTCAATTTGTTTCTGACTAGAATCTAAGAAAAATTATTACTTCTTTACAAAAATGGAGATCCATAAGAAACAGCTAACTAGAAATAAGGTCCTAGCAACTTGTTTCTAACTTAAATGCGAGTTCATTATACTCAAAGACTCAATCTACAATTAAAAACACTTCAATGACTAAAGGAACCTTTAAGTTTTCAGGAACCTTTGCATTTCTCTAATTATGAAATGCTGCATCATCATTAAGATTCTAAGATTTTAGGCATCCTGATTTGATTATGTGATGAAAGCTTATAATTGTCTCTGAGCACTTCCATGTGAAGAAGCACTCCTAAACCTACTTAAGTTCATTGTCTTTGCAAAAGAGTTGAGCAAAAAACTAATGTTTGAGCTTCTTACGGAGGTTATTCTTAGCCAATCATGTGGTTCTTTCAGCACTGTAAATGTGAAGAGTGTATTTTGGTTGTTCGTCATTTGTTGGACTTCTACTTATTTTACATTGGCAACAACTCTGGAATCTGTGTCATGCTCGTTATTATGCCATGTTTCGCCTCCTGCTGGATGAAAATTTGGTTGTAACATTTATTAGCTCTCTTGAAGTACATAGGTGGTTTCTATTTCTACAGGTTCAGCAGTAGGATTTAAATTGGACAGTCTCTTGAAACTCAGCGATACACGTGCTTCTAATAACAAGATGACACTCATGCATTACCTTTGCAAGGTATGTTCAGTGTTTGTAATTTTTCATTATTAGTATATATATCCTGGTTGTCAGTGCAGTAAAGAAACATTGACACTTTTATGTTTATCTAGCAAATTCTGCTAGGTTATTTAGTAAAAGGATTTGGGCCGTAATCTTCCTCTTGATCTCTCTCACCCTTTCTGGTGGCCAAGAACTTGCTACTGAATCCTTGAATCCATGTCTCTTTTCTTCTTGTTATATTGCTTTTATACTTTCGTGTAAGTGGTAATGACAAAGCATCTTGCATCATATGTATCTGCATATATAACATGTAAACAAAGCATCATCGGTCATATAGCTGGATAGATTAATCTCCTCAGGTTCCTCTTCCCCTCCTCCCCACCCCCCCCCCAAAAAAAAGAAACACTAAGTGTACATATTTTGCCAAAGTTTGTTGAATTTTGTATTCAATGGAACTGTGACGTAAGAAATCTGGTTTTTGAGGGATGAAGCGCATTTTTAATCTGAGTCTGGAGCTAGCTGAAAGTTATGTTTGGTCAAAGTGGTCTGGCTTCCTACATCATCATGAAGCTAGTAACAAGGATGATGTGAGTTTTATACAAGTAAAATCACCACTTATACATCAATTATTATTTTTTGCCCCCAAGGATAAAACTGTTATTGTGGACAAATGTTGTGTTTTTGTGGCTGATCAAGCCCCTATGACTGGAAATTGTTTTGATCAAACACCAAAACCTTGATTAGAAATGGACCCAACACTAAAAGTTAGTTTTTTGCTGGAACTGTTGCATGAGACCCCAAAAACTTGAACATGAGAACCCAAAAACATGAATGCATCTCGAATATTTTGAACACTGAATTTGCCAACCTGTGGAAGCCATATTTCATGTTTTTGTCTCTCCTGGCAAAGTGCACACTAATCTTCAGTTTCTTGATCCCTGACTTTGGGCACTCAATTTTTCTTAGTGTCAATCGGTTAATTTTAGAGTTAAATATATCACCAATGTCTTTTCTAGACAGCCACTTCTGAGGTCTATGGTTTACCTACAAGTACCGCATTTTGCTGCAAGTTACTGCTGAATCTTCAGTTATCTTGATAGATATGATATTTGTTTTCAGTGGACTTCCTTTAGTTATTTGCTGCATTTAAGAGACTTGATAGTTTGCTTTTTTTATGTATCTTGGCTCCTTTTTCTTTGTTTGTTTGTTCCTTTTTTTTTTTTTTTTGGTGTGAAACTTGACTTTGTGTTTACTGTTTTGGGGACTTGGAAATGGAAATAAGTTGTTTTAGTTCATTTAATTTGGTTAAATTTCAGCTAAAATCAAAACCTCCACCCTTGCAAGTGTGCAGAATGAAGGAGAAACTATACAAACAGTAGGATATAATACTTCTCAAGAGAAGTGAAAAAACAAGAAACAAGAAGAACATCAAAAGAGAACTTTTTTTTGACTAAAATTATTTTCCAATCAATAAAAAGAGAAAAGGAAAATCCATCAAAATCCCTTGCAGCAGAATGCCACAAAGAAGCAAAAAACCTATCTTGCTCTCTAAGAATGAGGGATGCCAATATTGGTGCTTGGAAAATTCTTGCATCCATCCCCAATTGAAAGCGGCAAAAGATGAAAGGTACGGTCATTACTCCACAAATGCTTGCTTCTCCTTGAGGACCAAAGCTTCCAAAGTTGGCCGCAATCAAGCATATTCATTCAAAGAAGGCCAAAGTTTATGTAAATTTTAAAATGTCATTTAAATTTTAAAATGTCTTATTCAATTGACCAGGAAAAGGTGAAAAGTAAGTAGCCCATATATCCAGGGATAAGAAGTTTGCAAGGCTTTCGCTCACTTGCTACATTTAATTTGTATTGGTCTTGGTAAAAGGCATAGATCTGGAAACAGCCTTAGTTTGGGAGAAGCTTTTGCTTTTGAATGGAGAAAATGAAGTGTTTGGAATTCGAATAGAGTGATTTGGAAGAATTTACGGAGGAAATGACCTAAATTGTCTAGATTCCAAATTTTCGTATCAGGAGACAAAGAACCATGAGTGCATTTTAACAAACCAGGCAACAAAGTGAATTATGAAGTTTCTATTGTTAAGGTTCTTTAAGAAATTAAGCTTTCCAAAGGAATCTCCATCAAGCAGGTGCAATTTGGGAAACTTGTGCATGGTGAAGGATGGATAGATGATACAAACAAGTAAGAGCAAGTGTAGTTAAAGTTAACCCCCCCCCCCCACCGCAAAAAAAAAAAGCTTATCCCAGATAACAGAATATTGATTCTCCAGTATTAAGTTGGGATGAAATATTTAATATTCCTGGGAAATGAATTTCCATGGACTTGCACAGTTGATGCTTTCTCACTAATTGGCCACCTGATCATTTTGGTTTCGGCCATATTTTCTTTGAACCACCTTGTTGTTTTGCATTGTATTAGCTATATTATCCTATTCTTTTGTGATAATTGTTTTACATATTTTGTAAAGATGTTACTAGAGGTTCACGTGCAAGTTAATTTTCTGAATTTTATTTGATAATTGTGGAATCATCTTGAACTGTGACATATCTGGACTATCAGCAGGACCGATGCTTTATTAGATTCAAAAGCTGATCTCTTTTGATATTGAATTTGGTTTTTTCCGTGGTTTTGCTATAGTGACTCAAACATGTTCATGATGGAGACCTTTCTTCTTCTTCTTCTTCTTCTTCTTCTTCTTCCTTTTTTTTTTGCTCATTATTATCTAGTGAGCAAGCCTTTATGACATAGTAGTATGACTAAGACCCAGGGTGGTCTATCCTTGTGCTTCTCCTCATTTTCTTTTTGGCTGGCTTCTCCCTTTATGTTTTCTATGCATGTCGGAAGTGCCACAATTGGTTTTGTGATAACATCTGCTAATCAATTCCTCAGGTCCTTGCATCCAAGTCACCAGCACTTCTGGAATTTCATGTGGACCTTGTGAGCCTTGAAGCTGCATCAAAGGTCTGTGCTACCTCTTTTTAATAGTCTGGTTTGAGCAATATGATTAGAGATTGTTTGAGAAGATTTCTGTTTGTATGCAGATACAATTGAAATCCTTGGCAGAAGAAATGCAGGCTATAATCAAGGGATTAGAAAAGGTCAAGCAGGAGCTGCTTGCATCTGAAAATGATGGTCCAGTATCTGAAGTTTTTCGAAAGGTATTTAAACATGACCTCATGTTATTTTTTTTAGGAAAGAAATAAAAGAGTTGCGTTCTTTTTTCCATTACCTGTGTCAAATTCGAGTTGCTTGCTCACTTCCAAGTAGTCTTCCACGGTCTGTATCATCAATTTACTAAAATCCAGTGTTTTGAATTTCCAGTTAAGAATAAGATTTTTAGTTTGAGATCAAAACATCGGGGATTGTATAATAGGCAAGATTGGAATGAGAAATTTTAGAAGTGCACACAGAAAAATTGAAGCACTAAATTTAACAATAATTGGAGGGGGGGAGGCATGCACAAGTGTGGAGCTCAGCATTTGGTTTCTGGTTTCTATTGTTGTTGAATGGATGGTGGTTGACTATCCAAAGTGACTAGCTTGTCTAGGCTTAAAATTGTTGTTGTAGCCTACTTTTAATAACCTTCTGGTGGCTGAGGCTGTCTGGTGGTCCTTTCAACCTTATTTATTTATTTAGTTATTTTGGATAGAAAAAAGAATATATTATTGAAGGAAAGAATATACAAAAACTACTATGGAAAAGAATCTTCTGGAGAGAGAAGGAAAAATACAAAACAATACCTGCAAAACTAATGCGTAATAGCTCCCCAACCCCTCTTTAAATCTTCTAAACAATAAGCTTTATAAATTCTCGAGGCATAAACCCATAAAGAAGCTGAAAGAGACTTTAAATGGATTGATTGCAGAAAACTTTGATATTCCACTCTGTCCAAATGAACCACTGGATGGTCAAAAATGCATTTCCACAATAACCGAGCATCTTTGTTCCTCCAAAGCCTCTTGTAAGAAACGAATCAAAAGTCTCCTAGGGCAAACCCATTCATTGGGTGCCACATCTCCTTTGCAATAGAGCGATGTAAAAATTAGTGATTTTGAGTTTCTGAACCGGTATAACATATGACACAAGCATCCGAAGAGAGAACTTTATAAGGTCTCCTCTTTTAAAAAAGATCATTGGTATTAATTTTATTAAGTGACATGGACCAAATAGAGGTCTTAATTTTAGTAGGAACCTTTGCCTTCCAAATTAAATTGTTGAATTTAAAAGGAGTTTTTTTGGGGAACACTGAGAAGATGATTCAAAAGAGATATACATGGGAAAAAAAAAATGAGGAAACGAGATTCCAAATCCTACTATCTGAAGCATGAGGAGTGGGTTCTTTATCCTAAAGTAGAGAAACTAGAGAGGAAAACTTAACAGTTTCTTTATCATTAAGATTTCTAAAGAAATGAAAATCCCAAGAAAATGATTGCCCTTCCCAAGAAATGAAATCTTTGGTAGGAGCAAAGTGAACTCTAGATAATCTATAGGGGTGGGGAACAGAAGCAGATAAAGGGGAATCCCTAATCCATGGATCCTTCCAAAATAAACACAAAAGCTATCACCTACCTTAAAGGTCACCAAACGAAGAAAAGTATTGTATAATTGTGAAATGAATTTCAAAGGGGTGGAATGAGAACTCTCACTCCACCATTAGCATTTCAACCATTCTGATGGGGACCATACTTGCTCTTTATATCACTATGCCAAAGAGAATTGGGCTCCAGGGGAAATCTCCAAAGCCACTTGCTTGCCAATGAGATGTTCTTGAATGCTACATTTACCTAGACCCAACCCACTTTCGGACTTTGGTTTAGACACTTGTTTCCAATTAACCAAATGAATGATTTATTGCCTACCTCATTGTGGCTTTCAAAGAATGGTTTATTGCCTACCTCTCAAGAGCCTTGTCTGAAGACTCTGCTGGCGGACAAATATTAAACATCATTAAGTTGTAAAGGCCTTTTTTTTCCCCAGTTTTTGATATGATAATTAGAGGCTATTGGTTGGTCAAGCGGTGTCACTTTTGGTCTTGGCTTTGTCACAGAATACAGCCTTAACTCTAGGAGAACCTTTTTCTTTTACATATATAAAATTGTTTGCATTTACAACACATGTTTTGTCTTGAAATATGAAGCCATCAGTAAGTTTCACCATTCGTAGTCAAGTTGCTCAAAGCGTTGACCTTTTGTGAGCTTATGTTGGCTTGTGCAACAAGTGCTATTTGTCAAGTGTAACCAGTAATACATGCTGGGTGGCTGCAGTTAAATAAAATTTGATGCACAATAGAGGCTTCAAAGTTTGAGCTTATAGTTTCGAGGTTTACAATTGTCTTGTATAGTGCAATACATGATATCTTGCCAATTCTTCATGATGATGGAGATTTCTTTAGCATTTGGTGTATATTTTTAAGTTTAATTGGGCCTACATCATCAGCTTGAGTAAGTTCTTCATCATGGATATGTATGCCTTTAGTGTTGTTACTCGGCTAAGTTGAATAAATGTGCAGTTTGCCACTAATGCTAGACTGATTTAAAATGTCTTGGGCTCTGACGCATGGTTGTGGATATTGGACATGGATGTGTTACAAATCCAAATGTAGCAATTTATGAAAGTATGGAATTTACATACATGTGACAATTACACGACAAATAAATAATGTTATTCCTATTTTCATAATGATAAACTTTAATTTTTCCTCTGTCAAGTTTGAATTTCCAAATAGTTCTAACTTGGAAATTATGTAATTTGTGGGATTCGATTTGAATTTTAATAATGTTGCTGCCTTAATAAGGTCTGTGCTTTCCCTTTTAGACATTGAAAGAATTTATTGGTGCTGCTGAGTCTGAGGTGGCTTCAGTTACAAATCTGTATTCATTAGTGGTAATATGCTCTCCTTTCCCCCTTGTTTGCGTAAAATGGATCATCTTTTTGATATATTTCTTACCTGCCTCATTTTCTATTGATAAACAGGGTCGAAATGCAGATGCATTAGCCTTGTATTTTGGTGAGGACCCTGCTCGTTGTCCATTTGAGCAAGGTGAGTTTGTGTACAAAATTTGATTTTTCTTGTTAGTGGGGTATGTAATTTTCTGGAAGCCTACTTTCAGGTTGTATCTGCACAATCTCTTCTGCAGACACTTGTGGTTAATTTACATACTTCCTTTATCTTCATTTCATTTAACTGGATTTGTACATGAGAGGGAGATAAGACTTATGGGTGGAACAATTTGCATATTGTAGCAGAACGACAGGCTCATATTCAAAGCTAGGGAAACATGATAACTTAGCAATCTAGCAACACTCAAAAAATCTATCAAACAAGCAGTGGAACAAAATATTGAGCTTTGCTGGAAAGGTGTGCTATCTTATAAAGAATAAAAGTTTTTGAAAGGTTCTCCTAAAGACAGGCTTTTAATACTCATGCATGCACATTTATTCTTGCACTTGCTTCTGGTGACGAAGACTCTTTCTAATTCTGAGACTCCAAATCCGTTGCCTGGGATAGCAATTGAATTCAACTCAGCAAGTAACTTAAGTTGGCATAAGTAAACTTTTTGAGCTTGAAAATTAAAATGATAAGGAAACTAATAAATAAAAAAGATGAAGAAACTTTTTTGGACGCTAGAGTTAGAAATTTTTCTATTTTCACTCGTTGCTGAAAGAGGATTTTTAGAGGAGCTTTCTATTCACAGGAATAATCTTAGAATGATCTTCCAGAGCTTATTCTTAAGGAGGAGATTAGTTGGCATCAAATGACTCGGATAAGGTGGGTTAGAGAAGGGGAATGTAATTCATTGTGTGGCCAACTGTAGGTGATGCACGATTTTCATTAGAGAGTTAAGAGGATGACGAGGGTAGTGTTACTAGGGACTAGGTCTATGTAGTGGAGATTATCTTTAGCATTTTCAAGGACATGTGTACAGAGGATTAAACGTTTCTTGTCCTACTATTGACGGTCTTGATTAGTATCCCATTGAGGGCTCTAAAACTTCTTGGTTAGAGATGCCATTTGAGAGAGATGAGATACATAGAGTGGTTTTTGGTTTTGATAAGAGTTAAAGCCCTTGGCCTTGATAGCTTTACGATGACTTTAATTTGGGAATTTTGGGATCTCATTTGCGAAGACTTGTTTAAAAAATTTGATGAGTTTTATACTAATGGGATGATAGGTATAGAGTGTGAATTCCACTTTTATTACGCTCATTCTCAAAAAATCCTGTTTCCAGAAGGTGAAGGATTTTAGACCTATTAAACTTACCACTTGCTTTATCGGATTGCGGCGAAAGTCTTAGCTATTAGGTTGTGTTTGGTGCTTGATGATACCATTTCCTTGGAAGAAGATAGATTCTGGATGCAACCCTAGTTGCTTATGAGGTTGTTGATCATGTTAAAAGGCATGTTAAAGGTGTCGTCCTTAAGATAGATTTTGAAATAGCTTATGATAGAGTAAGTTGGCGGTATTTGGATATGGTCATAGAGAATTTGGGTTTTGTGACCTTTTGGACGAGATGGATAAGAGCTTGTTTGAGTTTGACCTCTCTTTCTGTTATTATCGTGAGTGCAAAAATTGGTTCATGGCTTCTTGTCAGTTGAGATGAGGCGGTCCCCTTTCTCCTTTCCTTTTCATTATAGTGGTAGATCCTAATTGAGAGATAGGTTCGGATCAATTTGTTATCTGGTTTTAGAGTGGGGAGTGATGAGATTCTCATTTCCCTCTTTAGTTTGCGAATGATAGTGTCCTCTTTCTTAAAGAGGATGGCGAGGGTTTTAGAGATATGATCTCCCTCCCTAACATTTTTTTTAGAGAATCTCTTGGTTCAAGATCAATATGGCCAATAGTGAGCTTCGTGGTACTAATATTTTTAGTGAAATTCTTATTTAGGGGGGTGTCTTTAGATGAAAATTCTAGGACTTTTCATTTTTGGGATCCTGAGGAGATTAGATGGGTGGAAACGAGCTTTTCTCACCTTACGAGGGCATAGTACCTTTATCCGAGTGTGATTGTCCAAGATTTCACTTTATCTCCTCTCCTTTTTAGTATTCTTGTCAGGGTAGCAGAAAAGATTGAGAAGTTGATCCTAGATTTCCTATGGTCCAGGAATGGGTTGGATAAATGGGATCATTTCATAAGTTTGGATCAGGTGTCTTCTAAGTCTAAGGATGAGGGTGTTTTGGGTCTCAGTAATGTGGTTTCCAAAAACATTTCCTTGGTTGGTAAGTGGCTTTGAGGATTCCCATTAGAACCCAATTCTTTGTACCGTAAGGTTATTAAAAGTAAGTATGGTCTCCATCCTAGTGGATGGGATTCCAATGTTGGGTGGAAGTTTTTTATTTTAGTCATTGGAATCTATCTCTCAATTATCTCACACTCTTCTTTCTCTTGTGTCTTTCAAATTGAGCTGAGGTTGTTGTGCCCTTTTTAGGAGAATCATTGGATTGAACACTCTCCTCTGTTCATCCCGTTTCCTCTTTTTTTAGTTCGTCCAGGATTCAGCCTGCCCCTATTATAGAGTTTTATCTTGGGAGGGTCATTTGATTTCTTGTGATTTTCATTTTTTAAGAAACTTCAACAATAGAGAAGTTATAAAGTTTTCCTCCCTAATTTACCTCTTTCAGGGAAACTAGTCTTTACTCAATGTTCTTGACACTCAGATTTGTAATGTTGACAATTCAGGTGCTTTTTCTTGTAAAAACTTTGTTCCAGTGTCTCATTAGTCATCCAAAGCACCCTCCTTTTCTTCTCAATGTTTTCATTTGAAAGGCAAAGATTCCTACGATGATTAAAGCTTTTATTTGGCCCACGGTGCTCAATGATTTGTTATAAACGAGGAGATCTCTTAAAACTAACTCTGTAGATGAGTGTATCACGTGTTACAACAATTTTGAAAACATAGATCATCTGTTTCTGCATTGTTCTGTTGCTAGGGAGATCTGGAATTGCCTTTTGGTTGTGGGCAGCAATGATTGAGTTTGTCCTGTGAGCCTCCCAAATCTCTTACAAATTCTGGAGGTTCTCTCCCCGGGGGGAGGTGGGGAGGATGCTTGTTTGGGACGATGGTGTGTCGTCAAACAATCAAAAATAAAATTCATATTTCACAAAATATTAGTATAGAGTGAATAGAGTCATCTCCACAGGGAACGATGGATTTATTTCTTTTAAGGAAAATAAAATAAAATAAAAATTATGGGGATTGGAAAATTAACTAAACTAATTAATCAAAAATAAAGAACTCAAAAATAAAAGAATAAAAACTAAGGTGAAATCAATTTTTCTAGTCAAAGGAATTATATCCTCCTTGATTTCATATGATTGATCATTGATCTATTTAAAGATTTCAACACTCATAAATAAATTGGTTATAGCTGTCGACAAACGCTTAACGATCAATCTCTCCTTATTTCCTCGATAATTAAGAGAATCTCGTTAATTATTTCCCTAATCAAGAGTCAACCCTAGAGAAGCTTTTAGGATTGAAAGTCTCAACAGTATTAAGATTTAGAGAGACTAAATTCTAATTAACAAACACACGACGGGTTCATTTAAATTAGATTATTTAATCCCATGACATGAATGTCATTTACCACTTTATTAAAACTAACAAACAATTACGGATTTACCGTTTTAATTAGTTGTAGATTATTTTAGAACTATTAAATATTGACAACTATTTAACAAACTCTAGAAATCATGATCCATGAAGTGCAGGAATCAAATAAATACCTATGAGATATTGATTTAATAAATTCAATTAAATCTCACAATCATCAATTATCAAGATTTTAATAACCCTTCAACTAAATCAAGGCATGGAAGAAAGAAAAAAAAAATAATAAAATAAAACTCACAAAACTTTTATTGCCAATGAAAGAATTTGTTTAACAAGGGAGAACCAATGCAGAGCCAACCAATAAGTGTTGTGCTGTTGGGAACTTGAAGCAAAAGGAAAACAAAACCTAAAGAAAAGACATTATGTGCTGGACGTGGAGGAGGGACTTGCTGGGAAGATGGGGGGGGGCTGCCCCCTTAGGGCTTTTTTTTCTCTTCTTCTAATGTCCCATATATATATATATATATGAATGAGCTGCCTATTTTTCTAAAAGAAGGTTTTTATTTTTTTTAATTTTTGGCAACTACCAAATAAAAAAAGGAATTTTTTAATGACAAACAACCTAGTTGACTTATCAAATAGATAGTCTAACTAAAATAGAAGATTACAAAAATTAGAATTCTCCAAAATTTATATTCCTAAATATTAGGAATATCTTCAAAGTTTTCAATGTTATCTTCAAAGTTTTCAATGTTTCCAAATTAGGCTTTTTTCTTTTCTTTTTCTTCAAAAGTCTCCTCCATCATTCCTATTTTATCAATGATCACAAAATACAATAATTAGTGAATATTTATTCAAAAATAGAACAAAATAAACCATAATTATTACACCAATTTATACCCTATCAAATTCTCCCACACCTAGATGATGCTTGTCCTCAACCATTCCTAACTCAAATAAAATTAAAACTAGTGAAAACAACCTATTTTTCTTTCGAATTGTTAAGTCAACATATGCCATGAGAGTCAAACTAGAAAAATAATCAAAATAACAAGTACTTCACAGTATTTCATACGAGAACAATTATTACAAATTTCAACAATTTCCAATGAAATCAAAACTGCAAAATTCAACATCCGGTCCAAAGGTTCACTCAAATTCACTCAAAATGAGGGTAGAAAATATATCAATAACACTCAAATCAATACATTGGAATTGATATTACCATATGCTTGCAAATATATCAAATCTCTACCACTTAAAATTTAGAATTTCATGTATCAATTTAAAGGTCTTTCATTTGGTTGTAACGTGGTTAGGGTTAAGGGTAGGATAAAAGGAGTATGTCAAGGGTTTAAAATATACTAAAGAAAATATACAACTAATCACATAATTTTTTTCTGTGATAACACGTTGCCCCACACAAATAGCATACTAAAAATACATGATCTTGATACCCACATATGCTCAACATAGCCAATAGTCAAGAACATATAAAAATATCTTTTCTCCGCGGTCTATGACTGAAATGAAACTCTCATAAATGCATCAGTTTTTTCTTTTTTTCTTTTCTTTTTTCTCTTTTTTTTTTCGCTGCTGCTTTTTTTTTGGTTCTTTTTTTTTTCTTGAAGAACTTTTCAGCACAAAATATGAACAAAATCAAACTTTTTCCTTCCTTTTAGAGTCGTCAAATCTCTTCCTCTTTCATATGTGGCAAATATCAATATCAAAACTCTAATCAACACAACTCTTTTAAAGCAATCATATAATCAATATCATGCAATCAATTATATATATCCTTGGTATAATAGTTGAAACGCAAGCTAAAATAAGGTTAAGGTGTTGTATTGAAGGGTTTTGAAGAAAGAAATGGTTTCAGGCTCAAATTGGTTCACTAAGGGGAATAAAATTTAGGGTAGGGATTTTTATGAAAGCTAAAATAGGGTAAAACCTAGGTGCCTTTATCATTTCAATGTATGAAATCCTATATGTGATCTCGAAATGTATAACATTGTAAGTTTTAGAATGTTCAATTCAAGTGTGATATTCACTCAAGAAGAAAATAAATTCCGAGCACAAAGAATGAATTTACTCGTTTTAGTCTCAAAACCTCACTTTGAAATGGGGTTTGTGTCAAATCTTGCATGCTTATCATTCAAAAAAAACTATTGAAGACATGAACGGTCATTACAAGCACAAAAACCATTAATACGAGCTATTTTTCATAAATTTCTAGCCCACCAAATAACACATATCAATTTAGAAAGTTCGAAAATTTTTTAATTTTTTTCTTTTTTTTGTTTTTTTTTAATTAAATAAAATGAAATAAAACTAAACCTATTGTAGGAAAACAAACAAACTAACAAAAAAAAATATGAAATATCCCTCCACACCTAAATCATACATTGTTCCCAATGTATGCTAAATGATAGAGAGAAAAAAAATAACTATCATATCAAATAAAAACAAAAATAAAAAGATAAAGTGAGAACAAAACTTTCCTAAGGTAGAGTAATGAATGGATGGTCAAATCCAACAAGTTTTGAAGAAAAAATTATGGTGACAACAATGGACCTGTGAGGATTGAAGCTACAAGAGGCCAGCTGGATGAGGATGTGGCAGAAGCTGAACATGTGGATGACAGAATGGTGCCTAAGGGGCTTTTGGTCTATCAACGCAAAAAGAAGTTGCACCAGAATTTGGCTTGAAATAACTGAATTGCAACAGAGAATCTAGGGAGGTTATGGGGGGTTAGAAAACATGTTTAAATAGGGATCAAAGAGAGGGAAGGAAGGCATGAGTCTTGCGATTGGTAGCTATAAGCTGTGGGTGGAGCTTAGGCTCTGAATCTGGAAATTGAACTTGTAATTTTGCCTTACAAATTCAATGAAATTCTGAGATTGTTTCTTTTCAATCTTTATCTTATTTTCTAGAGTTATGGAATTACCTAACAATTGGTTCGACCTGCCATTGCCTCTCCCCTGCCCCTCTGTCGACTATCCCTTCTCCTCCTGCCACTCTTCATGCCGCAAACAAGGATGGAATCTAAATTAGAATCCCTCGAACAGAGTGTTGCTGAAATTGGTAAGAATGTTGCAACCTTACTTGACGAAATCACTCACCATCGCACGCGACTGGAGAAAATGGACTCCTTGGAAGATATGGTTGCCGCCTTTCTGCGCCAAAAGCATGAAGGACGCGATGAGGCTGGATCTTCGTCAGCGGCAAACGCTGCTGGTCAAAACAGTGCTTCTCTCAAAGTGGGCTCCATACCCATCTTTGGCGCTCCTACAACATCCCAACTGCCGTTTAAAGCAACCTCTCACGATGACTCTTCCTTCGCCTTGCGGAGAATCAATCTCCCCTGTTTTGAGGGTCATGACCCTGCCGCTTGGGTGGTGAGTGCAGAACAATTCTTCTCAATCAACCATATTAGTGAGGAGATGAAGGTCGCCATGGCCATGGTTTCCATGGATGGTCCTGCGCTCCACTGGGTTCACTGGCTTTATACTCAAAATCCATCTATCTCATGGAACGATTTGACTTCAGAACTCTTCGATCGCTTTGGTGGCGGCCTCTTTGCAAATCCGTTTGAAGCCCTTGCTTCGACAAAGCAAAAGGGACCTGTCGACGCTTACATCGACGAATTCGTTGCCCACGCAACGCTTGTCAAGGGGCTGAGTTCTTCGATTCATTTAGGGCTTTTTCTCAATGGCCTCAAGGACGAGATTCGAGTGCGAATCCATTCGCACGAAGCCCTCTCACTCTTTCAGACTATGAAGCTCACACGGGAAGTCGAACGTGAGATTGGGTATTTCACTACTGGGGTTCTTTCGGGTAGAGTAGAGGACACCCAAGTACCCATCGGGCCGCGAAAATGGGGTGGATCAAACCCGACCCATGGAGGATCCACTGCGCTATACACTCCGAAAGCGCCGACCCAGGACCAATTTTCTTATGCTCCACCTCCTACTCGAGATACTTCACCATTTCCTCGACCACCTTCGACTTCGATTTCTCACTAGTCTTCGAACACTATCCCCATGACCTTTCGCCATATGTCTCATCAAGAACTCATGGACCTGCGATCCAAGGGGTTATGCTCCAAATGTAAACAACCCTACCACCCTTTGCACAATTGTCCCAACAAAACCCTAAGGGCGCTGATTTTAGGCGAAGACGAGACTCCACCAACTGACGACATCGCTGTGGATGGTGGGTCTACAGAAGATATAGAACAGCAACAAGGTATTTCCCTTACTTCTCTTGAGCTTCCTTTATTCTCTGTGGGCGGAATTTCACGCCCTAAAACCATGAAACTCTTCAGAGTTCTTGCGGAAACAAAATTAATAGTTATGATAGATAGTGGGGCTAGTCATAACTTTATCTCAGAAGAGGTGGCCCTTCGATTGGGACTTCTTGTTCAACCCACCGACCCTTTTTGGGTTCGCTTGGGTGATGGAAGGCGACTAATTTCTTCGGGCTTGTGTCTCGGGGTACCATTGGATTTAGGGTGTCTTGTAATTAAGATCAATTGCTTCTTGTTTCCTTTGGGTGGAGTGGATATTATTCTCGGTGTTTCGTGGCTTGAGACCTTAGGAGAAGTCAGGGTTAATTGGCAGTCGATGACTATGAAGTTTCAGTGGCTTGATAAGGTAGTTTGCTTGAAAGGGGACCCTGCATTGGTTAGGACTCCTTCTTCACTGACTGCATTAAAGAAACTGAGGGGGGTTAAATATGGCGCCTGGTTATGAGAGCTTAACTATGACACTGAGCTGCACAACCAGGCTGAGAACAACTTGACTGAGGATCAGCAAAGCGAGTTACGCTTACTATTGCACCATTATACTGGGGTGTTTGCTGATAACATTCAATTACCACCTAGGCGACCTACTGATCACCAAATTCCATTATGGCCTGGGTATGGTCCAGTTAGTAGCCGACCCTATCGGTATAGTCATGAGCAAAAAAAAATGAAATAGAGAAGTTGGTAGCTGAAATGCTCACAGTGGGGATCATTCGCCCTAGTTCAAGTCCTTTCTCCGGTCCAGTATTGTTGGTTCGGAAAAAAGATGGGAGTTGGCATTTTTGTGTAGACTATCGAGAGTTGAACAAAGCCACCGTCCTAGACAAGTATCCAATTCCAGTAGTTAATGAGCTGCTGGACGAATTGCATGGAGCTCACTTCTTCTCTAAGTTGGATTTATGATCTGGCTACCACCAAATACGGGTAAAGGATTCTGACATATCCAAAACAGCCTTCCGAACACATTCTGGACATTATGAGTTCATCGTCATGCCATTTGGACTCATGAATGCCCCTGCCACATTTCAGGCCACGATGAATGATGTGTTCCGTCCTTACCTTCGAAAATTCATCTTGGTATTTTTCGATGACATCCTTATTTACAGCTAAACTTGGAAGGATCACTTGGCTCATTTGGACACAGCCTTGCAGATTTTGTCATCAAATTCCTTGCTGGCCAATAAAAAGAAATGTCACTTTGGACAGCAAAATGTTGAATACTTGGGCTACATAATTTCAGCAGATGGTGTTAAAATGGATTCAACAAAAGTAGCTTGCATTCTTAATTGGCCCGCTCCCCGTTCTCCAAGGGATGTTAGGGGATTCTTGGGGCTCACAGGCTATTATAGGAGGTTCATATGTGGATATGGGAAGATGGCTAAACCTCTTACGGAGCTACTTAAAAAAGAGGGTCAACACAAGTTTATATGGACGGAGGAAGCTAAAAGAGCCTTTGAGACATTACAGTCTGCAATGGTTCATGCTCCGATTTTAGCAATGCCAGACTTCACTCAACCGTTCTTAATTGAATGTGACGCATCGGGACGTGGAGTAGGGGTTGTCCTCTTACAGCATGGGAGGCCCATTGCGTTTTTCAGCAAGTCTCTCTCTGAAAAGTCTCTATCTAAGTTCGCCTATGAAAAAGAATTGATGGCACTCATGCTAGCAATTCAGCATTGGCGTCCGTGTCTAATAGGAAGGCCATTTGTGGTGAAAACCGATCAAAAAAGCTTGAAATTCCTGCTGGAACAGAAGATTTCCACACCTGCACAGCAAAATTGGGTTTCCAAATTACTTGGCTATGATTTTAAGGTGGAGTACAAACCGGGTCACACAAACAGGGCAGCGGACAGTTTATCAAGGCTGCAGGATGACTCTGATTGTGCTATGGTGTCGTGGCAAATATGGGAAGATTGGAAGCAAATAGAGAGGGAAGTCAATGAGGATCCAAAGCTGGCAGCACTGAAACAAAGGTTAAGAGTAGATCCTAACTGTAGTCCTCCATATGCCTTGGTAAATGACACGTTGCTGCACAAAAAGCGAGTAGTGCTCTCGGAAAACTCTAAGTGGATTCCTATTTTATTGGCTGAGTTTCATGAAACCCCGGGGGCAGGACACGCGGGCGCCTTGAAGACCTACAAGAGATTGGCAGCAAATTTGTATTGGAGAGCGATGATGAAATCAGTCCTAGGCTTTGTTGCAGCCTGTTTAGTATGTCAACAGCACAAATATGAAGCCAGATCACCTGCAGGACTTTTGCAACCATTGCCTATTCCCTCGGTGGTATGGGAAGATATATCAATGGATTTCATTAATGGTCTTCCTCGTTCGCAAGGCAAGGACTGCATCTTTGTGGTGGTTGATAGATTGTCTAAATATGGACATTTCATTGGCTTGAAACATCCATACACAGCCAAAATAGTTGCTGAAACTTTTGTTAAAGAGGTGGTTAGGTTGCATGGAATTCCAAGATCTATTGTAAGTGATTGCGATCCAATTTTCTTAAGTTGTTTTTGGACGGAGATTTTCCGTTTGCAAGGCACAAAATTGAAGATGAGTAGTGCCTATCATCCGGAAACCGATGGACAAACTGAAATTCTAAATAAAGGGCTGGAAACCTATCTTCGATGCTGTGCATCAGACCAGCCAAAAGGATGGTATACTTGGCTGCCATGGGCAGAGTTTAGCTACAATACAAACTACCATACATCCACCGGAATGACTCCTTTCCAAGCTGTGTATGGACGTCCTCCTCCCACAGTTCTGCACTTCCTTCCGGGTGAAACACAAGTGGAAGCCTTGTCCAAAGAACTCATGGACAGAGATGAAGTTCTGAAACAACTTCAGAATAACCTTCAAAAGGCACAACAGTAGATGGTGAAGTTTGCCAATGCTCATAGGAGGGAAGTTCAGTACAATGTAGGCGAAATGGTTTTCCTTAAGTTGCGCCCCTACAAACAGCTCTCACTCCACAGTAAGAGCAATGCTAAGCTGGCTGCCAAGTACTTTGGACCATTTCCTATTGTACAAAAGATTGGAGCAGTGGCCTATAAAGTCCAGCTGCCTGAAGGATCACGAATACACCCCATTTTTCATGTATCCCAGTTGAAAAAGATGATAGGAAATCAAGCCTCTGAACCAACATTGCCCCACATGTTTGAGGTAGACAACACTCTATGTGAGCCGACTGAAATATTACAAGAGAAAGTGATAACTCATGGGGAACAAATCACTAAGAAATTGCTGGTTCATTGGAAAGAAGGCACTAAAGAGGATGCTACATGGGTGAATCTCGCAGATTTTAAAGGACAATTTCCTTATTACAGCCTTGAGGACAAGGCTGAAGCTTCAGCAGGAGGCAATGTGAGGATTGAAGCTACAAGAGGCCAGCTAGATGAGGATGTGGCAGAAGCTGAACATGTGGATGACAGAATGGTGCCTAAGGGGCTTTTGGTCTATCAACGCAAAAAGAAGTTGCACCAGAATTTGGCTTGAAATAACTGAATTGCAACAGAGAATCTAGGGAGGTTATGGGGGGTTAGAAAACATGTTTAAATAGGGATCAAAGAGAGGGAAGGAAGGCATGATTCTTGCGATTGGTAGCTATAAGCTGTGGGTGGAGCTTAGGCTCTGAATCTGGAAATTGAACTTGTAATTTTGCCTTACAAATTCAATGAAATTCTGAGATTGTTTCTTTTCAATCTTTATCTTATTTTCTAGAGTTCTGAAATTACCTAACAGACCCCTTCTTAGGGCGTGGGCACGCCCTAACTCATGTGCAATTCTGGTCACTTCAAAACATTAGCAAAACTTGGACAGCATTGAAGGTTTGTTAAGGCGTGGGCACGCCTTAATGACAGAGCATTTCTGGTCACCAAATTTTTCAACATTTATTCACTTAAAAAAAAAAATCAAATCTAAATCAAACCAAATAAATATGAAATAAAAATCATAAAAGAAAATATTGGGTTACCTCCCAATAAGCTCTTTTATTTAATGTCTTTGGCTCGACATTACCTCATCATTTCAATCTCGTTCAAAGACCGGTCCGGTCCATTTTGACTTCAACTTACCTGGCATGAATTTCAGTTTTGAATTGAAGTGAAGGATTTTATGGCCTACCAATGATTGTTTCCAATGTAAGAGTTTGTCATAAAAAAATTTGTCGAATTGTTCAATCTTATCTATCACATTTTCCTTAAAAACAAAATTCAATTCGTCTTGCACAAAATTAACAATGAACTCCACCATGCTATTATGAAAAATAGATTTAAAATCATTTAGATACTTTATGACATCAAAAATATTAAAAGTATCAACTTTACCATCAAACTCAGGAGTTAGAGTACCCAAATTCGCATCAATTTTCGTCTTGACTCTTTTCATAAATGGTTTTGGCACTTGTTTTATTATTTCTAAGAGAGGAATGTTGGTTTCTTCTTTTGGAGAAGTTTCGAAAATCTTTCTCTTCCTCCTCTTCGGTGAATTCATTTACTGTTGATGATTTCTCTATTTGCTCGATTTAGTTATCTTTTTCGGCTTTCGATGAATTGTTTTGCACTTCTTTTGATGAATTTTCTAATTGACTCATAGTTGCCACCAATTGTGACACTTGATTTTCCAAATTTTGGATGCTGGCTCTTGTCTCTTATTGAAATTGTTAGCTTTCATGTTGAATTAACAAAGTGCTGTTAGCCAAACTTTTGACAATCTTTTCTAGAAACGTACCTTGAGTTGAAAAAGTTTGTTGAGGCTGAAATTGAAATTGGATTTGTGGTTGTTGTTGGAACTTTTGTTACCAACTTCCATAACTGAAATTTGGTTGATTACACCACCCTTATTTATAGATGTTCGAATATGGATCATCATAAAGAATGGGACACTTATCGGTTGGATGATCCATCTTTGAACAAATTCAACAAGTTTGTACCAATTGTCTTTGTCCTACAATAAATTTTTCCACAAGATATGTTAGTGCGTCTAATTTTTGATCGATGGAAGAATAACTTGCCTCATTAACCTTCCTTGGAGCATCTTGCCATATTCCAAACTATTGAGGAGTATCAATATTAGGAAAATCACTGTAAAAATTATGTTAATTAAAATCAAAAAATAACAACTCCCTTAAAGTCTTTTGACCGGCTATGTCTGAGTGTTTAAAATCTCTCTTCTATATCGTTGACGCACTTCCTGTAAGTTCTCTGTAAAGATTAGTCCCCAAAAATAAAAGGAAAACAAAACTTAAAAGAAATAAATCACTTAACACTGTTCCCCGGCAGCGGCGCCAAAATTTGGTGTGTCGTCAAACAATCAAAAATAAAATTCGTATTTTACAAAATACTAGTATAGAGTGAATATGGTCATCTCGATTTACTTCTTTTAAGGAAAATAAAATAAAATAAAAAATATGGGGGTTGGAAAATTAACAAAACTAATTAATCAAAAATAAAGAACTCAAAAATAAAAGAACAAAAACTAAGGTGAAATCAATTTTTCTAGTCAAAGGAATTATATCCACCTTGATTTCATATAATTGATAATTGATCTATCTAAAGATTTCAACACCCATAAATAAATTGGTTATAGCCATCAACAAACGCCCAACGACTAATCTCTCCTTACTTCGTCGATAATTAAGAGAAACTCATTGATTATTTCCGTAATCAAGAGTCAATCCTAGAGAAGCTCTTAGGATTGAAAGTCTCAACAGCATTAAGATTTAGAGAAACCTAATTCTAATTAACAAACACACGACGGGTTCATTTAAATTAGATTATTTAATCCCATGACATGAATGTCATTTACCACTTTATTAAAACTAACAAACAATTACGGATTTGCCGTTTTAATTAATTGTAAATTATTCTAGAACTATTAAATATTGACCACTATTTAACAAACCCTAGAAAATCATGATCCATGAAGTGCAGCAATCAAATAAATACCTATGAGATATTGATTTAATAAACTCAATTAAATCTCATAATCATCGATCATCAAGATTTTAATAACCCTTCAACTAAAAAATTAAATTAAAATAAAGGCATGGAAGAAAGAAAAAAAATAAAATAAAATAAAACTCACAAAACTTTTATTGCCAATGAAAGAATTTGTTTAACAAGGGAGAACCAATGCAGAGCCGTCCAATAAGTGTTGTGTTGTTGGGAACTTGAAGCAAAAGGAAAACAAAACCTAAAGAAAAGACATTATGTGCTGGACGTGGAGGAGGGACTTGCTGGGAAGATTGGGGGGGGGGGGCTGCCCCTGGGCTGCCCCCTCAGGGCTTTTTTTCTCTTCTTCTAATGTCTCATATATATATATATGTAGGAATGAGTTGCTTATTTTTCTAAAAGAAGGTTTTTCTAAATTTTTGACAACTACCAAATAAAAAAAAAAATGAATTTTCTAATGACAAACAATCTAGTTGACTTATCAAATAGATAGTCTAACTAAAATAGAAAATTACAAAAATTGGAATTCTCCAAAATTTATATTCCTAAATTTTAGGAATATCTTCAAATTCTTTAATGTTTCCAAATTAGGCTTTTTTCTTTCCTTTTTCTTCAAAAGTCTCCTCCATCACTCCTATTTTATCAATGATCACAAAACACAATAATTAGTGTAATATTCATTCAAAAATAGAACAAAATAAACCATAATTATTACACCAATTTATACCCTATCAGACGATTTGCTTTTGTGGCTATTCCTCGGTGCATTGGGATGGAGGAGAACGAAAGAATTTTCAGAAATCTGCTTATTGATTCTTCTATTCTTTGGAATAATACTGTTTCCTATATTTCTCTGTGGGCTCATGTGGGCTTATGCTTCAAGAATTTATAAAGGTTATAGCTTAGTGGAGTTGAGGTAGAATTGGAGCGCTATTATCTGTTAGTTTCCTATACTGATTTTGTTTTCTCCTCTTTAAAGTCTCATCCTTGGAGTTTTTGTACATTCTTTCCTCCTAATACAATTTCTTTAGCCATCAAAAGAACTCTTCGTGGACATAAGATAGTTTCTTGCTTTAAATGTAGAAGTTATCATTTTGCTCTGGGTATGAAACTGGTTTCCTGGTTTTATGGCACAGTACATTCTTGGTTCACACCAGAAGATTAGGCATCTCATCCTACATCAATGGTCATACAATTTGTGGTAATAATCACACTTTTTGTATGGGAGATTAGTTTTACCCTTGAACAAGTCAGGTGTAGTGCAGAAAATGTTGGAAAGAAAGGAGATTTGGATGTTTTTCTTTACACTGTTGCAGTTATAGTGAATCATGCCATATAATTTTTTGGGACCTGATGGAATCTGATGTGTAGGAGGATGTTGAGAGGATATGGTTTTCCTCATTTTAGAGGAGGTTCTCTGAGCGAGAATGCAATGCATAGAATTGGGTGGCTAGCAGTTATTGCGTTTTGAATGGCATAAGATGTGAAAAATGTCTAGGCGTTGATCTGTATGTTGATGTATCACAAATGTGCAAACTAGGGGCCTCAAAATAGGCGGATGTCACAATCCCATGGGATTGTATTGTGAGTGCCATTTTTAGTCCACAAAACCCAAGTATCTCCAGGCCTTGATGGAGAAAATTAATTATGCTGAGAGAATGATAATGGGTAGTCTATATGTATGTGTTCAGGTAAAACTTGATAAGTCGTATGGGAGATCTAGCCTTTGAAATGGCTTTAAGAAATTGTGGCAATATTTTTCTTCTTACATAGGGTGAACTCTATGACTTCATTCCAATGAACAAATAAGAGAGAGAGCATGACATGAATTGACATGAGAATAAGGACTTAGTTTAAGAGCAGATATGTTTAGTTATTCAATGCAAAGCAGAAAAAGTTTTTAGATCTAAGACTTGACTTATTTTTAAACTCTGGACTCTCTCTCCCTCCCTCTCTCTCTCTCTCTCTCAACTCTTCCACCTTGTGGAACTGTGTCATCATGCTGATTGCCAACACTTAGCGTTATTCTTGTATAGTTCTGTCCTTTTTTTTTAATATACAAATTGAAAACAGCTTCATTGATTTATTTGTTTATTTGATACTTGAAATTTTTGCTTGTTAAATTTAGCTTCCTAATTTTGTTAGCATCTTTTTTCCTTCCCTTTTATTGAGATCTCACCTGCACTGATTACTGACGTATCTCTGTCCATTTACTATTATCGACATGATGCAGTTACCGCAACACTCTTGAACTTCGTTGGAATGTTCAAGAAAGCGCATGATGAGAACTGTAAACAAGCTGAACTAGAGAAGAAGAAAGCTCAAAAGGAGGCAGAAATAGAGAAGGCAAAGGGTGTTAATCGTGTGAATAGCTGAAGGTTGTTTGCTTATTTGACCCTAGGGTTCATACTGGCATTTCCACAATGCTCCAGAGACCATAATGGTTTATTCATTATAACATTCAGGAGATTGCAGGGAAAACCAGAAACCTCTGGTTCTCCAGTATGGGTGCAGTAAGCCTTTGAAGGTGACAAGAAACTGATGCATAAGGGCCATTTTTTAGAGGCTTGGAAAACGGAAACATACCTCCATGGAAACAGCTCCAGAGGGACAGACTGCCATTCAGTCCACCAGATGATTGTGCTGGCCATATATCACTATAGGCATCACATATGCTCCTGAGATTGATCAGAATCATCAAATGAGCAGCAGAGCCTCTTGACATTCATTTCTTAAATCAAGGAATTTGAGAGCCTCTGATCTTTATCGAAGAATATGTGATAAAGCTTGGGTTCTTCCACTGATGTGGATGATTGGTATCAGCTAAGACCATTCGCTTTGTATCCTTTTTTCAGTGCCAGAGCGGATGCTGCAGGGCATATGCCGCCGGGATTGCAAGCCCGGGACTGTATCAAGAAACCATGTACAAAGCTCTAACCCCGTCCTCACATTGAAATTCATTTCTTTTTTCTTTAACGTAGAAGCTTCTCTAATTGAGATTTTGATGGAAACTAACCTGTCACGAAAATTGTTGTATAGGTCAGGATTAGAAAGAGTAACTAGGTCCTTATTTAGGAGACGGGTTCTTCTTAGTGTAATTGTATCATACACAAATATATAGGCGAGGTTTGGAAGGTGAATGTTACGCATATTTAATTCTTTATTTGAAATTCTTTAATCAGTAAATGGAGAAAAGATTATTTTATTAAGTATTGTTCCTGTTTCTGCTGCTTTGACTTCCAGGTATGTCCTTGTTCTCCAAAGAAAATTGCTTCATCATGTTTCATACCCATCTTGTTGATTCAGGATTACAGATCACAGCACTTATGAATTCATATTTCCATGGATAGAATTTCATTTGGAGACAATTATCCAACACTTGCTACTTCTTGTATGGCTAGGAAGTGCAGTTGTGTTCCGCGTTCTCCATTAAGGGGGCACAGGTGCACTTGAGCAACCAAGATGGGTGCTTGAATTTTCCTTCGCTTTCATACTCGCAGGGAACACATCTACAGGAGGTAGTCTTCCAGAATGGACTTCAAATTCTTCAGGTATTCTGTAGGGTGGGCTATCTCCATCTTTCTTTGTTCCATCAGTTGGCAGTGGAAACATATGCTTTCACATGGGTTAAAACACCTTCAACAGCTGAATCAGTTTTCTAACACATGGTCTGCCGTATCATCTGCTACGTACTTCTTCAGTCTTGGTATGTTGCAACCCTAAGATAAAAGATTTCTAGTGCTCTGTCTGGATCAAGCTCTCGCATGTCATCACTCCTGCTTATTGTAACTAGACAGGTTGACACCATTTCTGTCAACAATATTTGCTACGGATAGCTAGTTAAAAGCATTACCAACTAAAGAAACCCTACCAGTGTTTGATTTTTTATTCACTTGTCGGGTTTTGCAATAGCTTTAGAAGCAGGTTCATTTGCTGTTTGCAGTAGGGTTGAAGGGGATTGAGAAAATTGTAAGACATTTTCTCGTATTAGTGGAGCGGGTCGACTGCAATTTGGCTCACATCCTACTCTTCTCTTTTTGCCAAATTCATTTGGGCTTACTTTATAAGTTGCTTGACAACCATGATTCTGTGCTCCCTCTATGGTATTTATTAGACTAGATTGAGACATTCAAGGGCGTTGGGTAGTCCAGAGAATACGTTTAGTGCTTTTCTTTTGGGAGAGGAGAAAGTAAGGTTCCTTTAGGCTTTCTTGGGAACCCATTTATATGTCCCATTCCAGAAGAATGAGCTCTTCTCTTCCTCAGAGGCGGCTGTAAATACACAAACAGAAAGTACTTATTACCATCTTTTGCTCAAATGGTTAGTCAATGAAGCAATTATCCAAGTCTTTAAGAACAAATCAAATGGTTATTTATGTATTAAAGGTCTGAGGTTGGAGTCTCATTCTCTCTTATCATGACATATTTTTATAATCTTCGGAGAGTGCAGGAACCCAAAATGGTGACGCACTGAAACTGGTTATGTTTACCCCATGGGGAGAAATCAAAAACAGAGTTGGCAATTCTTTTGCGAAGCTCCTATTTTTCTGTTGTTGGAAAGTACCTAATGCATAAGCTTTTCATTAGTTCTAAATGTAAATCTCATTGCATTTATTTTGCTGCCACTTAGTTGCTTATGAAAATTGCAATTCCTAGTACGTTTTGCCAAACAAACAGGCAAGCCCTTTTATCAGCTCGTACTCAATCTCTTCCTTACTATGAAAAAATAGATTTGGACTCCACAAGATTTGCAACAAAAAGGGTTATGTCTATTTTAGTTCTTGAACAATATAATTCAATACCATTGTCTTTGAACTATTTCTTTTTTTAAACAAAAAAACACAATTAAGATCAAACTGGGAAAAGGATGATGGAAGTAGGGAGGTTTTACCGCTTAAGCTGTTTCCGAAGGACTTGAACTATTATTTTGTTTATTTTAACCTTCAAACTCTTGCTGTTCACTTCTTCAATCCTTTTAGTATACAAAATAAACGAAATAAAAGCTGTCATGCTAGGCTGAGAAGTGCAATACCATTTTTGCACCCCCAAAAAAGAAAGGGATTCTAGTATCTATTACAGTTATATGACACTTTCAAGAAGAATTTTTGTGATAAATGAAACCACAATTCTGTGAAATTATTCGAACTGTACTAGGGAATTTTGGTGTTGGGTAAATTAATAAAAAAATATGAAATGCTACATTATATTGTCTTCACTATCCCACGTAATAAAATTTTCAATTTTCTTTGGAAGTCCCATAGTTTCCGTCAACCCACCAACCCAAAACCTTCTCTTGCAGCCAAAATGTTCATTATTTGTATGAACAATTTAATTTCTTGTATGCCCATCTTCTAAAATTTAATTTTCTTTTCCCAAATTTTTGTGAACAAAATCAAATTCATGGAAGTTCAACCGATTTTACATTCACATAAGTAACATCCCCTGCTTCAATTCCAACCCTGTAAGAATCTAATATATCTCCTCCTTCTAGATCAAAATTGCATGATTGCTTGCAACTTCTGTAGAATTCGCAGCTCACAATTGTGTCAACCACAATGAGAATTGCATGCAAGTAAGTAATAAACAATCCTTCAAAAACCACTGAAGAAGATAAATTTGAAGAAATATGGTAAGCTCTGACAACTCTGTAATGAAACAGTGCTTCGATTGCAGCCAAAACCAAATTTGTAGGCAAAGCTAAAGACAATGCTGTTGAAGTTTTTCCTCTGATCAACACACAACCCTTTAAAATTGCCAAATACCCATTAAAATTCTCTTCAAATCCTGACAAAACCAGAGACAAATTTGAGATTATAAGAGAGTTTGCTAAAATTATTGAGTACAGGACCGCACCAGAAGCAGAGACAAAAAGAAGGAAATTTGGAGAACTGAATCCAAATCCGTCAGAGGTATTGAATAAAAATATGAGGATAGTTAAGCAAAATGAATTTGCAGAGACGATGAATAAAGAATTCCAAACATGGGTATGAAGAAGAGGAGTGTATAATGATAAAATTGAGGAAAATAGAGAAGGAACGCTCCGTTTTTTATGATTCAGAGCATGAATAACAGATGATTTTCCTATTAGAAAGAAGGTGAGAGAAAAGGGTAGAGAGAAAATGAAAGAGGAAATTGTTTGGGATAGTTTTAGATTGAGAATTGAGAAGAATTCTGATGAGTGAGGAAGTCCTGCGGCAATGAAAAGTGAGTGAAGAAGATTGTGTGTAGATGTGAAAACAGAGGAATTTGGAACAAAAATTTGGGAGAGAAGGATGGAGATTGAGAATGGGAAAATGAAAAGAGAAGAGGTTGACGTAAAGTAGGAATATTGCTGAAGGAATTTGTGGATTGATCTTCTCATGATCTTGCTTGTTCTCTCCATCGGAAATGAAAATAAAATTGTCTTTTTGTGGTTTTGGGAGGTTCTTGGCTTTCAAAATTTGGGCTTCTATGGCTGTCTCCTCCTCTTTTTAAGTTTTCTCTGATGGGTTTGCTTGCTTACTCCTCTCTCTCTCAGAAAGACAATGTTGGGTGGGAGTTCAGAGAGGCTATGAGATGAGGTTGGTGTGTTATATTGGAAATAGATTGGCCAACAACTAAAAAACAACAAGCTTGTGTGTTTGAGGAGTTGTTTGAGCATTGTTTTTGACAACGAGTTTTGTTTGGATCCCTCTTGAATGAATCTAAACAAAATTTCTTGTGATCTCCAATCCCTACTTTGAAAAAAAAAAAGTTAATTATGAAATTTGAGTTTTTGGGTTTCAAAAACTATTTAAAATTATGGTACTAATATTATTTTGGATAATTGTTTGAGTACAATTTGCAACATTTTTAGAGTTTACCAATGATATGAGAAAGTCTTTCTTCATTGCTTCCAAAGCACACAAATTCCCTTTTTTTTTTGTTCTTTGGTACAATTTGCTTCGATGATTCAATATTATATACATTTTTTTTTGGGGGGGGGGGGGGACTATCCATAGTCTACTCTCATTTCTAGGGCGTGCATTTCATGATATAATAATCCTCATTCTTTGATATTAAGTTTATGATCAATTGCATTCCTCCAAAAAAAAATTGAGACTAGCAAACAATAAATTAGACTTAAATGGAACTGGATTTAGTAAAATATAATATAATTATCGAATATCGATGGTTTATAAAAAAGTCAATTTTTCTTTTTTTTTAAATAAAATAATTATGTTCTTTAGCCAAGAGTTCACAAAATTTGAGGGCAAGTGATGAAGTTAAGATATATGGACCCTTTTTTCCCTAAAAACTCCAATAATTTTCTTCTAAACACAATGAGATTTTGTAAGGTAAGGTCTTGAATAGATTGGGTGAGGCATAATGATATCTCAATCCCTATGATTGTTTTTGTGGGCACCCTATATCAATTCCACAATTTTGGAAATTATTTAAATTTAGTGAATATTTAGGTTTAAATTTAGTAAATATTTAGATTTAAATTTAGTGAATATTCAGGTTTAAATTTATAAAACGTGAAATCTACCGTAAAGAGAGAAAATATCGAGTAAGATTGAAATAGAAATAATGACATGAGACGTATGAAAATAAAATTATAAGTTTAGTTTTAATCTTTTACCTTAAATTACTAATTAAATCTTTAATTGATTTTTCGGCATTACTCTTTTTTCCATTTGGGAGTTGAGGATTTCCTTGTAAAGAATGTAGATACAAAGCAATTTTAGGGCATTACTTAGGACCTTTTGAGTTTGTTGATACCTTGATTTTATTATCTTACCTATCATTTCAAAAACCTTTTTTTGGGTATTTATGTTTTTTTTTTTTTATGAAAACCAATAATAATTAATAATATTTTGAAAACAATAATTAACTATTCTCCACAAAACCAGTTATTTTCCTTTTTTTAAAAGTATAATTTATACCTTTTAAAAGAGATTTAATTAACTAAATATGATATAATTACTTATCATGCCAACTAAAAATTTTAATATTTTAGAGAAAGTAAATTTTCTTTTGTAAGATTCATGTTAATCACTTCGGTTTATATATATATATATATATATATATATATATATATATATATAACCAACAGCATTTAAAGTCATATTTCAATTAATTCAATTCAAATATTATTAAGTCTAATTTAGAAAGGAGATTTTTTAACATAATTTTTTCTATTCTCAAGGTTCAAAATTAAAATTTGATTAAAAAATCTGATAAAAAAATAATTGGAAAAGAACTACAAACACAATAGCCTCTGATATGATTATAAGGCTCCTCGCCTTCCTATCAAATATGGAATTTGAATATAAGTGGTGTTTAAAATATAATTTTATTATTTTAGTGAGAAAATTTTATTTTTGACTTGAGAAAAAAATATATCTAAATTTTGATGCCTCTTTTTTTTTTTTTTTTTTTTTTCAATTTTAAGGTTTAAACTCACCATGCCAACACTACACCAACATGATGGTATTTTTTTATTTTTTAAACGTAATTAAAGATTATCATTATAAATAATAGTTTTTATCGTATCTAACAAAAAAAAATTATATCAGTATTATCCAAACTCAGCTGCTCAAACCCTTATAATGAGAAATAATTTTAGAAAGCCCCAAAATTTATTTATTTTTCATTTTAAAATTAAAAATAGGATTTTTTCCATTATAATTATATAAAGATACTAAAAATCAAAATTTATGTGGTGAAGCATCTGCATCACTCTTGTACTATTACGCCAATGATTGAATCTCACGCGACATAATGACGCGTAGCAATGCATGCCGTAGCCATGTGTCGTACAGTGAGTGGATAAAACTTAGCTTCGAAGAGATTTTTAATAATCACAATTAAAAAAAAAAAAAGGAAATTCCTTAGAGTATAAATCAAGTAGACTCGAAAATGGTCCATTATTTTCCTCTACCGACAGCTATGATCAAATCAAGACCGTATATTAGCACAACCCTTTTCTCCAACTGATCTTGAGGCTTCAAAAATCCAACGGCTGAGATTTACTTTGATTTTTTTTATTGGAAATGATGTGGGATATATTCTATTCAAATCTCAGTAGTAATTAGAAAAATAAAAATTATGAAAAATTATAACGAGATATTATTTTTTTTTTTGATCGAACGATATCTAAAAATCAGTTTATTTGTTTAGATTAATTCGACTCGAGGTAACTATTAAGTCTATTAAAAGACAAACTCTTTTTAACACCTTTTTTTTTTTTTATTTCTAAGTTCAAACTCAAAAATTTATTAATAAAATCTAATACTCTTATTGCTGAAATAACAAAGCATCAGTATAATGATGTATCATTGGGTTGGTGTGGAGTCATTTGACCTAATTTTTTTATTAGTTTGGAGTTGAATAGAATATTAAAGCACATATATATTAGTTTATGGTAGAGTGTCAAATTTCTGATGATTTTTGTAAAAAAAAAAATAATGTAATTGTTTTAATTTTGAACCAAGTCTAACATGTTTCAAGAAGTCACTTATGGAGGAATTGGGTAATTTTCATTTTCATTTTATATTAATTTCACAAATTTTTCTTCTTTTTAATTGAATTTTCTAAGAAAAATAATTTTTCTTTAGACATTATGATAAGGGCTTTTTCTATTCTAAAATATTTAATTTTGGCAAGATTTTTATTTTTCTTACAATTTCAAGGGGCAGCTATCCTTTGCCCCTCAATTAGGAAGAGAGAGAGAGAGAGAGAGAGAGAGAGAGAGAGAGAGAGAGATTTGTTGGTTAGGATGTCTTTGGTGAATTATATCATATTTAAGGGTTTTTTTTTTTTTTCTCCTTCGTATTTTTCGGTTGAAATATTGCTTTTTTGGTTGTTAAATGATCATTATCGAATATTAATTCATTGTTTTATTACATATCGCCTTCTTTTTGAAAAGACTTTCGAGCAATCAATTCCATATTTTTTAAGATGGTGTTTTTAATTTATTTTCTTTGAAAAAAAAAAAGATGGCTCCAACACAATATGTGATTAGCATAATGATTATATTAATCTTAAATAAATTAGGTATAAAGATGAAATTTAAACGACGGACAGTTGGTTTAGTGAGAAATGTGTTAGGATCTCTTAATTAAGAATTCAAATTCGAGTATTGAAAATAAAAAAAAAAAATTATGCTGGGACAGATCCCCTCTTCAGGAGCTCGTCTGAATCTCAAATCAGATTAGTTAAGATATGATTCTGGATATCAGTTGACCAAGATAAAAAATAAATAAATAAAAGAACCAATCTAATCAATTTTTAAATTTTAAATAAAATCTCATAGGCCCTAGAAAGATTAGGTGTCTTAATTGAGATTAGTTACAACATTATAGCAAGGCCATCCAACCCAACACTGATGTTTGTATTGCTAATATTAATATAATTTTTTTAATTTGGCATGTGATACATGCAAAAAAAGTCAAATTTTATTTATAAAAACGCATAAAAAAATAAAGAAATGAATTTAAAAGAAAAATACAAAATTTGAAGTTATAAATAGTTCATAGAAAATTATTTGATATTATTTTAATATGTAATACTAATTCTTTAAACTTTTTGAGATAAAATATCAGTATCTAATAATCATTTTGAGTCTGACTAAATCCATTTTGAATCAAATTAGATTTTTAAGGGATAAAGTTTTCATGACGTCTGTTTTTTATACACAAAATTCAAATTCAAAACATTTTTTAAAAAATACCAGTATATTCTTTTAACTATTTTTTATATTGGCCAAAGTATTGAATTCCAAAATAATTATAAAAATTTTTAATGAGATTATTTAAATCATTATGGTGGGACTAATTATTGTTGGACGACATTATAGTTCTCTCATTAATTAGCACGTGAAATCGATTTTGTCCTAACATGTTTCTTTTTGCATTTTGGTCCCCAAACTTTAAGGCGAAATATGCAAAAAGGATCCCTAGTGGAAATCTCTCAAGAGCTAAGGATCCAAAATAAACATCCATACCTTTTTGGGATTAGTTTTAGAAAAACATTTGAGTTAAGGATTTTTTTTTTTTTTACATTTTATTAGTGCGAAATGTTAATTTACTGTATTAAAATATAAAATAATTAATAAGATCTCATTTCACTAGTTAGGTATTTATAAACAATAAAATGAGATCTTTTTCCTCAAGGAGATAGTCCAATGACAATAGCTCCACTCTTCTGACCCCATATTAAAAAAAAAAGGAGATCTCGAATTCAAATTATATAAAATCATTCATACTATTTCTTATGTTATTTACGCTCATTTAATGTAATTTGATTATAAAAAAGCTAATATAGATTAAATAAATTATAACAGTATAATGGTAATTATAATCATAAAATTGATCATTTATGTTGTTTTATGCACATCTGTTGCGTTTAAATTCCAAGCCAATACTTTTCAAATGAGAAAAATAAGGCATCCAATGAGGAGAACAAGAAAAAAAAATTAAAAAAAAAAAGAAATTTATTGATGATATTCGTTGTAAATTAATGACTAGAAAAATAAAATAATTTGTAAGACACTCCGTCAAGAACTCAATTTCAGAAAACAAATCAAGTACAAATATGATCTTTAATATTATTTATTAAATGAACTAATTTTAAATCAACTGTTTGAATTTGCTTACATGAATAGACCGATTTAAGTTGGAGTCAACTTGTTTATCAATGCTCATCTAGGTAAATCCTAACAACCACTCATGCGGCTCCACTCTCTCTTTCCCCTTTCTTTTTTTTTTCTTTCGTCTTCTTTTTTTTATTATTATTGATTTTGGTTCTCTTTTTTTTTTCATCTACCTTTTTTTTTATTGATTTCGTTTTTTTATTTTTTATTGATTTCGTTTTTTTATTTTTAATCAAGATATTTTCTTTCAACCAAATCATTTTTTTTACCAAGTCTTTTTTTTTCTACTTTTTTTTCCGTTCATTTTTGTCATCTTTTTTATTTTAGAATTCCGATAGCACTTTTTTTTTCTATAACTCACGTGACCCCACTCTCTCTCTCTCCTTTTTTTTCATCCACTTTTTTTCCATTGATTTTGTTTTTTTTTTTTCAATCCGGATCTTTTTTTTGACCAAATTCTTCATTTTTTTCACTTTTTTTCCGTTCATTTTTGTCCCATTTTTTATTTTAGGATTCTGATTGCATTTTTCTATATATCTATATATTTAATTAAATCCTTAAAAGAGACTTATGCGGTCACGTGTGGTCGTCAAGTCACGTAACCGCTCATAAGCCTGTGACCATATTTTTTGCCTTTTTAAATAACATTATATAAATATGTTTTAAAATTTTAATTTATCTATATGTAAACTTAAAAGGTTATTGTGAAGTCACGTGAGTGATGACCACTCATGTGACGACCACTCAACTGACCCCACTCTCTCTCCTTTTTTTTTTTCATTGATTTCACTTTTTTTTTAACAATCCGGGTCTTTTTTTTTCATTCAAATCATTTTTTGAACAACTCCTTTTTTTTTTCAATTTTTTTCTATTCGTTTTTGTCCCTTTTTTATTTTAGAATTTCGATTGCATTTTTTTTCTATATATCTAAATAAATGCTTAAAAGAGGTTTATACGGTTACATGTGGTCGTCAAGTTACGTGACTACATAAACTCATGATCATGCTCCTTATCTTTTTAAATATTAACATTATATAAATATTTTTTAACATTTTAATTTAATATATTTAATGTTAAATAAATATTTAAGTATTTAAATTAATTATTTAATTGTTTTTGTTATTATAAATTTTTAAATTAAATATTAATATTTATAAATTTTATTATATTATTTTTAAATATTATATAAATATTAATATTTTATAAATATTTTTATCATTCTAATTTAATATATTTAATGTTAAATAAATATTTAAATATTTAAATGTTTTTTTCTTATAAATTTTGAAATTATATATTAATATTTATAATTTTACTTAAATTAAATTATTGAATATAGTTTTAGTTTATTTTTTAATATTTTAATATTTTGTGTTACAATTTATTTTTTTATTTAAATATCAAATATTTTAATATTTCAAATTATCATTTGTATTATATAAGTATTTAAATTTTAGAATTAATTTTAAATTTTTAATATCTAAAAAAATTTAAATTAAATATTAATATTTATGAGTTTTTCATAGTTAAATTATTAAATATTATAATTTTAGATTAATTTTTTTTAAAAAAAATCAACATTTCCTTTTTCCTTCCTTCAAGAAACAACACTTCTTTTTATTATTATAAAATTATACATTTCTTTTTTTATATCTTGGTGGTTCGAAAAAATGTACACACAAGTTTACAACCCTTTAAAAGACAACATTTCCTTTTTGTTTCCCTCACTTCTCCTCAATTGCTTGCTTCACAATCCAATGACATATTCTTAAAGTTTTTTTTTTCATTTTTTTTATATTCTGGATTTTCTTTAATTTTTTGAGTATTATCTATTTATCGTATTATTTTAAAATTTAGATTTAAAATTTAAATTTTTAAATTTTTTACAATCGAAATCTCAATATTTTTTTTAATTATGTTAATATTAGAAACTTAATAAATTATAATTATTTTTAACTATTTTTTCAACAACACACATCGCACAATGCGCGGTGTGTTTCCCGCTTACTAGTAACTTCAAAGGGTTAACTATATAAGCTGAATTCTATTAAACTCATTTGAATTGAATAGTCAGATACTCTACTCCCTTAATCAGAAATCTTGAGTTCAAATTCTGAGAATAGAAAAAAAAAAGATTTGGAAGAGCTAATCCCTCAATGGATCCCAAAAATTTGATTGAATTAAAAAAAAAAAAACAAAATTTTATATAAAAAAAAAAAAAAAAAAAAAAAAANNTGAAAAAAAAAAAAAAAAAAAAAAAAAAAAAAAAAAAAAAATAAAACAACAAACAAACAAAAAAAAAAAACAAAAAAAAAAAAAAAAAAAAAAAAAAAAAAAAAAAAAAAAAAAAAAAAATACATATATATACATATGTATACATATATATACATATAAATATATATACATATATATACATAAAAATAATATATATATATATATACATATATATATATATATATATACATATATATATATATATATATATATACATACACACAACATTCCTTTTAATCTCGTTTTTCCAAAATTAGGATTGGCTTGTCCAAAAGATAAACGAGTTTTAGCGCCCTGCACTCACGCCCACCAAGAATATGTAAACGGGCCTATGAGAAGATGATATGGCCAGGTGCCCTAGGGTTTGTAACTCAGAACTTATAAACTCGGCCCAAATTCATGTTCCTGCAGATTATGGGCTTGATCTCTCCAAATGGGCCAAGTTTTCACATAAATAACAATCGAAAGATTTTTTCCCTTGATACCTTGCATATTCCGATTAATTTAGTTTGAATATTTACATGGATTCTATTTAGGGGATAACTCTCTCACATAAATTTTTTCATTCTCAAATTTTGAACATGAGACTTGATTGTGAGACCTATCACCTCATCCTATTATACCGACTGTAGTGACGGAGCCACATATAAGTGAGGGTGAACAATTACACCCCTCAATTTTTTATTTTCTAAAATTCAATTAAAAAATATAATTTTCTTGATATTAAACTATATATTTTATATAAAATTTTAATGATGGTAGTGTGTATATATTTTGTTTGTACCCCTTTTAATCTTTTACACCCCTGACTCTGGCTCTCAGATCCGCCACTGACGGACTGTCTGTTGATACAATGAAAAAGGTCGATCTTCCTTTATTCTCTTTTGTAATATTCAAATACATATTCGTACTAATTTTTATATATAATCTAATTGAATCCGTTTGGTAGATTTTTTTTTTTGTTTCTCTTCTCCTTTTAAGGAGGAGACTCACCGAACGGATTTTTTTAGAAACTCTTAAAAAAAGGAGTTTTTTTTTTATGAACAAAAATTCAAAAAGTAACTTTTAAGCAAAAGCTCCTGGGATGAGCTTTTACTTCTCTTTATTTTTAAAATCTAACTTTTTTTTTATTCCGTTTATACCCTCACTTAAAAAATATAAAATTTCAAATATGTCCATATTATAAATATAAACTTTCTTTAATTTTTACTTTTTACTTTTAATTTTTAATTTTTTACTTTTAACTTTATATAAAAGTTATAAAATAAGTTTGATTTTAAAATAGATTTACTAAATAACTTTTAACTTAATTTTAAAAGTTATTAATTTTTTATTCTTCTTATAAGGAGGAGAAGTCAAGAAAAAAACTCTACCAAACGGACACTTAGTTCAAATTCAACCCATTCATGGTAAACTATTGTTGTTCTGAAAGATATCAATTTATTTAGTAAATTCAGTAGGATTATAGGAATATATTTATCGTGTAGACAAGAGATACCATAAAAATCCAATATGTTATGATATATTAACATTGAAGGGTTTGCAATATTTTTTTAACCCTTTCAATTGAAAACCCTATTTTAATACGTAGTTACTCAAAACCCTAAACCCCATTCTATAATATTATGCGTAGAATATTTGGTTATCACCTTTTATTCTTTTTGAGAGAGGGAGAAGGAAAATTTCTAGTTGTCATTTTCAAAACATGATGACTAGTGCTAGGTTGGTCATGCGACGACATTTAGGCATACATGGGATGGGTGGCGAGAGCTTTGTCTTGGAGCCAGTCGGCGTTAAATATAAAGTTGAAAGGCATTTTGGTTTAAGGTTAGTTGGATCAAAAAACATTCTAAGCCTTTCATAGTGTTTTCCCTTTGTCACACAATCCAAATTGTTTTCGTTTGTTACAAAGTATATATCCTCAGATACTGTTTGTCATATACCAATTATCTCTGATCAATGTTTATAAAACCAAAACGGATTGGTCGGTTTGACCAGTTCAATCACGAATCGTTCTATAATTCAGTATAATTTTTACTATTAAATCGAATGAAATCAAATCCGATCAAAATTGATAAAATCAATAAACCGTTCAGACCGATCTAAAAAAAATTATAATATACAAATTTATTTTTTCATTTTTTCAAATCAGTCGAAAGAAAAAAATTATATAATATACAAATTATAATATACAAACCGTTACTGATAAAATAAATTCATTTTTTTATAGAGATATACAAATTTTATTTTATTTTAAAATATATAACATATAAATTATATATATAATATCATAATGATGTCATTCAATTCGTAAAATTATCTAATTGATTCGATCAATAAACCAATGAATCATTAAATTGATTAAGTTATTTATCAATTTGATCTTAAAAACATCGTCTCCGATCATTATTTTGCAAGAAAGGGTTGAACTTGGGGTGTGGGTCTCTCTCTGTCTCTCTCCCTGGACCTAAATTATATAAACAGCACATAACACGCATTTGAGATTCGTTTTGGGTTTAGCCACTAGCATGAAAAATTATCATATTTATACAAGATTTTTTGAATTTAGAGTTAATGGATATGAGATTTAACAATATAAATATTTTAGTTATGTAGTTTTATGTAATTTAGTTTTAAGCTTCTTAATCTAGAAATAAATAATTCTCGATGATTTATTACAAATTCTTTCTGAAAATGGAAATTAATTTAATAAAAAAATTAGAGAGAGAGAGAGAGAGAGAGATGGGGTTTGGGGAGATTTGTACAGAATTAACCCTGTTCAAAAAAAAATTTCGCAAAACAATCTTGGACAAAAAAAATTCGGTTTGTGACCTATTATTGTCGAGTTTTTGGAACTTGACCAACAATGGTCCAGTTTTGAAAACTCGACCATTGTTCGTCGAGTTTTGGGAACCCGACCAACAGTGTTGGTCGAGTTTCGAAAACACGACGATTTCGCGCCCCCCATAAACAGCCTTCTTCTCTTCTTCTCTTCTTCTTTTCTTCTTTCTTCTTCTTCTTCTTCTTCTTCTCTCCGCCTATGCTATCTTCTTCCTCCGCTTTCTCTGGTTCGATTGCCTGCGCTCTCCTTCGGCTTTTATTCTCTCTTCCTCCTTGCTAGCTCTTTTCTTCTCCTTTGGTCCTTTATAGCAGCTCCTTCTCCTTCTCTCCTTGGCAGCAATGCACCTTGCTTCACACCAGCAACAGCTCCGTGATTATAAGGTAGTTTCTCTAGCTCATCGTCACCTCATTGATGCTCATTTGATAAATTACATATGATTATTGAGAAATTTGGGCTAACTATGATTCTTGTTGCATATGAATGATATTTGTTTGAAATTAGGGTTTTAAAATTAGGAATTTTGAAATTAAGGTTTTGAAATTAGGGTTTTTGATATTAGGAATTTTGAAATTAGAGTTTTGTAATTAGAGTTTTTGAAATTAGGGGTTTTGAAATTAGAGTTTTGAAATTAGGAATTTTGAAATTAAGGTTTTGAAATTAGAGTTTTTAAAATTAGGGTTTTTGAAATTAGGGTTTTGAAATTAGAGTTTTTGAAATTAGGAATTTTGAAATTAGGGTTTTGAAATTAGGGTTTTTGAAATTAGGAATTTTAAAATTTGGGTTTTGAAATTAGGGTTTTGAAATTAGGAATTTTGAAATTATGGTTTTGAAATTAGGAATTTCAAAATTAGGGTTTTGAAATTAAGGTTTCGAAATTAGGAATTTTGAAATTAGGGTTTTAAAATTATGAATTTTGAAATTAGGGTTTCTGAAATTATTAGTATTCTGAATGATATTTGTTTGAAATTAAAGTTTGTGAAATTAGGGTTTCTGAAAGTGGAGTTTCTGAAATTATTAGTGTTCTGAATGATATTCTTTTGAAATTAAGATTTTGAAATTTAAGTTTTTGGAATTAGAATTATTCTATTAAATATGAAATTGTTATAATAGTTGTTGAATTTACGATTATTTAGTATGCTAATGATATATTTGATTTTGTTGTTTAGAACAAAATGACGGAAATGGTGAGATTGCTATGTTATATTGATGGTGATATTGTCATGGGTGTGAATAGAGTTGGTTATAACCGTCGGGCTTCTAAGTTGATTCGGGTGAAAAATAATGTCTCGTTTAATGAGTTGGTGTATGCGATATGTAAGGGTGTTCGGATAAATTCTACGACACAACATGAATTATACTTAAAAACTGTTAATGAGTTAGTGATGATGACGATGTTAATTTGATAGAGTTTGCAGGAACAATGAGATCGGGTTCTACACATGAATTATACTTAAAAACTGTTAATGGTGGAGTGTCTTTGCATTAAGTCGATGGTGAAATATCTTTACATCAAGTCGATGGTGGAATGTCCTCACATCAAGTTGCAAGTGAAATGCTATTGCATGAAGGATGTGATTATACGGATGATTATCCACAAATCGAATCTCGAGTGGATTTTGTATTGGCAAAAATAAATAATGATGTGGATGAGGAGGAAATGACCGAAGAAGAGGCGGAAAATGAGGCGGAGGAAGAGGATAATGATGAAGTTGGTGGTGGTGGTGGTAGTGATGGTATTGAAGAATTTCGTACATCAACTATTCCTTATGCTTATTCCCGAATAGACAAGTCAATCCCCTTCATGACCACTGCACCCGGAGGTGATTATGTGACTTTCGAGAAAGAAAGTAGATTAAGAGGTGATAATTTTAGTTTTAGTGATGAATTGAAAAAGGGGATGAGATTCAAGACAAAAAATGAACTTATTCATACGGTGAAAATGTACCATATTGAGCATCACTACCAATTTCATGTTGGAAAATCAACTCCTACACTTTGGACTGCAATATGCTTACAAATGGAGCAAGGTTGTCCGTGAAGATTACATGCTCGTAAAACAAAATTTGTCAGTGCATTTGTGATTTCTCGTGTTAACGGTCCGCACACATGTGTCAATGCTGGCTTGACGCAGGATCATAGGCAACTAGATTTTAATTTGATTGTAAGACATATTCTTAACTATGTGAGGGAAGATCCAAGTATCAAAGTATCTTTTTTACTGACAGTTTTGATGGAGAAAACCACATATGCAATCTCACATAGAAGAGTTTGGGAAGTAAAGAGAAATGCCATAGAGATGGTATATGATGATTGGGATGATTCATATAAACAACTGTCTCAGCTGTTGGATGCGATCGCACAAAAGAATCCGGGGACACGAGTTAGTTGGAAACTGAGTGGACCAAATAAAGGTGGTGAAAGGGTACTTCAATATGTTTTTTAGGCATTTGTTCCTAGCATCGCAGCCTTCAAAAATTGTAGGCTATTGATCAGTATAGATGGGACTCACCTATATAGGAAATATAAGCACAAGTTATTGATTGCATGTAGTATGGATGGTGCTAACCACATTGTCCCATTGGCTTTCTGATTGGTTGATGGAGAGTCTCTTGCCTCATGGTCGTGGTTCTTATATTACTTACAAGAACATGTTATTGGGGATAGGGAGGGTCCGGTCTACTTAATTTCGGATCGGCATTGAGGGGATAAGAGCAACAGTTGCTCATCCTCAGTTTGGATGAGCACTTCCAAATACTATGTGGTGATTTTGTGCACGTTATATGGTTAGCAATTTCAACACACATAAAAAAATCAAGCTTGTAAGAGAATTGCCACTATTGCTGCGTTACAACTACAACCCAAAAAGTTTACGGTATATATGGCAAAAATGAAGGAGATAAAAGAAGATGCTCCTGATTATTTTACAAATATTCCTCCAGAACAGTGGAGTCTCTCTCATGATGGTGGATTCCATTTCGGTTATATGACCACAAACATGAGTGAGAGCTATAATATCATCCTAAGAGGTGCTAGAAATCTACATGTTTTAGTCTTAATTCTTAAAACTTTTTTACAACTCAGTGAACTATTTCGAAAATCGATTGGGTGAGGCAAGAGCAGGAATTGCAAGAGGAGAAAGGTATACAAAATATGCCCAAACTATGCTAGGGAGATGGGATGAGCACGGCCAATCTCCATACGATTGTTGGTTTTAGCCGAGAGCATAGGATATTTGAGATAGAGACTGGCTATCGACAAACACCGTTTGGCCACAAGGGAGGAAATAAACAAGTTGTAAATGTTAATGATGAAAAGTGTACATGTCAGAAATGGCAAACTTATAGAATCCTTTGCTCTCATACAGTTGCTGCACTATCACAGACGATGATCGGTGTCCATATGATTGTGGGAAAATGGTATACATGGGAACACCAACTAAGGGTTTATGAGCATCATTTCATGCCACTCGGAGATGCAACGGGTTGGCCAGTGAATTCCTATCCAATTGTCATTCCCGACGTATCACATAGACATAAAAAATGAAGACCTAAGTCATCCCGATACCATAACGAGATGAATATTCGAGAATCATCATCGTGCACACCATGTGGGAGTTGTAGTGCAGAGGGTCACAATCGGAGGAAATGCATGAGACAAATGAGATATGGTGTTTGTGGCAGATAGGGACATAATAGATGACATTGTCCGATCCAAAACAATGAATCTTGATTGTATTTGAATTTTAAGTTTATTTCATGTATTATTTAGCGTATTCGATATGATCGTGTACTTGTTAATCATTTGAAGTATATTTTCTTGTGAATGTATTCCATATTTTCGTCCTTATATTTCTCATTGTATTTGAATTTTAACATTGTCTTTTTTGTTATCATTTTTATTTATATTCACTTCTTTGTCTTTATACTTATCATTTTTTTTAGGTGTTTACTCAAACATTTTAACTTTTAACCTTTTTCTTAATGTATGCAGATGGATCCTGGACCTTCTGATGAGACCGTTCTACGTTTACAGCGAGCTCACCGTTCATCGAGCGTTTGGGCAGGAGATGCCCACAACTTCTTTGTTTGTCGTCGTCGGGAGGCCGTTTTATGACGTTGGGAGCACGATCATATTGATGATCGGGTTATCCCTTTTCTTGAGCGGTCGGGGTTTATAAGAGTCGCTCATCTACGGTTTGTTTCGTTCGATTGGCATTTGATCACAGCATTGGTTGAGAGATGGAGACGCGAGACTCATACATTCCACTTCTCACAGGGTGAGCTTACAATCACCCTCCAGGACGTCAAGGTTCTTTTGGGATTGCCCGTTGATGGGTTACTCGTGGTGGGTAGATCGACGTGTGTGTCGTGGGTTGATAAGTGCGAGCGCTTATTGGGCGTTAGGCCACCACGATCCGCATTTAAGAGCGAATCTTTGAGTATGCCTTGGTTGAGTCAGATGTTTGCAGAGTTGCCCGGGGATGCTGATGAGGTTCGTATTTTACAGTGGACTCGGGCATATATCCTGTTGTTGATAAGGGGTGTGCTGTTTTATGATAAAACAACATATTATGTACATTTATATTTTTTATTACTTTTAGAGAATTTAGATAGTTCTGGTCATTATAGTTGGGGATCAGCGTGTTTGGCGTTTTTGTATAGACAATTGTATATAGTCTCACCGCTGGTTCACGTGAGATAACTGGGCCTCTAATTCTTCTTCAGATTTAGGCTTGGGAGAGGTTTCCGTATATTGCTCCCGTTAGACGAGATAGTTGGACGCGATTTGATGTCACTACACTTCATACGCACGTGGTTAGACAGTATAGGGAGGCATTTGATAGACAGAGAGGTTATCAGATAGTTTGAGTATCATATACTGAGCAGGTACTATCTTCTTTATCTGACTATTGTCATGATGGTAGAGATGTTTGGCATGCACGAGTACCTTTGATTTGCTTTAGTATCGTTGAGTGGAACTTTCCCGATAGAGTTATCCGCCAGTTTGGAGCGATCCAGTTCATTCCTATTCCTTGTGACACAGAGAATCGTCTCCACGATACTACGACACACGGTCCGCAGGATGTTGATTGGTTGCTGGAGCACGCACAGTATATAGAGATTTGGAATGCGCAACAGAACCACTTAATTGAGTTCGACAGATCCTTCGGACCGACGGTTGACCCTTCCTATCTGACGTGGTTTCGCGCGATTACACGCCATTTCATAGGCCGTCGGGGAGCTTACTTGAGTCACATGGTAAGTTTTAATTTTATTTGTTTTTTATCGCAATCATATTTATCTTTTTAACTTATTCATTTATATGCTTTTGTAGTGGGAGCGATTGCACGAGATTCGAGACTCTGATGACGTTGAGGATATACATCAAATGGCGGATTCGGCTATTTCTGCCTTGACTGACGATATATACGAGATCATGACTATGAGGACAGGACCAAACTTACTTCCTGAGGGCGATCATGAGGGTGAGCATGATGACAGACAGCATCTACGACGAGGAGGAAGAGTACGTCGTTCGAGACAAGCACCTGATGTCGCAGGGCCTTCGCATACCTATGATTCACCACCTTCTCAGCTCTCATCTTCTCAGCATCCACTCGACGATACAAGGTCTTCGAGCAGGTATGTATACTCTTCATCTTTCTTCACACTTGAAGTTGGTGACTTACCGGATACTTTGACTCTGGGTGCTCTATATATGGGAGTTCATCCGAATAGTCATATGGGTGAGAGGGTGATACACGTTCAGGGAGGAGGTGGCCCACCATTCTTCCATGCACCAGCAGTTCCTTTTGCCCCCCAAGACGATGAGGGTCCTTCTCAGATTACACAGATAAATGATCAGGGACTTATACATCCCGATCCTAGTGTAGGTATACCAGATATTAGACATTATAGTAGGAGAAGACGACGACGTTGATTTACTGGATTTTGTATATCGTATTTTTCGTTATATTAATGAAACTCATGCTTTACTGTTTTGTTCGTGAGGGTATGAATTTGCTTTGAAATGATATCTATCAATTGAGATCAGTTTGAATGTGAATTTTGTTTGTGGTTATGTTTGGATTTTGAAGATTGAATTTGGTTTCTGTACTGGATTTGGTATTAGGGTTTTGAATGGGACTATTGAGATTAGGAGTTTGCAGAGAGTTTGGTATTCGATTGCTTTTTTTTTAGTTATGCAGGTTTTTTGAGTCATCATACAATTAGGATGAGGGTGGGGGTGAGACAGTGTTGGTCGCGTCTTGAACAATCGACCAACACTATTGGTCGCGTCTTGAAAAATCGACCAATACTGTTAATCGACTATGTAAGACGCTGTTGGTCGACTCTTAAAGACACGACCAACACTGTTGGTTGTGTGTTGGGAAATCGATCAACAATGGTTGAGTCTCAAAAACTCAATCATTGTTGATCGATTTTTTAAAACTCGATAAGTCAAGAATCAAAATATTTTTTGTCAGAAGTTTTATCAAATTTTTTTTTCAACTAGGTTAATTCTGTACATAACCCGGAGATTTGGGGTGCAAAGTGAGTTGAGAGGTGGGGGCGGCGGGGTCCACAGCTTAAAATGGACAAACGAAAGGCTCGAGACAGAGAGACAGAAGGCAGAACAAAAAGCTTAATTTTAAACTTTTCTTTTCAACCAAAGTCGAGAAAAATTCCCTTTCCTAATATGCTCTCTGCCTGTACCAATAGAATTTCCCTTAAAGCTTATTTTTCTTGGGTTTCCCCTTCTTCTTCTCCTTCTCCTTCTGTAAGCTAATCTCTCTCTCTCTCTCTCACAATTTTGATGTTCAGGTGATAGCCAAATCTTTCATTGATTGGTAAGATTCTCTCAAGCGTAATTTTTGCATATCATTATTGCTATCATCACCTTTTTGGTTATTACCCTTGTGGGTACTTAGATTTTTGTCATCTTTAGAACCTAAGCCGATCATTTCATGCAGCCATGCTTTTGATTGCCAAAGGAGGCCAATTAAAAGCAGTAAAGAGCTGATAATCTTTGTTTGATTAGCTTTTTTGGTGGGGATGGGGGTCACTCAATCTACTCCCAGCTAGCGTTATGGAACCAAACTTTATTGGGTAGCTTGCTTTTCTATGTTCGGGTCGTAAAATCTTTTGTCTTAAACTTTTGGCGATCTAGTACTGGTCTTTGACTATTAATGCACACGTTCTTGTACATATGAAGATACTTTTGCATTTGTGGACTCTGCCTCTATGCACGATGGCGTATACTTTGTGCCTACCTATATATGTGGGCTTATATGTTCATGTTAACTCTTATGCCCTAAGCCTACTCTGGTTGTTGTAGTGAAAGTCAATATAGCAAGACCAGCATTCAGAAGTGTGGTTTAAGTTTTCACAATTGGGTTAAGGGTTATTTGCTACTAGAGGAAATGTTGCCTAGATTGAGAGTTGTTGTAAGTGCTCCCTTTTTGTTGTGGTGAAAATTTTAGCCTGTACTCTTCAGGTGTCCACAGACGCGCAATGGCCCACAAATCACACTCAATAGACAAATTGTGTATATCAGTTCAAAATCTCTTTAGTATTAAAAGATTGGACCTTGGACTTTTTCTTTTTTGCTTGGCAATGGGAGGAAGCAATACTTGGGATCTTTGTCACAAACAAGAATCTGAAGGCAAAAAATGATTGTTTGATCCAAAACTCTTGGTCCATTATGCGGCCCTTTGGGGGGGTGGGGGGGAGGGGGATGGCATTCTGAAGTAAAGGCTCTCTGCTTGAGGTCAAGCTGTCTAACTCTTGTGTGAAACTAAATACTGGTGGATGGCAGAGGTTTGAAAAGAGCAGCATCAAGAGTGTGCCAATTAGTTATAAACCCCCAAGACATTTGGAGGGCAAGGTTACGTGTTTTTACTCTCAGCATAAATTTCAAGTTTGTAACCATTAGTATAGAATTTTGTTGGTTAAATAGTATTAATTATTGATTGCTTGCATCATTATATAGCCCAGATACCGAAGGTGTGATCCAATTATTCATTTAAATGATCCAATTCGGGGGATGCTTGATAGATATACGTGCCTCTAGGTTCAGTTATTGGGGTATTTCCATGTATGAAACTATATGGTTAAGTTTTCATGACGATATGCACTCTTATGCCCGTTTAAGTAGACCCCCGCGTGGCTTTGGCTTCTGATGAACAATTGGACTGTATGAAAGGCTGCCTTCCGCCTAAATTAGCTCTCTTGATTGATATGGATCATGATTAAGGATAACCTAGTGAACCTAAGAGTCTTTAAGAAAAATTCATGATGTGAGATATCAGCATGTAGCATTGCACATGGCTGATTAGGATTACATGAGATAAGGCTGTCAATGAGCAGTTGATGGCTTATGACCTTGATCTGTTTTGAACTTGGATCAATTGTCAAAACTTGCAAGGAAGTATTTTTTTTTTCCTTAGGACTGCAGGACCTGCATGGAGGGCTGAAGCATATTTTGGGGCAATGCTTTTGAAACTGATGGTTATAGTAGTTTTCGAATGAAGCATAATATGATTCATTATTCCACATCGACGTTATTTTAGTAGCTTGCTATTAACAGTTGGTAATGTTCTTTTACAACAGGGAAATGGACAAATCCACCAGCAGAGGAAGCAGCAGTCGTTCAGCTGCAATTTTGCACAACTATAGGATTATCAAAAATATTGGTCATGGTAACTATGCTAAGGTGGTCAGTGCAGAGCATTTACCTACAGGAAACATGGTAGCCATCAAAATCCTTGATCGTCATAAGATGAAGCAGGATAAAATGGAGGAAAATGGTTTGCCCCGTTTCCTTCTTGTCAGCTTCTTCCTCTTATGTTTGTAAAGAAGAATCATCATCCTGTATCTGATTCGCTTGGTTCCTACTTTTGCAGTGAAAAGAGAAATCAAGATATTTAGATTACTAGTGCATCCACATATTTTAAGACTTTACGAGATAATGGAGACTCCAACAAAGATTTATCTTGTAATGGAGTATATGGACTCTGGTGACTTGTATGATTACATAATACAGAATGGCAGGTTGCATGACAACGTAGCTCGAAAAATGTTCCAGCAGGTACACATTTTTGTGTTCAGCGTCATTTTAGTCTGGTATTTCGTAGCTCATTCCATAATTTTTGTAAAACTTTTCCTGGCAAAGATAATTTCTGGATTGGAGTACTGCCACAAAAATATGGTGGCCCACCGAGATCTCAAGCCAGAGAATTTGCTGTTAGATTCAAAGGGAAATGTGAAGATTGCTGATTTTGGTTTAAGCAATATTCTGCAAGATGGCCATTTTCTTAAGACAAGTTGTGGAAGCCCTAACTATGCTGCTCCAGAGGTTTTGGTCAAATATGTTGGAGTTCAAGTTTCCTGTTTTGGTCAAATATGTTGGAGTTCAAGTTTCCTTTGACATGCAACTTACAAAATCCAAAGACTTTACGTGCCATTATTTGTTTCCTCAGGTTGTTTCTCGGAGATTGTATGCGGGGCCTGAGGTAGATGTGTGGAGCTGTGGTGTTATCTTGTATGCTATGCTTTGTGCCTTTCTTCCTTTCGATGATGGAAATCTTACCAACCTGTATAAGAAAATAAAGGTACTTTTATCGTTCTTTTCGGGCTTTGTATAAACAGTTAGATATGGTAGTCTTGGCTGATAAATTTGATGAAGAACTCTGGCAATTGATGAATTTATCAGAATATTTGATATTACTGCATGATTCTGGAATCATCAGAGTGCATTTTACCTTCTTCCGAGTAATTTGTCACCTGGAGCAAGGGATCTAATCCAAAGAATGCTTGAGGTTGACCCCATGAAGCGGATAACAATACCAGAGATCCGACAACACTACTGGTTTCTAGCTTGTCTTCCACCATACTTAGCTCTTCCACAACCAGATACAAGGCGACAGACAAACAAGGCACAGTTTCCCATCTAGTCTTTCTGATTTTCAACTCCTAATTAAGAATTTTCTTTGTTTAGGATAATATGTAAATAATTTTTGTTCATTCAATGTGTTGAAATCTTCGTACCACAATTGAAAATGAGTGAATGAGCTAAAAGTTAGTTGCGCTTGCAGGAAGTGCCATACTTTTGTACTTCAGAATTCTGAGTAAAATCTGATCTTCGGCTTCTAAAGCTGAATTATTAGAAAGATGTCACTAAAATCTGATTCTTGGTTAAGAAAGTTTGGTTTTCCTAAAAAATAGCCATACTTCGCAAATTTATTGTAGCTTTTCCTCTGTTTAAAGTGCAGCCATACCAGACAAGAGTTTTAGGCTGTATTCTATTGTCACTTTTGTTATTATTCTTCCAGTCTTGTTTCACCCCTAGTTCTATCAATGGCATACCTGGAATTGGCTCCTTATCCGTGGTTATATGAACGTATTTAGCCTCGCAAAGATTTGTGAGTTCCATTGCTTTCTTATCACATTTCCTTGCCCAGTTGAGAAATGAAAATGCAATCAACACTTCGCAGGTTGATGAGAACATACTTGAGCAAGTAGTTCAGATGGGCTTCGATAAGGGTCAGTTGATAGAGTCACTTCAAAACAGAAAACAGAATAATGTATTACCCTTTGTGATGCATGTTTGAAAATTAATTTAATCGTTCTCAGTTCTCAGTAGTTGATATTTTCATATTTTCCATTTCTTTTCAGGCCACTGTCACATACCATTTGCTGCTGGACAATTTGTCCAGAGCTTCTGGCCACTATCTCAGACCCGAGATTCTGGATTCAATGGTGAGTGTATTGGACAAAACTTTTATCATGTATTTGTGCATAACTGATTACTTTTTTTCATCTCCAGGAAGGTGGTTTTGCTTGTACATATTGGGCTGATCTTCAACCTTTTCCTGTTGACTGCTTTCGAGGACAATCTAATCATCAGAGTATTGGTTTAAGACCTTCGCTAACTCAACAACAGAGAAAATGGGATCTCGGACTTCAGGTTGACCACGTTTTATCTCTATACAATCTTCATGTCATTTATGCATCCAACATGCCCTGATCACATACTACTTGGTTTCCTTCTTTCAGTCTGCAGCCCATCCCCAGGAAATAATGATTGTAGTTCTTAAAGCTATGGAGAACCTGGATGTATTGTGGAAAAAAATTGGCCACTACAACATGAAATGCAAGTGGTTTCGAGGCTCTATTGAGCATCCAGAGAGCATGATGAGCACTCCTATTGAGGATCCATCTACTTCTACCAGCATGATGAGTGATACCGATGCTTTATCTCAGAATGAGGTCAAGTTTGAACTTCAGGTATGTGAAAACTGTCTCCTCTGGATCTCATTGTTCTAGCTTTATCTATGGTACCTATGCTTAAAACACACGGTTAAGCCTCATGATGGGTTCATGCATATGCCTATAGTTTGGATGAAAGGTTGCTAACACCTGGACCACCGTCACCTAGATCCTGGTTTGTTATGGCATGGGGTACAAGTATGGGACAGTAATACATTATATAGTATAGGCTTAAATACTTAGTTTACTATTTCTAGTGGTAATTTTCTTGTACTCAAATACTAATACTATACACGCTTTTCTGTTCAGTTTTGTGTAATAAGTATACGAAAAATTATAATTTAATCAATATTAAAACAAATAAAGAAAAGGGAAAAAATAAGTATTGAATATTATGTTTACTCTTCTGAAGGAAGCTTCTTTCTATTTACATGGTGTAATACTTTATCAATTCTTAAACATATGTTAGGTTTGGTTCACTCATTTTAGTGATCTGGATCGCTATGGTACTATGTTTTGGATTTGATTTGTCTCCAGAGATTTGGGAAATTTATCTTGCGATTAATACCTTCCAAAATTGAATATGTTTGTGTATTCCTCAAGCCCTGGCTGCAGCCTTGGCATCTTAGTATCCCAATCTTTGTTTTGTCACCAAGTTCTCATGCTAAGTACACGGTTACCTTGCCTTGCCTGCACTATTGCGCTCTAAAGCTGATGTTGATCTATGCCTTTGTTTTTGTTGGACAGCTGTATATGACTCCAGAGGACAAGTATTTGCTTGATCTGCAGAGGGTTGCTGGCTCTCAAATTCTCTTCTTGGATTTCTGCGCCGCTCTTCTTGGTCAGCTTAAAGTCTTCTAGTTTACATTGTAAACATGAGTTTAATAAACCTAGTGACATCAATCCCTATCAAAATGAAATGGAGGTTGATGCTTTACCGAGGGTGATACTTAGTAGAATGTTAGCTGTAAAATTATCTATGCACCAATAACCGAAAAACGAAAGAACTTATGTTACCTGAGACAACTTACCTCTATGTATTTTTTGCAACAATATGCAACTCTTAAGGCACAATTTTACCTCCCTTGAAAGTTTTCAATCTGTGAAAACAGAAGAGACCCAACACTGACTAGAGAATCTTCACTTGTGGCAACGGGCGAGCTCGAAATAGGAGCCTTTTCACTTGGCTTTTCCAAAGCAATGAAACTAGAACATGCGTCTGAATTCAGGCTGTGTAGATGCCTCTTGAAGCTGCAGAGCACACTCCAAATTCCACGGCACATCTCCCTTTGAAGGCCTATCAACACCGTATTCTGCCAAGCATTTCTCTGCAGCTTCAACATGCTTTCCCATGATTTAGCGCTGATCTTCCCAACAATGTATGGATCAGTGATTTTCTCAAGCAAGCCTTTCCTGTGCCGCTGCATCACCCACTCTGCCAAATTCACTTGTTCTCTAGGCAGTGTCGACTTGCCTTGCACATAACACCTCAAAAAGCATCACACCAAATGAGTAAACATCAGATTTCTCGGTCAGTTATTGCTTTCTGAAATACTCAGGATCAAGGTTCCCAAAACTTCCCTTCACAGCAGTGCTGACATGAGTTCGCTCCAGAGACAAGGAAGCTTTTAAGAGCCTGAAATCAGAAACCTTAGCAACAAACTTTTCAAGTAAAATGTTTAAAGTATTCCAAAACTCCAATGTACACTTTTCCAAACCCTCCAATACCGATCACCGCCTTTTCATCCCAGTTCTTGGTTGCCTTTTCCAATTCCTTGAAAGTGAAAAACCTACCGAACCCAAATTCAAAGGAGACGAAACTAGAGTAACTGCTCTTACTCTTGCGTGGGCCAACAAGCTTGATCTCCTCAAGCTACTCTTGCTTGACAGCACATTGCATGACTAGAACGATGCAGAAGAAGCCAAGAAGAGGACCTGTTTTGCTCCTCCCAACCCTGAGCATCTTCTGCAAACGAAAAAGAACAGCTATGAGCAATAAGACAATTGTTACTCCCATCACAAGAACAACAGCCAAATTCTTCATTTTACATCTTGCAGAATCAAGTGCTTCACTGGTACCATCAACTGAGGATGTACATTTAGGCTTCCCACAGAATTGTTCAATTTCAGGACTTCCAAACCATAACGAATAGCATTTGGGAAGCTCGAAATACCATTGGAAGATGGCCCAACTTGTACCATAATTGATCCATCTGTAGCCAAAGATGCGTCGAGCACAAAATCCTTGAAATAAGCAACAGCTAAGGCACCATTGTTGATCGTTGAGAGATCAAGCGTAGAAATGCCCATCAACCCACTAATGTACACATTGAAGTACAAGTCATTCAAGCTCATGCACACTATATCACAAAAGTGCAATCTGATAAAATAGGAGAAATTTGGATCAACACTCATTTCCCAAGTGAGGTTGAAATTCGGGTTTGAGACATTAGAATCCACCATCTCAGCTGCACTTGCATAAATCCATTCAGGGACAATCAATGTTGAAGCATCGTTGTCAGGATATTTGATGACTTTTGGTTCTACGGACACAGTCTGAGCACCTTGTGGGAAGGCCATGAATTGGCAATCAGGTTGCCATGTTCATGACAACGTGTCATTAGCAGGAGTCACAAAAGGGCCTCCAACATTCAACCTGTAAGAAATTTCAAGTGCAGAGTTTGACAAGTCATCGAAGTTTGCAATGGGAGACAATGCAGATGCATCAGTGGGGATCTGAGTGTCAGGTGCAGAAACAACCTCAATTGCATTAACGGAAGTGAAAGAGTTCTTCTTGGGTGTGAACTGGAGGGAAAATTTTCCAGTTTTAAGGTTGAGATGGTATTCTTTGAAGACAAAAGTAGTGTGATCCTTCAAAGAGAAATCATGTAGCAGAACAATGAAATCTGTTGTGACAGTGAAGGAAGCGCTTGTCAGATTGTAAGCTGGGTGTGGAAGAGGGTAGAAATACAAGCGAAGTCAGTGTCTCCCTGGATAAAGAGGCAATGCATATGGGGGAGAAGAAGAGGAAGACAAGTTGGTAGAAATGGAACCAACAATTTTCCACATCTTCTTCTGTGGAGAGAAATTGAGATGATCAAGAGTCTGATTTAAAAGTTCTACCATCATCAAGCTCGACAGGTTGAGAAGATCCGCAATTGATGAGAAAATTGTCTTGTGGGATGTACCTAAGTGAGGAAGGTATAGAAGAGGAAGAAGAAAAAAGAAGATTGGGGCCCTTTGCATTGGCAAGTCTTGCGAAAACTAGCAAGAAAAGAGAAAGGAAGAGAAAGGGAGGATTCATCGCAAGACATGGATGCCCGATTTTTCTCTCCTCCCATTCTGAGAGCGACTTATGTCAATAACTCTAATCTGCTCTAGCAATGAGCAATAAGCAATGACTTTATGTTCCTTCTTCATTTCATAAGAAACCACATTGAAATTACGTTGGTATGTTGCTAACGGTGCTTTGATGATGAGGAATAAATTGAGAGAGAGAGGATGGCTAGAAGCAGCTAAAGGAAGGACGTACACCATTATTTATTTTTATTTTTTTCGTGAGATACCTGGATCAACCAATATCCGAAGTGACGCTTCGACTAATCCAGTCTTAGCTACTATCAGACCCTCTTTAATGAGGGAGCTCTCTCGACGTAGTTGTTTCTATTCTCAAGATTCGAATCTAAGTCTTGATTAACGAATTTAGTATTCTTCTAACTAAACCAACTGTGCGTCCATAAAGTGCACCATAGTATGCAACTAACTAGAATGTGTGTGTTGTTTGTGTTTAATGATTGAAAAAAGACTTGGTAAAAATAGAATAAACAAAAAGCAAAAAGAGATAATCTAGAAGGAATGATGAAGCTTAAAAATTGTGGAACCTAGAACCTAAAGAGCATGTCTTAGCCTTCATACAACTACCAACTGCCTAATGTCCAAACCGCGTAACAAACTATTCTAAAGATATTGCCGCATCGCAGGGCGGGCCTGATCATTCTATGATTTCAGTATTTGTTTTTTTTAGGACTTCATTTGAATATCCTCTCTCTCTCTCTCTGACGCACTCTCTCTTGACGCCTTCGCAAGTCAGGGTGCCTAAATTAGCTATAAGCTAATAGACACTTGTTGGTGTCCAGCTACTAGGTTGGCCATGATTTACGGAACATGCTGCTGTGCACCCCAGAGACCACATACCCAACAAAGGAGCATCGAGAAAGAAGTAATCTTTAGGTTGCTGAGTGTTGCGGGGGAACAACAAAAACCCTCAAAATATAGTCCTATAGCTGAAATGATATGAAAAATACATCTTTTTTATATGAACGGTGAAACACTAATCATTACTCATCCCATCATCCGGAGAATGCCAAGTTGGTGCCCATCATATTCATGGCAAAAAAAATGCAACTAAACTTATTTCTTGACATAAGAATAACTGAACAAAATTTATAATAGAATAATATGAGCAGTAAATCTTATTGAATCATCCATCAATTTCTGTTATCTGGAATTAGGAATTCTCTACAAAGATCACAAAAATGAAACAATGGTGACAAATGAGAAGGACTTAGAAAGAATAAATGATCATGATATCCATGAGTTCATGCATATACTCCCCCCCCCCCGGGGGCCGCCTTTTTTTTTTACAATGGAAGGGATCCACGACTCCACAAGGTGGATCCAAAGAATATTTAATGGCTCAAAATGAATCGGATATCATTGTATACAATTATAAAATGTTGTACCTGGTAACTTTTTATGACATTTTTCAATTATTGTACTCGGCACCCTTGTTCTTCTGCCCTGAGATATATCAGCCCCCGACTTATCCTCTGCAATTATAAATTGCAAAATGGTGATTAACAAGAAATAAAAAATGTATACTAAATTGAGTTACCCCCTTTTTCTAATGCCGAGATTTAGTTTTCATGCTAAATTACAGAACCTCGCCATGGTTTGGCCTATTTACGTATTATATTACAATTCCCATAGTTCAAAAGTAAACAACAACGCATGGACATTACCCCCTCCACTGAAAACCATAACATAATCCTGTCAAACTCAACGCATCTTGCATCAACTTTGGCTCCAATTAAAATTTAGACTTTTTTCAACTATTTTAGTGATTGAAAACAACCTTTGTTTTATTCTTTTAATGGGTTCTATTAGGGGCTTTTAACGGAGGGACCACAGGGTAGATAGCTCTCGACTTTTGAACCACAGGTAGCAGTGTGAAAATAGGCCAAACCACAGGGTTTTCTGTGGCTGTGTTCTCACTCCAAACAATACAGTTTATATTAGGGGCAAATGATGCTAAGAACCTGAGATATGTTAGCTAAACAATCATAGGAAGACTCCTAACTAGCCCCATGACAATGTATAACAAGTTGGCACATTCAAAAGACTAAGGTCTAATACCTCTTTTGTGTCTCTTATTTGCAAGAGATCCAATCTTTCTTGTGGCCTTCTGTCTGATAGTGTACAAAGCTGCAATCAAATATAAAAAATAACTAAAATTATTCCAAACTAAAAAATAGAAAAGCAGAAATCAATATTAGAATCACAAGTGTTAGATTACATAGGATGTGAGAAAACGTATATTACCCAGAAGCTGAAGCGTTCAGGATCTTGTGACGAGGGCATCAGTGCTTCTGCATTCAGAAGTTCTGCTAACCTTCTTCGATCTACAAACAACATTTAAGTCACTAGGAAAGAGCAGGAATGATGCAAGATGAAGCACTAAGCAGGACAATTAAACAGTCTCTAAAAGTCCAATTAGAAAATCATATTTCATAAGTCTTTGCTTGTTGCCAGTTGAAACCACATTTGATATACAGACCTAATTTAACAGTGGCCTTCAAGTGGTCCAGGAAAAATGATTAGACATCTGATCTTAAATTAATCAAAGCAAAGTTATGAGGGATGTTGACATATTAACCGTCATCATCCTAATAAAAATTTCAGACAGACTAAAAATTTGTGCTTGTTGAATATATTAACCAATAGAATAAATTTTCAAATTTACTAACTTCTATGCTTGTTTATTTGTTAGATGAAGTATCATGCAAGGTCTCAAATATTTACCAATAAAGAAAAATTCCCCAACGCATTATCAGTTCTCAATTTCATTAATTAGTCCATCCATCTCAGGCTAAATCTTGTGGAAAGGAAGACTGAAAAGGGGGAGAAACATACTTTGCAAGCATAATGAAGAAGTGACTAGAAAATGAACTTCTTTTCCCCTCGTCTTTCTTTTTATTTAAGTTTACCTTGGCCTGCTGCTTCTTTTGCCCTCCTCAACCATAAACGCCCAAATTCTGCTGCATTATTTGCCATTTCCTGTAACTGTAAGGACGTATAAAAAACAAATGGTATCATTAGAAAGAATAGTGAGAAGGTCTTTTATCTCTTGGATCGAAATTGCAACCATAGGAAAATTATTAACATGTCTCAATAGATATGTTCGTGCATTACTTTCAATTTCAAATGAAGGAGATATAATAACTGGAATAACATCCAAGTCAAAGATCTTTAGGCTTAGACTTATGCATCACTTATCCTGGTTAGAGAGTACAAGGAGATGCAGTTGAGAGAATGCTGCATTGCATGCATGGTGCAAATGCAACAACATAAAGAACATTGGGCCTTGGGAGCATAAAGATGTATAAAAGGATATCTTAACAACCACCGTCTCCCCATAGAACCAACCAATAAGACCCAAAACTATATGCCTCAGGTTAATTTATTAATAGACTAAACAAAAAATAATAGCAATCAACACCCAAAATAAGAGGGCTGACTTACTTCTTCTAGCCCATTTGTTCCTTCTGGGGCTAACATGTCATGTGCCCATTCAACCTCCACAACACGATACCTTCACAGGATGCAACAAGTCATAAGGGCCACTTAAAACAAACTGAAAAGGTAGTCATTTATTTAGTCATATTTCAAAATCTAGTCAACAATAAAAACTAACCCGTCTTGATCCCAAGAGCGTACAATGTGGAATCTACGTCAACCTTCAATCTGTAATATTGTATTTGAATAATTATGTAGAGATTCTAGAAAGAGAAAAAGCAACCAACCAAACAAAATGAAAGGACAGTGGAGCTGATGAATATTGTCAACCAATGAATAGTATTAGCTGACACTTTTGTCATAATTTTATGTGCTTCTCTTTTGGTAGGTTTCTTTTTTTTCGAATTCAGAAGGATATTGTCATTCTATTAACATATCCTTTTTTCCAACATACATTAAAAAAAGATATGATGTACCAACTGTATATAAAATACGTCTTGACTTCCAAAGGATAACTTAACATACTGGAGTGCAAGAAGTCAGATCAAATGATGTAACAATCAAGTTGCTCTATGTATGTAGTCATGAAAGTCACAAATATGAATGAAGACACTGAAGCTTCCTATTTCACAAGGAAAAATCATGGAAATCATGATCAAGCCAGAATCTTCATCCCTCTACAAGAAACTCATAGTTATCGTTTCATAATCAATCTAGCTTTTGGTAAAAGACAGCCATTGCATCACAACTAAAACAAGATATTGGCATGGCCCAAACTAATGGCTGAGTTCACAGAATCAATTGGCATCAGCTAACCAACAATACATAATGTGAATCAAGTAGCAAAAGCCAATGGTGGAGAACTCAACTATCACCAGTCAAATTAGACACACAAATTTCTTGAATTACATGGTTCATTTTCGTAAATGAATTTCTTATATAACTTCATCACTGGTTGATACTATTTGTACGTGCTAACATGGGCCACTACGGTAAACACAGACCTATGGCATTCTGCACTTGCCACTTATTCAAGAATTTTAGAAGGTTCATACCAAAAAAGATATATAGCCAAGAAAGTGCCTTGCTCCTGTTTCGAAAAATTAACCATTCTAACTAATAATTAGGGATAAAATCAGAAGTAATGGAGGACTATTGTGATGTTCAGTTTCCCAGAAAGTTGCTTGCAGTTCCCCTTTATTTTACTTTTGCCAAAAGGAAAGGGGATATAATACATGCCAAACGTCAAATAGGACTTCCTAATGAAGTGCTACATGTGAACTTTTATCTAGAGCAAAAATAAAGGCCACTAACAAGGGCAAAAGTATCAATGTTACCTCTAAATAGAAACGCCCATCTGGGAGTGGCTCACACCTGCACAAGACATAAAAGTTAGGCAACCATAACAGACTTAGGACGCAGAACACAGAAATGATGGACAAATTAAGCACTACTCCATGTCAATCAAAAAGGTCAACCACTTACTCAGTTAATTCCACCTCACAAGCAAAATCAGCAAGCGAACCTGTTGCAGGATCAACAATAACCTACATCATTAATAGAAAATTCACACAAATACTAGTGAGGAAATGTGAGGTTATCCAAAATACCTTAAGGATGAAATTGAAAGAAAGGAGCAGTCACAGTAATCTACCATTCCCATTCGATGATTGCCTTCCATTATCCTCCTCACCTGGTGTATATGAAGAATGCCTTCAGGTCAAGTCACAAAATAACAGCAATTTGAACAAGAACAATACTTTGAAAATGAGAGTTTAGGATATAGAAGACTTCATTTCATTTTCATGGTTTAACTCAGTAAAGATAGGAGGTGTTGATCACGTGTAAAACTGGAAAGTTTGCAAACAAGGTCATAAGCATCGACTATCAGATTTTCTATCAGTCCACACTAACTACAAACTGCATTAAGGTATGAAGGAGCACAATTATAATTTGGAGTTCAACCAAGATAGCTACAAGTTTCATCAATTCCATCTGAGAAAATTGATAAATAATTCTTGAACCAAACGAAACAATAATGGTGTGGTGTGCTTGCTAGATGATTAATTGGCCATTCAATGAGCACAAAATAGTCATACTTTGAGATTTTGTTATATCATCAACTCACCATGAGTCTGTACCGAGGTTCAAATATGTGGAGAGGAAACTTCTGACAGGGGACGACAACATCCATGACAAAAAGTGGCAAGAAATCATTGCCAAGATTTGTCACACTATCATGCTCTAACTTCCTTTCAGCATACTCCTCTGGAAAGTTCTTCTGAATTATGTTGTTCAGTGTCACACTGAAAAGGCCAAGAAAAGCATGGACACCAAAAGAATATGAATGTCAGTAGACATAATGAGTAAAGAAAGGGGAAATAAAAAAATTGGCAAAACAAGAACTCATTCCAGCATATGTTTAAGACTCAGAAACTTTAAAATGCATGCTACATTTGACGCACAATTGCAAACACTACATGATTCAAACATAGGGACACTGCAAATTTTTTAAGAAGGCCAAAGCATATCCAGGAAATAGCTGTAAAAGAGTTCAATGTTATGAAAAACTTCATCATATATAAGCACTAATACAACTCTATTAATGTTTAAAACCACAAAAATACTCCAATTGAATCCATAATTATCATGTTAGGTTTCTTGCGAGTATCTAAAAGTATCCAGAACAAATACCACATGATGTATTTACAAGTATTGAGTAAATGTTGGGAAAGTATTAAACAAGATTCAGGCAAGTATTGATTTTAACATGTGGCTTCCATTTCCTAAGTGTCCCTCCTTGGTAGCATCCTAAGATTTTCAAATGGAGAATGCGTCCAACATTTTAGGGTTATTTTAAATTTCATTTTCTTAACTACACTTGTTTCTTCTATGATTAGTACTTGTGCTCCTAAAGTGGAGTAATAAGATGTATACCAGTAAGGGAATGAACCATCACTCCTCAAAGCAGCACTTGTAGATGGCTTAACCGGACCACCTTGGTGCTCTTATAGCAAAAGTACAAAAACCAAGATTCCTCATTGTAGCAGGGCAACTCACCTGATTGCACATGTCCTTGGACTTGTGAACAGAACTGTGCGGCAAAGGGGGCACTTATTACCTAGCAATATGCATTGAAGGCATATGTGAAAAGGAGCACAAAACCAACTTCAAATCTTGTAAATGAGATATTAATAGCAAAAAAATAATTAAAAAAATTGAAAAACCAACAAACGCACCACGGTCCATTGACTGAAATAGACACGAGCGGCGGAAGGAATGTCCACAAGGAGTTGTAACAGGTTCATATAGTAACTTCAGGCAAAGAGTGCAGTCAAAGTCATCAGTGCGTTCAGGCTTCCCGTGGCATCTCCAGATGGTTGCTGGTGCTCTATCCAAATTCTGCAGAGTAGCCTGTAGAGGACAGCTACAAATTACAGGAAACAAAGACAAGAATTATGTAAGAAAACATGCAAAAGTAACAGATGTAAAACAAGCAGAGATCCTTGGAGGGGCGAAGGTACGGAAAACAAATTTTTACCTCATGGGATCAACCTGAAGGCCAGAAAGTACAGCATCTCGAGCGCTCTCATATCTTTCCAACTGTCATGTACAGGAAAGCAAGTATGGATGAAATGAAAACTATATCCATCAAACAACTAACTCGTTTAAAAACATAAAAGAAGAACCAAACACAAATGCATGTCCCCACTATGTACACACACGCACACACCATAAAACTGCATCTGCCAACCCTAATTGAATTATGAAAACAAATATTCTAAGACTAGAATCAGTGAAATTGATTTATTTATGCAAAAAGAATGGACATTTATATGACTTCTCATATTAGAGTCACCAACTATTCAAGTGATTGTTTACGGTAACAATGAGCTTCAAAATTCAGAGTCTTCCAGTTTAGGACATTCCAATGAGGTTCCATGTGGCATAATGAATATGCTACATGAAATTTGGAAGCATCATACAACTTGGGTTTTTAAAGCTAGTCAAATAAGAGGACTAAAAGACTGTGTTTTTAGGACATGCTTTTGACATGGTTTTGGAGTGGCAAATCCTACAATAACATCAAAGGCAATTTGTCAATTTACCTAAATGTTTTATTCACATCAAATTGTGATTTTATGTTGCATCAGAATGGGACAACTTAAGACTTTCTTAAAATGAATTTAATGTCAACAACATCCAAAATTTGAATCAGCAATTTGTCTCAAAATCCACTGATCGTTGGCATCTTATATGTCACCTGAGGTCCTCGTTGATAGGCACACAAGCAAATCCATAAGAATAGATACCTCAAGGAGAAGGGGAATATAAAAAGATTTAGTATGTTTGGTACCATTTATGTATATCTCGAGTGTATTGAATATGTGAGAGAGAGAGAGAGAGAGAGATAGAGAGTTGGAAGGGGTTTACTTGAGAGCATCCCCAGACTAGAATATTGTACAATCCATTTTCTTACCAAGATCAGAGCATTGGCTTTCAATATGTACGACTTCACAGAGTTACTTCTATAACTAACCACCTTTTCAGCATCCTTTAAAGCAAGCTGAAATGAACGGCAAATTTATTAGGCGTGACTAGAGTGGTTGCAAGTTTGCAAAACCTCTGAAATGCAAAAAATTTAAGTATGAAACAACAACCATACTTCAGCATGAGTTGTCAAATCCAGCCCATTCAGCAGTCTATATTCTGAAGCTAAGGCAGATCTTTGCTTGAGAAATTGGCTAATCCTGGTTCAACGAAGATGTTACTAGGGTGAAAAGGGAATTATATTACCTCAACAATAGAGACATTCTTCCTGAATGCCAAGGCAGAACAGTGAATATGGGAAGCAGAGCAAAAAACTATTACCTGATATAAGCAGCACATCTGTTGCCCAGAATAATGGGATCACCTGGTTTAATGGAATTGGCTCTTGAGTAACAATTGATAGCCTGGACAAAGAGACACGAAGGGTCAGGAAGAGAAACAAGTCATTTAAGACAAAGTGAGTCCCTTTAAAAGATATCGTCAGTCGAACAGAATTTGAATTTCTCTTACAATATCATCATTTATTATGTTCCCACTAGCAAGTGAAATTCTTAGATCATTAAAAATCAACATTTAAAAGATGTTTAAAAAGGAGAAATTAAAATGTACAATTTAAAAGCAGCAGTACACTATCAGTGCCGATACAAATAATTAAGCAACCTGCTCCTAAGATTGTATTAATCATATATACTATAGGCAGCCTATGAGACCAGCAAGATTCTAGCATGCTGTCTGATGTGAAAGTACGTGGTGTTCGGTAGTTATTTTTGTAATATGTCTTTTAATTACAGAGTATGAGGCCTTCACCAGGGATAATGCTTCTCAATTTTGTGGGAATGTGGTTTGGAGAGATCCAACTGGGAGAAACATAACAAGGAAGTGATGACCTTTCTATCTTTGACAGCCTTTAGTAGATAAACTATTCTTCACAAAGGATGATAGCCCCATGGATGGGTTCCAAGAGCAAAATGTTTGGGGCAAATCTTTCTATTAAAATTGCCAATCAATGAGAAGGATTCATTGGTCAACATGACTTTGTTGGGAAATTCAACATAAGATTAAGGTTAAAGCATAAGTTGCCTTCTTCACTTGGGGATTAGCTTGTGGTTAGGCTCTGACCTAAATGATCCTTGAAAGAAGGAGATTTTGGCAGGTAGAAATTTGAGGAAATAAGCAGGGGGTGAATTTGTAGATCATCTGCTTATGCATTACCCTCATGAGAGGAGATTGTGGGATATGACCATTTCTATTCTTGGTTTTACTTGGCTAATAGCAAGAGCACTTAGTGAAATATCCTTTTCTTGAAGAATTATAAAGTGTTCGTACAGATAAAAGAGAACTTTTCCTCCTTTTTTCCTTCTTACCTCGTTTGAGAAACGGGTGTCGTTTTGACAGAAAGAACTATCATCCCCATCAGTTCACTGATATATGGATCAAGAAACTCTGATTTTGATATTCCCATCTACTTCAACTATTAAGAATGTATAGGATCCAACATACTTGGATACTAGGTCTGGGTTCCATTATAATGTCTTTTTCTCCCCTTGGATTAGTTTACCGAAAGGAAAAAGATAAAGGATAAGGAATTGGAATTATAGAACTATGAGAAAATATTTGGAAACATGATTTCAAGCAAATCCCTAAAAAGCAGGTGAAAGCAGGTGGATGCACAAGGATCCCACTTACTCAGAGGCAAAGAAATTTTTGACCCATTATCTCGAAACCATGGGTGAACAATATTAACATTTGTAACCAGGAACATAAACATCTCAAGCATATGGCTAGATAAGTTAGAATGACACTTCAGAAGCAATAGAAGAAGATAATGGTGACCTTGTTGAGATTGATTGACCATTAAAACTCAAAAATCTCATGATGGTTAAGTAAATTCAGAAAAGAGAGTAAAGGTAGGTCATCAAAATGGAACTTTAGCAATGGAAACTCTCACAAGTTGTCTATCTATGTTGAAAAAAGGAAGATCTTTCAAACCGCCTGCAGTCCACAAAATTTTATGGAAAATATTGCATGATAAGAATACACTCTTTAATAGAAAAGAATGGTGATTTGCAAAATCAAATTAGAATGTGAAGATGAATCAATGGGCAGATAAGAAATCACTGCAATTACTAACTAATAGTAGAAATAGCTACATGGATGATGAATTTGAAAGGATGGACCTATAATATCGACAACCCAAAACATCCAAGTCAAGCCCCTGGGAATGCACAATCATTTAAGTTGCATCAATACTCCTAGAAATGATGGTGTTAGAGACACTCGTTGGCTTCTTACACACAGCATGGCAAGGGTGCACATGACAACAACATTTTATAACTTAATTTAAATAATTTACAATTTGTGTTCTCACCATGTACATCACATATCTCTTGTTTGTTCTTCGTACAAACATCACCCACTCGAATTAACCCCAAAAAAAAAAAAAAAAAAAAAGAAAAGAAAACCAACGACAACAAAACTAGGCTCAGGTGAGTTAATTTGACATGAATTCTTAGGGCACCCAGTACCATCTATGGATAAAAAGGACTCCTGGAGAAGTAGCTTGTCCATAGCCCCACCCAGGGAGACACATTAAACTGTAGTTGCAAAACATTGTTCTCTCATTGCAATCTAAATTCACTCAAACCTTATTCATACTGTTGCATACATAGAAGTTGTCGAATATTCAAGGATTCAAAAAAAAATGGGGAACTAGAATTTTGCAGAAAAACTCAAAAATTGTACCTCCTCGAAACGATTTTCGCGAAATCCAATGTTGCCCTTCTGCATGAGATCGGAAACTCGATTGAATCTGTCCCATGAAACCTCACCTTCTCCTTCGTTCCCCTACATATTACATTCCAATCAAATTTTACCCAAATTTTACGATCACGAACTTCAAACGTCAAAATAATCGAAATTTGAAAAAAAAAAAAAAAGACACTAAATTAAATTAGTGAATAAAAAGTGTATCTTTTACTCGAGTGTAGTCTTCGATGTCGTCAAGTCCGACGCAGATATTGCCGGAAGAAGCAGGCTTACCCGACATTGAGAGAGAGAGAGAGAGATCAAATTGATGGTGAAGAGTCTTCAATTGAAGAGAGAGAGAGAGAAGATTGATGTTGTTGTGAAGAAGAAGAAGAAGAAGAAGAAGAAGAAGAAGCAGCAGCATCGGTGCTCTTTCGTCTATTCTGGGTTGCATACACGGACCATATTCGAATACGTGTTCTCTTCCCTTCCCTCTTTCTCTCTCTACATTGCTTTATGGTTCAGACCTTTCACTCCCGAATCTTGCTTTTGGTTCCCTCTCCCCTCTCTCTCTCTCTCTCTCTCTCTCTCTACTCCTTTTTACAATGCACTTATCGACGAATTCTTAACCACGTGTGTCCGTAACCATCTGCATGTGCCATAAGTCTGTACCGTTGTTTTGTTACCCAACGATCATTTTATTTATCCATTCTAGTGAAAAGGCAAACGTTGATGGATCGTACTCACGCCGTTAATCTTTCGTTCTCACACTAAATTTTTTAATATTTATATAAAAACCTATTTTCTTTTATATTTACATATTTTTTATATTTAATAAATTATTTATTTATTTAATTATAATTTTTATTTTTATATTATTTATCTTATAATTAATAAATACATATTTTATCATTTTAAATTTTTGATGTAAAAATAATTATTTTATTATTTTTATAAAATAATTAATATTTATATATTAATTTTTTTGATATTTATCTTTCATGACCGATTCCAAAAATTCAGAATCAAGATCTAGATTATTGTTATTGTAATTAATATTTATGTAAAAATTTTTATATTTTTTATCCTTATATGTTTTCCTATATTTTTATTTTTATGTTTTTCAAATACGATATTTCAATACCATTTCATATTCATTTTCATTTTTTCCTTGTTTCTATTTCCATACAATCAAATCATTGATCATATTGAATTATTATTTGATAATTCATTTATTATCATATTTTGTTGTGAGATGATAATTTAGTGGTCTAAAAATCTCATATTTTATTTAATTATTCTTATTTTTATGTGAAAAATTGATCGATTTTACTATATAAGCTTTCAATTCATGAATACATATTGGATTTTCAGCCCCAATACCTCACAATAACTTATGGGAAGGAAAAGAAGAAAAAAAAAATTGTGCTTAATATAGACCGAACATGAGAAATAATCCCTCATCGTTCATCACATGAGTTGTAAAGAACACACTAAAGGACTTGCTTTAAAAATGTTTTAAATGACAGAAAAGATTTTCTTTTCTTTTAATAATCCAAAATTCATTTTTGTAATTTAAAAAAAATTATATTCTATACTACATTATATCATAAATTTATTAATAACCCAGTTTCAAATTATTATTAAAAAACAATTAATAAAAGGGTCACTCATATTCCATCTTAATTGTATTAAATTAACAATTTTGCAGTTAATTACAAGTTTTACAATTGTAAAAAATAATTATTTTAAAAAAATCTAAAATTGTAAATATGGGTTGAGGGCTCTTTCCAACATTGTAGTAGGGCCTCTAACTAAAATTTGAGGCCGCCAAGGTTGTCCCAACAAGGCAATAGCAAAAGGGCAGATCCTGAACAAGAACCCCAGACAAAAACCGTGTGCCAATCCATTAAACAACTCTCTCTCTCTCTCTCTCTACATATATAAAATTATATTTTAATTATTATAACTTAAAAAGAAAAAGAAAAACCCTGACACTTAATTAAAAAAATTTAATATCATTACTTATTAAATCGAATATCTTTTAATTCTCTATCTTATTATTTTTTAGAAAAATCATATCAAAAAAGATAAAAATAAATAAAAAAACAAAGTGAAAGATTAGCAAATTGAGACTTTTGTTTTAACTTGATGTGAATGTTTTTAGCCTTCATCTGTCTAATAATCGCCAAATATCCCTTTTTCATTTGTTCAAAACAATGTGATTTCATTTATGGTATTTTTTTAGATTATAGCCATTTAACCTTAGTTAGAAACTATAATACATGTGTAAAATTGGTAGCATTTTAATTTTTTTAAGTGTATTTTTTCCTAATCATTGGTTTATAAACTCTAAAAGTTTTTAACATATGCTTATAATTTAAGTTTCTGTATTTTATTTTTAAAATAAATTATTAAACTATTTAAATAAAATAAGATGAAATAGGTTATTAAGATATGTAGGTTGATGGGACATAGCCCAACGCTCGCTTCAAAGGAACAACACTTGAAAGGCTCATACACGAGACCCACAACTTAGAAAGGATAGCCACCGACCGATGGGCGAGTATAGTCCAGTATTATCAAACGACTACTCTCTATCGCTATTCAACTGATCTACCAAAAAATCTTAGTCGTCCCATCTCCTGAATGATAAAGCCTTAGTCGCTCTGCCTATCGAACGAGATTTGCCCAATGATATTTATCTTCTCGATTGGATACTTAGCCCCTGATTCACCGAGCGAACAAGCTCGACGGCTATGCATTGGCTAAATGATCATCCGAAGGCCAACGGCCTTATTGATCCTACGGAAAGGTCAAAATAACCCAATGATTCTGATTCCCTACTGAATAACAGTATCTCCAGGATCCTTCAGATAAGGAAATAATCCCCCGAATAACGAAACTTCTCACACAATAAAGATCATGAACATTTTGGAATATTTAAATTCTGAGATTTCTGGATCATTTCCATAAGGAAAGTAGGGTTGTAACACCCCGAAAGCATACGGCTCTATCAGGTATAAGAAACCCTTAAATCTTCTAAGTCAGTTACGCTCTCTCGGCCTTACACATTGGTCACACTAGTCACTAGAAACCTCTTCTCTCGAAATCTCTCAGTCTGTTTCTTTACACTCAAAAATCGCTCTTTCTGACTTGAGTATCGGAGTCTCCTCCTACGGAGCACCCTCCGGCGATTTTTGCAAGTCTCACATCCCGTCGACGGTAACCGTTCGAGTCAGCAAGGAGCCGGTATCTGTGGAGTCACAACTTATCTTCAACAGATTGACGTCGTCTGTGGAAAACATATTAGAACAACCACCTTTGTAAGACCGACAAATCGATTATGCAATCATGCCTCCAAAGAGAAGAATCAGGACAATTTCGAAAGCCGTCCCCAATGTAGATGGGCGCACCGTGACACCCTCTGAAACCGCCCTCCCTGTGGCGCCCGACCACTCCATTCGTGATCATGTGGTTTCTTCCTGACCATCTCACCCGGAGCGGGTCCTATAACCTGCGATTCAAGAATAACCGATTATGGCCCCTATGCAGGAACGAGTTAACCATCCCCAGATGGAGAGCCTGGAATCGAAGATTCAAAACATGAGCAAACAACTTGAGGGTCTCAGCTGAGCCCTTAGGCCCGAGGGCTAGTCTTCCACCTCGGGATCTAGGCATCCCCGGCGATGACCGTCACCCCGCGCCGCGAATTCTCTGGAACTTCTCGTCGAGACCCTGATGACCTAAGAAAACAGGTCGAGCAATTTGTGACGGACGAACTCAAAAGGGTAGGAGCAAAGAAAAACGAGGATCCCTTTTACTCCTCGGGGGCAACGCCTTTTGGTATGAAGGTTTCTATGGAGCCCATGCTGCGGGGCATACTCTTACCTCCTATAAAGAGGTACGACGGAACGATTGATCCCTGTGATCACGCGGCGCACTTTGTGACGATAATGGTCTCAAGAGACATGCCAAATGTCGCGATGTGCAAATATTTTTCCACTACTTTCAAAGGGAATGCACTGACGTAGTTCAATTCACTCCCACCCTTCAACATCCAGACCTTCTCCCAGCTTCGCCAGATGTTTGAGACCCATTTCGTGATCAGCCAGGGAGCCAGAAAAAAGTCCACATCGCTTTTATCGGTACGCCAAAGAGATGATAAACCTTTAAGGGATTTCCTGGAGAAATTTAAGACCAAGATGATGAAGATCGCGACTCTGAATCACTCCATCGCGCTAGCTGCGCTACTGACTGGACTATTGCCTTCGGGCATAAAAACATCGATCACGAAGAATTCTCCTACCACCATCTAGGAATTTTGCGCCCGAGCCAAAAAATATATTGCCACTGAAGATGTCGAGGCGTTCGATCACAAAATGGACCGATTTGTTCGAAAGAAATGCAACCGGTCACCTGGGAGGTCCTTATCGAAAAAGAGCCGAGCAGGTCTCCTCCTTCCGCGGAGGTATAATAACTACACCCCTTTAAATGAGACCTCTAGCCGAGTCTTATCCTTGATCAGAGACAAGTCATACGTCCGGCGACCTTCACAATCAACCGAAGGTGAACCCAACAAGGACAGAACCAAGTACTGTCATTTTTACCGCGATTATGGTCACACAACCAATAATTGTAAGAAATTAAAAAACGAATTAAAGTTCCTGGTGCGCCATGGGAAGCTGCAAGAGTTCATCGGCAGGGAGGAAAGAAACGTTCCTATCGTTCGTCAATACGAATCGCCACAACGTGACGGGTCAGAGGACCGGCAAACTATTCGACCGCCGACCAACAAAAGGAACAGAGTAATACTCCAGGTCCAGGACAGGCACATCCTTCAGAAGCTACCCCATTTTGTTGACGATCCGGATTCTCAGGACCACCCATCGGAAAACGAGGTGGGGCGCCTAGTCACGCCAATCTTCTATTTCCCGAAGTCATCTCGTTCTGCCCCACAAGAAGTTCTAGCGACGGATGTCAATAAACAGTCGAGGGGTAAGAGGCCCATCATGAGCTTCACGGATAAAGATCTAGTCGGGGTAGACCCGAGTCGTCATGACCCCCTCATAACGGCCGCCAGGATCTGGCAACACAAGATTAGAAGGATCTTTATCGATCAGGGAGCATACTGTAATCTTCTATACTGAGATATTTTCAGACAAATGGAGTTCACATCCGCCCATCTTCAACTCCATGCGGGTTCGGTCAAAGGGTTTTTAGGCCAATGGATACACCCCAAAGGTATTATCTCACTTCTGGTCACCCTTGGCACACCTCTCAATCATGCGACAGCTCCAATTGTATTCAATATGGTGGATCTCCCCTCGCTCTACAATGTCATTCTGGGCAGGTCGGGTTTGAACGCTCTGGAAGCACTGCTCAGCACCAAGCACATGAAAATCAAGTTCAAAACGTCATAGGGGATAAAAACATTGTCATGTGATACGGAGCCTTCGACTTATGCCCCCAAATAATCACCAGGGTATGCTCCTATCAGTCTTTTCTCTTAAATGTGAGGGTATTCTCCAGTTAGCAAGGTATCATCTCAATGAATTTCTTACTCGCATATTCCCTACATAACGGAAGGCCTGAGTCGCCCTGCTTCTACCAAGCGTCGAGCCTAAGTCGCCCTGAGCTTGCCGATCAAGCGTGTCATCAAAATGAGATGGAACTCCCCGAACGGGTGGACACGGCTCTCCGATCTAAAGTTTCCTACCGATCGAATGTGACATCAAAATATGATAGAACTCTCCGAACGTGTGGACACGGTCCCCTATCTAAAGTTTACTATTGATCGAACGTGTCATCAAAATGGGATGGAATTCCCCGAACTGGTGGACACGGCCCACTATCTAAAGTTTCCTACCGATCGAACGTGTCATCAAAAAGGGATAGAACTCTTCGAACGGGTGGACACGGCCCCCTATCGAAAGTTTCCTACCGATCAAATGTGTCATCAAAATGTGATGGAACTCCCCAAAAGGGTGAACACGGCCCCCTATCTAAAGTTTCTTACTGATCGAACGTGTCATCAAAAAGGGATGAAACACTCAAAACGGATGGATACGACCCCTTATCTAAAGTTTTCTACCAATCGAGCGTGTCATCAAAAGGGGATGAAACTCGCCAAATAGGTGGACAAGGCCCCCTATCTAAAGTTTTCTACCGATCGAGCGTGTCATAAAAAATGGATAAAATTCCCCGAACAGGTGGACACAACCCCCTATCTACAGTTTCCTACTGATCGAACGTATCATCAAAAAGGGATGAAACTCTCCGAAAAGGTAAACACGGCCCCTCTATTTAAAGTTTATATCAGTCAAACGAGCTAGCACATCGAGCCTAAGTCGCCCTGATTCTGACAAACAAACATGATAAGAACTACAACAATAGATAACGACGTAGTCTTTATCGATGACAAAGAACAAGGATTACTCAAAGCAAAAGGCACTGAGGCATAAAGTTTTAAAGACAGACTACATAGGATTAGAAGGAAATAATGAGACCCCACAAGAAACAGATCCCCTGGTAGTTGGGACTGTAGTAAGGACTTCAAGAACGATAATCGAACCCCGAACCGTTGCGACCTCCTCAACTGGGGGCAAAGTCTCGTCCAAACTCATTCGATGAATTATCTCTTCGGCGCACCTCAATCTTTCGGTCAATTTGCATTGGGAATCTTTAAAGGCAGTGGTATCCCTTATGCAAAACCCCTCGAGGTCAGCTATCTTATATTCCATCGCCTGAAGAAACTCTTCATGAAACTGGGCCAGCCTCTCAACTGATTGGAGACGCACCTCGCATACCTTGGCCTCTGACTCTTGTTTCTCGCACTGCTTACTTAATTCAATGACACGTCTCTCTATGTGATCTATCACCTGTCTCTTTTATTACTCTTAAAATTCTGTAAGAGCCATGGTTTGAAAAGAATGATGGATCAGAAAAGAGCGAGAAGGAGAAGAAACCGAATAAACATGAAGATAATGATATCATTAAACCAAGAGACTTAAGAGCCCCACCAACTTGCTCCTGAGACATTCTGTGTAGATTGAGTTCGCACCGATGAAAGTGTAACCGGCTGAAGATGTGGTTCGCCTCAGCCATATCTATGTAGCTATATTGCATGTCCCTGGTGCACACGGCAACAATCTCTCGCTCTTTCGAACCCTTCTTCTCATCAAAAGACCAAACGGGAATGACAGGCAATAAATCAATCCCATCTGGAACCTTGCATTTTCCTTTGCGTGACGGCCAAACTAGAACAGTAAAAAAAGGCCCTGCAATCCTCTTCGTCGCAACTCTGGAAATATCTGACCCTGCCTTGGCACCAAACGGGGGAGCACTTTCCAATCCTCTTGGTTCACCCTCACCGGCACTCTCACTATTCGTCGATCCACTTCCTTCCAAGACGATGGTCTCCATCAATAAAACCATTGTTGGATCCGAACACACAGGCAAAGCAACCAACGCACGGCATGATGGAAACAAAGGTAGTAAGATCTTTCTCCTTTTCGACAAGGGAGACAAAGACTCCAGAAGGGCCATAGACGCCTCAATGGACTCCTGAGGAGATCTCTTTGTACCCGACCGAACCTGCCTATCGGTGGTAACGTCTTCTAGCATAGTGTCGTCGAAAGAATCTAAAGAGTCAACCAACTCGATCTTCCCTCTTTCCAATAAAAAGGGCCTGTCGACCCTCCACTTGTCCCCGACCAGCAGGCCAGCTAAAGATAACATTTGATCGTCCAATAGAGAATCAACCCATATACTTCGATCGGTGGACTTACAATAACCACCGACTAACCGAACAAAACGGCCATGCTTAGATACAGCCGGAGGATTTAGCCCTAAGGATGGCCCCTCACGGGCGTCGAGGACCATAAGAACACAATTCTTGTCCATGAATTCCACGAAGAAAAACCTATACATCAAACTCTTGTCAATAAACTCTTTATAGCAAAACCTTTAGTTGGACTCAGGTCGAGTCTGCAGCTTATACCAACTCCTGGTTGAACTACTGTTTTCGCATCTCATCAAGATGAAAATAAATGACAAGATGTCGAAATCAAAACGAAGAAGATAAAACCCTAACAGAGAGGCTATGACAACTACCAAGCACCAGGCGCCAAGCGCTCGGAATCAAGAGAGTTGAAAATATGTTCCAACGATGTAGTACCTCCGCGAAGGGACCTGTATACGGAACCTTCAATCTGTACTAAACCGATTACTGGTATATCGGCACGCATCCCTTCAGTGCCATGTTAGCCTTATCGACGTCCGTGGCGGACACCAAAATGTAATCGTCTCCCATCAGCATATCAGTCTGGACTTCTTGAAACTCCTTCATGGACATGGTACTCATAATATCACCAATGCCGGGATAAGCTTGAGTAGCGGACGTTTTCGCCATTACTATCGGAAATAACTTCTCTGATGGCCCTCGAAGTAGAAAAGGGAATGAAAGTATTTAGCATATTCGAGCAACCAGCCTTGTATAAGCGCCAAAAGATGATCCGCATACCCCGACGGCAACACATAGTGTCAAGCCATAAGCAAAAAATGGGTACTCATGGTACCTTTCTTACGAAACGACACCATGAGTATAGGGCAAATGATGGAACATAGCCCAATGCTCGCTTCGAAGGGACAACACTTAAAAGGCCCATACATGAGGCCCATAACTCAGAACGGACTGCTACCGACCGATGTGAGAGCACAATCCAGTATTATCAAACGACTACTCTCTATGGCTATTTAACTAATCTATCGACGGGATTTAGTCGCCCCATCTCCCGAACGATAAGGTCTTAGTCGTCCCGCCTATCGAACGAGATTTATCCAGTGGGATTTACCTCTCCGATCGGATACTTAGCCCCTGGTTCACCGAGCGAACAAACCCAAAAACTCCGCATTTGCCAAATGACCGTCCGGAGGCCAACAGCCTTATAAATCCTACGGAAAGGTCAAATCACCCAAACGACTCTGATTCCCAACTGAAGAGCAGTATCTCCAAGATCCTTAAGATAAGGAAAGGATCCCCCGAGTAACGAAATTTCTCATACGATAAAAATCACGAACGTTTCAGAATATTTAACTTTTGAGATTTTCGGATCATCTCCATAAAGAAAGTATGGTTGTAATAACCTGAAAACATACGGCTCTATCATGTATAAGAAACCCTCAAACCTTCTAAGTCAAGTATACTCTCTTGGCCTTACACATTGGGCACACTAGTCACAGAAAACATCTCCCTCTCAAAAACTCTCAGTTTGTTTCTTTACACTCGAAAATCGCTCTTTCTGACTTGAGTGTCGGAGCCTCCTCTGTCGGAGTACTCACCAGTGATTTTTACAGGTCTCACAATTCGTCGACGACAACCGTTCGAGTCATCAAGGAATCAGTATCTGTGGAGTCACAACCCAGTATTATCAAACGACTACTCTCTATGGCTATTCAACTAATCTATCGAAGGGACTTAGTCGCCCCATCTCCCGAACGATAAGGTCTTAGTCGCCCCGCCTATCAAATGAGATTTGCCCAATGGGATTTACCTCCCTGATCGGATACTTAGCCCATGGTTCACCGAACGAACAAACCCGAAAACTCCGCATTGGCTAAATGACCGTCCGAAGGCCAACGGCTTATTAATCCTACAGAAAGGTCAAATCACCCAAACAATTCTAATTCCCTACTGAAGAGCAGTATCTCCAGGACCCTTAAGATAAGGAAATGATCTCCCCGAGTAACGAAATTTCTCATACGATAAAGATCACGAACGTTTGGGAATATTTAACTTCCGAAATTTTCGGATTATCTCCATAAAGAAAGTAGGGTTGTAACACTCCGAAAACATACGACTCTATCAGGTATAAGAAACCCTCAAGCTTTCTAAGTCAAGTACGCTCTCTCGGCCTTACACATTGGGTACACTAGTCATAGGGAACCTCTCCCTCTCAAAAGCTCTGTCTGTTTCTTTACACTCGAAAACCGTTATTTCTGACTTATGTGTCAGAATTTCCTCTATCGGAGTACAGTCTAGTGGTTTTTACAGGTCTCACATCCCGTTGACGACAACCGTTCAAGTTATCAAAAAATCAGTATCTGTGGAATCACATCATACCTCCAACATAGGTGATTGTTGTGTTTGATAATAATGAATTTTTAAAAACTTCTTAGTGTTGGAATGACTAAAAAATACTAAGTACTATTAATATTATGTAATAATTATTTATTGACATAAAAAGTAAATTTTAATAACAGAAAATGTAAGTTATATAAAAAACTCATTTGCGTAACTATAGAAATAATAAATTCAAATATTCTTAATAATTAATATGATTTTGAAATATAATATTTTTTTGTATTTGACCACCGATATCCAAAAATCTAACTATTTTAATTTGAACATTTGTGAAACTTAATTTAAAGATTGACTCTTTGAATGCATATTTTTTTATTTTTTAAAACTAAAATTCGAGATTTTAATTAAGTGAGTCTAATATTTTACAACTAGACCCATAGTTTGTTGATGAAAGATATAAAGAGTTGTTATACTAGATATGTTTATGTTAATGAGTTATAACTCAACTGACAATATCTCCTTCCTTTTATAAAAGATTTCAATTTCGAACCTCCTTATATATATATATATATCTTCATTCCATATTTTAATAAGAATGTCTATATAAACAATTTGAACTCATGGACCGAAGTTTTTCAAGAAGAACCAACGACGTTTAGTTGTCTTTAATCTTGATCTTGTCCAATAGATTTTTCCTTTTCCACAAAAACAAACAATTGAAACAATCAGCAAGAATGGCCTCCTCTGACTAATTTTGGGTATTCCATTTGTCTCATACAACGAGAACATTTCTTGTAATGAAAGTTTCCTAAATTTCTTGTTTTGGAGAAAGACATTTCTTGTAAGACATGGAAAATAAATAGCTAAAGAACCTAAAATCCAGCTACAGTTAGATTGATCATATCAAGGTTGGTCTGAATGTTGGTTGTAGACTTTGTTTTTCTGAGCTAGAGATGTGGGACTTGTCTCAAATGTTTATATTCATATGCAGCTTTGTTTGTATATAGTCGCTAATGACAAGCAATTGAAAACAATCACTAGATTTGCTTGCTTTTTTTATTACAATAGGAATCGAATCTCGAATCACTAGATTTGCCTCCTTCAATCAACTAACAATTAGTTTAGTGAAAAAAATATTAAATTTTTTAATCAAGACTAGAATAAAAAGAATTATTTTAGGAGAACTCCCTCCATAAAGGATCCGACAATAACTCGAGTCAAATTAATTGAAATATGATTCTAAATATTAATCGGTCAAACATAAAAAAAAAAAAAAAAAAAAAAAAAAAAAAGGATTTGCTTCTTTCACAAATCACTAAATCGAACACATGATTTCTTTGGTCAAAGTTGGAGGAGCAAATGAGCTTTATATCTTTGTAGAGTTAAGAGAAAATGAATAAGTAAAGGTTTTTTTCTTTTTTGGGTCTATGCGAGACGTTTTTTTTGACTATTCAATGTTTGAGATTTTGTCCCGACTAATTCAGACTGACCTGTTTGAGGTCTCTCTTCAGAAAATAAAAGTCACCCTAACGTAATTTACTTCATACTTAAATCATGAATCAAATTCGTGTCCTTGGTTAAGGAACCGACTTGACCAACTACCTATGGGTGATAAGTAAAGTTTTCAATACATTGGATTTGAGATCAGGTGTTACATTGCGGCTTTCTTAAAAAGTTGAGATTAATTTCAGTTGAAATTAGATAAAATTTTTAATATAAAAATTTATTGATATGATGATAATTTTAGTTATTTTTATGGTGATTTAGTCTTTTATTTGCAAAATTATATATCTGGTACTAAAATTTTTATTTTAATTAAAAAGTACTATAAATGAAACAAGATAAAAATCGAGATTCTCTCTCTCTCACAGCTAGTACTATTTTAGCCTAGGCATTTTATCATATGGTGGCCACTACCAATTTACAGCTCCCTTTTGGATCTAAGTTGTGTTTGTATTTTAGCCTCGGCGTTTAGTGGCAAGAAAAGAACCTGGAGCCTAGCGTTGTATAAGACATTCTAAAGTGAAACTTAAAGTTGTAAATCAACGCAGTTGATATAATGGGAAGAGTATAAAATCCTTTAATCAAAAATCATATTTAAATTTTGAAAATGAAAAGAATTATATTAGAAGAATTTTTCCTAAAAAGAACTCAATAGCGGTACAAACCAATTAGTCAGAATATGATTTCGAATACCAATTAATCAAACAACAACGATCTGAATTTTAATTTCAACAATTAGAATCAATCAATTTGAAAGACAAATATGAAAAAATAAAAAAAAAAGAATATTGATTTAATTTATACAGATTCTCCTACACTACTTATTTCTATTCAAAACCATCTTCTCATCTAAACGCTTAATTATTATATTTTTACGAATAACTTGTATCCAAATTTTTAATAATCTAACTCTACATTTGAATACCAGTAGGTCCAATTTATTAAAAAAAATGACCGCCAAACTCGGTTCATGACTCAAAAGTGCCGAACACAAGGTCCAAACTGATTCCATTTGGGCCAAACTCAGTAATCTGTGAGAATTCTAAATAGTTCAAATTATTGAACTCAAATCTGAATTCATCTACTAAATTAATTTAGTTTAAATTGAGATTCAATTAATTAAATAGATTGAGTGCCAATAAAATTTAAACACACAGTGGATGATTACGGTAGAGATAACGGGCACAACACACCATAGAGTCTTCTAGTGTGGCTTTTCTATCCCCCCCCCCCAAAAAAATAATAATAATGGTCATAGCCACCAAGGACATTGTGCAAATTAAGTGACAGACTGTCTGGAAGAGGAGAAGAATAAAAAGTTACCCTTCCCATAAACAAAAACAAGAAATATTCTTATCCTTGTAATCTTTTATGATGTGAGAGTTATGCTTATCCATTATAGAAAAAGTAAGTAGCAAACTTTCGACTAGAGAAAGTAGAAAATTTCATTTTAAGTTCAAAAGATTAAAAAAAAAAAAGAAACAAAAGATATAAAAAAGAAATATCTTCATTTTGGTGAGATCCATTTTGAGGCATGTATGCTTGTTAATACTGCTTGTTGTAATTACACTGTGTACTAGACGGGGGTAGCACCTGCTCCTTGGACTGTCAAGGCCTAGTTGCAACATTGCAGCTAAAGGAAGGGACTCCATCGGCAAAGGAAAACCCCACGTGCTGACCCAACTTTTCATATTGATTAGCCATGCAGAATAATGTTGGGTCAATGAATTCACAGACACCGATTAAGTGAATTGGAGACCATGTTCACTAAATTCTTGAAAAAGAATATGACTTCGAAGATTAAACTTGAAGAATTGTACATACGCACCGGTTTAATCTTGTTCCTCAGCTATTCCCAGGAACAACTCTCTGTCGATCTAGTAGGGCTTGGTTGATTCGAGTAATTTGATGCAAGAGTTCAATTATCTTCTGCAAGTGCCCAACAAAAATAAATTAGTGAAACGGGAAAATCACACCAAAAAAGTACGACTGGGTTGTCTCAAAGAGATCAAAATTAAATATGATTGTGCAAGAAGACGAACAACATATCTCAGTGCCATAATTCGGACCACAATCCTGTTATGCTGGGAATATTTAGGCACAAGACACAGCAGACTCCACAAAATATAGAAAGCAATAGTGAACAAAATACAGGCTTAAAATGAAAGAACTTATCAAACAACATGCATCCAGGAAAAACAGGTCATTGATTCAGTGGTTTGAAGGAGGATCTTGTGATGTTGTGGTCAGAGGTTTAATTCGGGCTTATGAGAAATGGCTAACTTGTCCTCTTGTTTGGTCTAATTATGTACCATTCTCTGGCATCGACACAGGTGGTCCATGCTTTCACCAAAAAATGAAAAATTAATAACTGCTCCACTATGGAACTCGTTCTCTCCTGTTCAAATATGCATTTCATTCCGATAATGCCTTTGCATGCAATTGATGACTATAATAAAAAATTGATATTACATGGTTGTCTAGAACTATGTCTAGAATAAAAGGAGAAAGTTGATCCTATGCTGAGTAGCCTTATAAAAGAGTTTATATTTAACATGACAACTGTTTGAAACACTTCCATCAGCTCCCTTTATTAGAAAAGCACTTCATCGTACATATCATATCCTGCTTTTGTCAAAGAAACATCTAAAGCAATTTCAATAACAATGACTTCAAAGGATGCTATCTCAATCTCTCTTGAAGGACATTCTTATTTCAGACACAAAGTTGGGTAAATATGCTCCCCAAATAAAAAATGAAGCATAGCTTCAGTTGATTACTTATTTTCCAATGTTTAAGGTGTCAAGGTGCTCCCCTTAATTTCAAATAAAATTGGCTGATATGCTAAAAATAATAGAAGACCCGCGAAGTTTTCTTTTAGATTGTCCTCGACACATTGAGCAGCAAATAAAACAAGTAAGCACGATCCACAAAGTCGAATGTTTATTTGACAGATTTCAATTCAGTTTTCCGCCATGTACAAGCTAAGGCTTACACTTCCCTCCTCACGTAGAGAATCATCTGTCGGCTTTCAAGATACAATGCAGGAAGTAGACAATATATAAATATATATATATATATATATATATATATATATTTTCTAGTAAAATGGATTAAACAAAATTGAGTTAACATCGCATTCTGCACAAGGAAAGGGTAACTTACTAGACAACTAAGGTCCTTCCGACGATAGCTTTGCAGTTTGTGTTATTAGGTTCATCATTTATTACCCTTTGAACAGGCACAAAGCAGCCTTTCTATATGATAAAAGGTTGTTTCTGGAAAATTTTGAAAATTTTCCCAATATATCCCCTTCGACATTAACATTATTTTGGGAAAACTGCAAAATTACCAAATACAACCTCTAACATGCATTTCCACAAACACCTTGGAAACCTATCTTTCTCCATAAAACTGATTCGACCCACTTGTCACAAAACCACAAAATTGGAAAAAGAAAACAAAAATAACAAACCTCATCTTTTTCTTCAATAAGACGCACCAAGCGATCTTCACTCTGCCTCCTAACTCTCCTCAGCCGCCACCGCTGCCGCAACACCGAGCACACCATCATCACCAACACCGCCGACGCAAACCCCGCCACTGTATCAAATGAACAAAATGCCCTTTTATTGCTAGCCCAAGACTGAAACTGCAAAACAAAATTCAAGATCTTGGAACCCAAAATCTCCAATCCACTGCGAAACCAACGTCTAACCCCATCAAGAGATCTCAGCCTTTCATCTAAGGAAACATGAGAAGTCATCATCGTCGGGGTTGATTCTGGTTGTGGGGCTTGATCATTTTGAGTAGAGGGTGAGGAGATGTGCAGATTTTCATGATTGATTGGAGGGAAAATTAACAAATCGTCGTTCGAGTGTGAGAACAGAGATGGGGTGAGAGAAGAAGTAGACGATGATGAAAAATAGATAGTTGAATTTGGGAGGTTTTCCCGGTCGGTTTGGTTTTCATCTTCTCCGGCCACCATTTGAGATAACCTCCAAGAAATACGTTTCCTTGCTTCACTCTTCAATCTTCGCCTTATTCGGTGTGGAACTCGGATTCGCACGCTACCGCGGTTCAATCATCCCACGTCAGATGGTAATTTCATGTCAGGGCTTTAGTCTTTTAACTTTAATTGTGAAGTTTTTATTTCAATAACAAAATACTGTTACCAAAATGGAAAGAAAATTTCAAAATTTTATAACAAATTCATAAATTAATTTTTAAATTTTAAAATATTACGAATAAGTAACATATTTAATTTTTCTATTACTAACAATACCAAATTAACTATTAAATGCTAACTTGATAATAATCTAAATATACGAATGACAATGTGATAATACCACATCATCACTACAGAACATCTCTCATTACCATGTCAACATGTGATAACGTGGCATGCCACGTAACCCAAGCTTTGAACCCCACTCCCTTCTTCTCCATTTTTGTAACCCACGAGTTTTCTCTCTCTCTCATCTTCATGGAAGGAGGAACGATGCAAACATCCAATTTTCAGATCTGATACAATAAATCCATGGCCAACAAAACTAAAACAAATAAACCTACAAAACCCCACAAATCAAAAATCACACAAAAACCAGACAACACAAATTCAGAAGTCAGCACATTTATCACACCCCCAAGGAAAAAAATTGAAGAACCATCTAGGTGGGAAAATACATATCCCCAAGGAACATTTCCGAAAAGCATCCAATCTCCATCCTTATCCTCATAAGTCAGCACAAATTCAAAAGAACCATCCAAAGGTCACCCTTTCTTCCAACAAGAACAATTCAATTCCAAAGCATAATATTGTTATCTAGAGGAGCACCGCTGATACCAATAGGGGAATCTTACTGTAACCTCTTGAAATCCCTTTCCAAATCAAATCTAGCCTGAGCAAACCCAAACCCATTCAAATCTAACACCAAACGAAATCCTAGATCTGCAATCAATTCGAGACATACGAAACAAAAACTCACAATCAATCGAATGAAAAATTAGGGTTAAAGTTTTAAAGGAAAAATAGTTCTCACCTGAAATCAAAACGCAACAAGAAACTTCAAGCCTTGGACGTGTCTACAAATCGCAGAGAGATAGAGAGAAGTGAAGAGGAGCCTAATATCAAAGGAAGATTTTCATAGCGATTGATGAATGAGAGAGAGAGAGTTTGAAATTTCAAATTGAATCTGGAATTTGCTTCAACCATGAATAAAAAAGAGAGATCCAGAAGAGAGAGAGAGGGAGGGAGGGATGTTACCCTAGAGATCAAAAAGAGGAATCGATTGTGTCTGTCTGAAGTATAATCGTTCTTGTCGCCTTTGCCTGATCACCTTCAAGGAGAAGAGAGAGACGGCACGCCTTCAAGGAGAAGAGAGAGAAGGATATGAAGAGAGAGAGAGAGAGAGATCTTACCCTAGAGATCAAAAAGGGGTATCGATCGTTTCCATTTGAAGTCTGATCGTCTAAGGTATGATTTTTGTGGTAGCCTGATCGCCTTCGAGGAGAAGAGAGAGACGGATCGGGAGAGAGATGATCGCCCTCGATGAGGAGAGAGATAGAGAGCAGGGAGAGGGGAGTGGAGGTGTTGGTGACATGGTGCTGCCACCTCAGCATTTTTGCTGATGCGGCAATATTTTAAGTTCTGATGCTGACGTGTCAGCTAATACGTCAACAATTGTGTCATGTTGGAAGCCATGTCAAAAAGTATATCTCTACCTCATTTTCCTTGTAGATCCAAATCAGCATTTAACGGTCAGATTGGCACCGTTAGTAACCTTTGTCGTAACATTTTGAAATTCAGAAACTAATTTGTGAATTCGCTATAAAGTTTAGGGACTTGACAAATAATTTCCTCAAAATACTAATTAATCTGTAAAAATTTCAATTTAAATATTTGAGAAAATTTTCATCTAACTTTTATAGTCAAATTTCTGATTTTAGTTATAAATGTTCTGTGTTCAGATAGATTTGTAATAAAATATTTGAATTTTATTGTGAGTAACAGCTCAATCGGTAAAATCTCCCCACTTTCATTCTCCCTTCCCAATTCGATTTTGTTTGATTATATTTTTTTGTACCAAAAAAGTAAAATATTCAAATATTTTGAATATTTTAAATAGATTTTGTGTATGAGAATTCAAAATTGATAGAACTGTTATAAAATTCAAAAATTATGATAAAGTCAAAAAATAGATTGCAAGAGAGAAAATAATTTTTATAGAAAATGATCTTATTTTATCTTTTGTTTTTGTATATTTTCAATATATTGAACAAATTGGGTATTTATAGAAATTGGAGTTATACATAAAAGAAAAAAAAATCTAAAATCAAACTAATCAAATATTTTTTCAAATATATGGTATAATATATTGTGATATTTAGGATAATATAACTAAATATATATATGTTGGAGGTAGGTTATGGTTTCACAGATACCGACTCCTTGATAACTTGAACAGTTACCATCGATGGAATGTAAGACCTGCAAAAACCATCGGAGGGTGCTCTGACGGAAGAAATTCCGACGTTCAAGTCAGAAAAAAGCGATTTTCGAATGTAATGAAACAGACTTAGAATTTTAGAGAGGGAGTGTACCCAGTGTGTAAGGTCAAGAAAGCGTACCTAACTTAGAAGGGTTGAAGGTGTCTTATACTTGATAGAGTCGTGTGTTTTCGGGACTTTACAACCCTACTTTCCTTATGGAGATGATCCGAAAATTTCAGGAGTAAATATTGCGAAACGTTCATAATCTTTTGGGAAGTTTCGTTACACAAAGAGATCTTTTCCTTTTTAGTAGGATTTTGGAGATACTGCTCTCAAGTAAGAAACCAGAGTAGTTGGGGTGTTTTGAGCCTTCATTAGGATCAATGAGACCGCTGGCTTTCGATCTATCGTTTAGCCAATGCGAAGCCTTCGGGACTTGCTCGTTCGGTAGATCGGGGGCTAAGTATCCGCTCGGGAGGATAAATCCCAATTGATAAATCTCGTTCGATAGGCAGGACGACTAAGACCCTATCATTTGGGAGACAGGACGGCTGAGCCCTTTCGGTAGATCAATTGAGTAGTCATAGAGGATGGTCGTTTTATAATACTTGGCTATGCTTGTCCATCGATCGGTAACTATTCCATCGGTTGGAGCAATCTCTTCTGAGTTGTGGGCCTTGTGTGTAGGTCTTTCAAGTGTTGATCATTCGAAATAGGTGTTGAGCTATGTCTCATCAATATATATCTAAAGATACCGATAATAATAATAATCATACCATATGGTGTCATGTATATCTTTCAATAATATTTAGTTTTCATATATCGGTACATATTAGACATTCATCTAAATTTTTTAGAATTTATAAGATTAAAAATAGAATATTTTGACTGCTAGTTGATCTAAAATTAACCATTTGAACAAATATTACCTTGAAAGTAGACCCAACCAACAAAACTCGAGGCCTGCCATATACAAAAGTGTAGGCTAGAGGACCAACTTATGGAGTCCCCGAATCATGTCAAATCAAGCCCAACCCATGTAGAGTGGGCCGGCCCCATGTGAATTATAGGCTCCTTTGCAGGTTTTGGTTGATTTTTTTTTTTATTTGGGAATCGAATCCTGGTTCACAAGATCGGAGATAGGAACTGTTGATACTAAACTGTCTCTTTGGGAATAATTTTGGTTGATTTCTAATTGAAATTTTGAGTAACTACAGGATCAGATTTAGAGATCAATTTTCTTGATGCGTGTTTTTTCATTTTCAAAACTCAAATTTGAGATTTTAATTAATGAAGTCTACTCTCCTGATTTACCAGGAGAGTCTAACATGTGTTTTTTTATTTTCAAAATTAGAATTTAAGATTTTAATTAAAAAAATCTATGCCCTTGAGAGTCACAAATAGTTGATTTCTAATTTGAATCATTCACTGTGTAGTTGTAAGCATCTAAGGACCTAAGGCTAACGCTGTCCCCCCTCTCAATTTACCCCAATCTTTTTTTTTTTTTTTTTTTTTTATTACAATAAGAACCGAATCTTGAATCAAGAATCGAGAGGGAGGAGACTGTTATCACTAAGCTGTCCCTTAGGACTATCGCCCCACTAGGCTGTTACCCCAACTTTAGTTTATTCCATTTATGATATTTCTTATTCAAATAAAAAAAATTACTAAAAATATAGATTTTTTTTTTGGATACAAATTAGATTTCTCATTTATAATAATAAGAAAAAAGTGCAATCTTGCCCATGAACTATGGGCCGAGTGCAAACAGGTCCTCAACCTTTTTATATATTATGTAAATACCTTACCTTAATTTTTTTTTTATTTAATTTCAATTTTAGTCCTCCTATCTAGAGTCTATTAAATTTTATTGTTAAAATCACATGCAAAACACCCGACTGCAATAAAAAAAAATAAATAATCATTTTTTATTAATTTTGTAAATAAAGTTTTATTTTATCTTCACCCCACAAAAAAAAAAAAAAAAAAAAAAAATCTTCTCTATCCTTCGGTATCAACTCACAGCAAAGCTAATTTGTTGAATAACAAAACAAGGTTGCCCGAAAGAACTGGTTCAAAGAACTCTAGTTTGATACATATGGCTACTCGAGCTCCAGGACCTTCACCAGCTATAATGCACATATTCTCGCATCATTCGAGCTAGTGCAAGGCTCCACGACCACATTTCATGCCTACTGCTCATCCTTGCAGTCAAAAACAGGCACAAGACAAAACCATTCTTTCTATGCATGTTCAAGTAGTCTCCTTTCAACAGTCCAGGATTATATATGAGCCATTTTCTTTCATCGAGTGATCTTGGACAAAATCCATTCCCCAGTCCACGTAATATGTAAAATAAGTAGAAATATGTTTAAAATGACACCATTCTTAATGGTATTAAATGCTAAATTATAATATTTCTTGCCAAGAAGGTCTTGGACGAAAAAGTTCATTGTCCCCTGGCCTATACTGGGACTCTCCGTTTTTTACAGTGTCACCAATATTATCCTTTTTTTTTTCCTACAATTTCTTGCAGCTCGATACCCCTCATCATAGAAGTTCTATACTCTCCTCTAATTGTGACAGTATTCATTCCAGCAGTTTTTCCATATCTTAATTCTCACCACAAAGCAAAAAAAAAATAAAAGGATTATGGCAAAATTCTTATAAACACCTTTTAACATTACTATGCTTACCCCAAATGTATTAAGTTCCATAGAATTCAGGAGATAAATATATTGGAAGCACAGACACCACACTCGAAGATACAAGCTTTAAATGCAGGAAAGGATCTTGGATTCAATCTCGAAAATCTCCTGATTATGGAAGTGGAACTTATGCAACAGAAACAGAAGATAGATAATCCAGGAATGCCTTAGAGACAAAAAATCCAAAAACAAATCAACAGGAAACAAGGGATTGAACAACTTAGTTTATGACTAAAATAATACAAATGCTCCTCAGATTAATATGAGATGCTCCTGCCGTTTAATTTGATACAAACAACTGATTCTCAAAAAGGCTAAAAAAATGTAGACCATTTCACCTATCAAAACGGAAATGGTTTAACTTTATGCGCATTCAATGCAGTGCATGATCACCAATAAAATATTGTGATACACCCTTGCTTCCTGAATTACCCTGTGGTTACTGCCCCTGCCCCCTGGCCCCCACCCATACATCAGCATATAATATTTGACATCCTGGATACATATAGGTTGCAAGTTTGCAGCCAATGAGATATAAGTCAAATGGGAAACATAGTTTGTTATATTAATGAGAACTAAGAAACAACTGAAATCCTGAGAAAAATAAACAGAAATGAAAAGGGATGGTATTAGACATGAATTTGATCAAACAGTATATCTTCATCAACTATTTGAAACATGACAAGGAATGTAGGTAAATAAAAGAATTCTAATCTTTTGCCCTAGGAAGGAGAAACATTCCAACTGAACAATCAAAACTTACTATTGAGCTGTTACCGAATTGAGATCTGCATTTAACTTAGAAGTTACATTACCTACAGACTCTCACGTCGGCGAAATGGTTGCTCAGTGACCCCGTGATCCACTGCCTTCATGGACAGTGCGCCGAATATCAAACTGGTTTACGTACACCAAAGGAGTAGCTGTTTCATTCCTGGATCTCTTAATGTTAGGGCTCAACAATCCCCTATGCCTAAAACCATATAACTTAAGCACTTGGTTGTCTGCAAAATTAAAGGCCCTCTCCATGCTCCTTAAGCACCTCTCAACCGGGTAATCCCCATAGCTACCACAAGGCTTGCAACCCACAAAATGCGTCACAAAAGGCCACCTGTCATCACCCAATCCTGGATGATACTTCTCAATCATCTCCTCATACCGATCCACCAACCCTGCCCAATAACCATGCAAATAGTACGAATTCTCAAGAAATACCTTCTCCATCCACTTATCCTTCTTTGAAATCAACAAATATATCAATGCCGACTGATCATCAGCCTCAAACGCTGGCCTACCCTTCAAACTCGCAGTCAAGATCTTCCCTGCCTCATCCCTAATCGGACCCTTTGGCCCCATGGGAGCCCAAGCATCAAGCAAATCCAAAGACCACTGACAATTCCTAAACAAAAAGCTCCCTGTATTCACCGCAACCCACGACTTCTGATTAAACAACAAATCAGGATACCCATGAATAACCAAATCATACTTCTCATATTTGGATGTGGGAATCTCAAAAACCATATCAGTAAACAATGCATCACTATCCATCCACCAAATCCACTCAACCTCAGGATGAGACAACATCAATCTCCTAATCAAAGGCAATTTTGCCCAATACCCAGCAAGCTCCTTATCCAAATGAGCCATATTATACACAATTTCAATCCCATGAAGTCTACAATAATCAATCTTATTCTTAATTGATTTCAACAAATAATGATCCCCAATTGGGTTATCACAAGGATTAGGTGGTGAACCAGTAACAAGCAAAATTCGAGCCTTACCATTCACATAACTTGGAAAATCAGGATTGCTGTCGAGCCAGTTCTTCCTTGATTCATCCCAATTGGTGATTTTAGGACCCAATGTGAATGTAACATTTGGGTTGATCTCGGTTTCGGCTGGCTCATCGGGATCGTTGGGATCCGAATCGGATCGGATCTCACGGAGAATTCGGTTGGTTTCTTCGATGAGATTCTGGCCCATAGCATCTGCATCAGAGGTTCCCAGGTTTCCGACTCCAATTGTTCCTCGGAGTACAAGGATTGTGACGAACCCACATAAGATTGTGATCTTGATGTTGTTGAATGTTTTCTGGATCTGTCGCCCACGTGGTAGTAACCTGTCGCGGCTTGCTCTGCCGTTTACGGTGGCGGTGGATGCTGGTAGCGCCGATGAGGTCCTCTTCTGGGCCGTGAAATTCTCCTGACCCATTTCACCACCTCCCTCTCTCCCACTTAAGCCCACTGCTCTATCTCTCTCTCTCTCGCGAAATTATCCCGCTATAGTTAATGAGAAAACCCTAGCTGCATGAAAATTTCGTGGCAATGATTTCGTTCATTTTCTGTCTCTCTCTCTCCCTTTTCAAAATCTTCTTATTGGCTTTTCAAGAGTGCTATGATTGTGTCTCTCTCCCTCCCTCCCCAAATTGAGAGGGTGTGAATAAAACAATGGAGCCCTAGAGAATAATCATGGTCATCTTCTAACAATAATGGGAGATGTGTACGTTTCTGATGTATCTGCTCAGATTTAGAGAGAGAAAGAGAGAGAGAGGCACCGACTGGTAGTGTAAAAAATGTCAAATTAACAGATTTCCACTGCTAGCTCGTTTCGTCGTGGAGTAGCTCACGCGTTGATACGACTTGCTTGATAGCTTCTCTTCCATAGGCTCGACGTCACACGTTAATACGGTACCAATCTATTGATGCAGACTTTGATGACCAAAAAAAATTTATAATTGAATATTATGATTTAAAAAATAAAGTTAAGAAAATTTTGTCTGTTAAGACTTCTCAAAATAAATTTAAATTTATAAAAAAAAATCCTTAATCACGTATTAATTAAAGACAATTATTACAATATTTTATTCAAATTAATGGCATATATATATATATATATATATATATGATATCTTTTATATTCTAAAGTTTTTATTATGTAAATTTTAGTGTAAATTTTAATTTTATTTATTATGTTTCAATTTCGATAATTTAACACGATATTTAGTATAGTTTTTGTGTCAAGATATTTTTTCCAACAAGTAGTATCAAAATCACTCATGCTTGAATTATTTGAATTTTTTTTTTACATATTTTTAAATTTTATATGATTTTAATACTATGTGAATTTTTGAGAAATTTTTTTGTAAATATTTTAGTTTTTGAAAAAAATAGTCAAAAATTTTTGTGTGGATTTCAATAAAAAAAATTATGAAAAATTTTTATTCAAATCAACATTCAGTTTTTATTAAATTTGATATCCAGGGTTTCAAAAAAAAAAGGAAAGTTTTTATCAAAGTTAATTTTTAGTTTTTATTAAAGTCGACTTTCAGTTTTTATTAAAATCAACATCCAGTGTTTGAAAAAAAATTGGGAAGTTTTCATAAAAGTCGACATTAAATTTTTATCAAAATCGACATTTGGTATTTCAAAAAAATATATATTTGGACAGAATAGAAAAAGATGACAAGTCTTCAAAAGGTCTAAAACTCTTGATATTTTGAAATATTTCATTTTCTTCTCTTTTGGACACTTTTTTTTAAGAAAGTTGATTTTTCTGGGATCTTTTGAGCTTCAAAAAAAAAAAAAAAGGAAGGGGAAAACATGAGCCTTTGCGAAAATGTGGGTCTTTTGGACATATATATATATATAAATATATATATTTATGTATAGGAAGTTGACATTTTTTTTGGAAAGAAATCTTTAGCATTTCCAAAAAAAAAAAATGTCAGCCTTTTTTTTGGCAAATAAAAAAGGTCACTTCTTTTCTTTTTTAAAGAAATATTTCAAATCTTATTTTTCATAACACATTTGTTTAGGAAAATTCCAATTTTAAAGAATCTATTGGAATTTGGTTTTTTTTAAGAAATTTCTCGATTCAATTATTTTTTGAGAAACTTCCATTTTTAAAAAATATTTGAAATTTAGTTTCTTTTAAGAAACTTTCAGAATTTAAGAAAAAAAAAAGAAAATTTCAAAATTCAACTTTTCCTTTTATTTCAAGGTTTGACTTCCCAATTTGAGAATAAAGTTTTATAATTAAAAAAAAATCTAAGAAAATTTTTCGTTTTGGGAAACAAAAGAAAAAAGAAAATTTCTAAATTTTAATTTCTTTTTTTTTTTAAAGTATGACATCCCCATTTTATTTAAAAAAAAATTGTAATTAAAAAAATTTTCAGTTTTGCGAAACAAAAAAACAAAGAAGTGAAATTTCTAGATTTTAATTTTCTTTTTTTTTTTAAGATTTAACTTTCCAATTTCAGAAGAAAATCTTTCAGATTCCAACAAAATAAAACAATTTTCTTATTTTCTTTTTTTATTGTAAATCCATACCACAAGAATCAATTATTAAAAAAAAAAAAGAATTTATGGGTCATTTTGAGTCAAAACAGACCCAATAGTGGGTGTAAAGGTTTTGGAGTTTATTTGACTCAATTGAATTCATTTTTTCTTCTTTATCTTTCTTTACTATCTCTTTTATTTTCAAAATTGACCATTCTTTTAGTATGTGATGGTATAGTATGTTTAAAAAAGTTCTATCAATAAGATGGGGATAAATCTAAGATTGATTATTTTTAAGTGGTTTTAAATGAACTTACCACATATATAGAAATTTTCCTAGTACTCCTTGTTACAGAATAAGGATTGACTAAGTTTTGGATCAGTAGTCGATAAAAAATGGAGACTTTAGTTTTATGTCGACAACGAAAATGGAAAAGAAAGATGAAAGAAGCAGATTCGTAAATTGGGCTTTTATAAGACCAAATTTAAGGTTAACAAGATTGAGTTTTAAATAATCAAATTTTCAAAAAATTAATTCTATCAGGATAAAATTAGAAATTATTCAATTACGGATATGATTCAGATATGAGTATGGTTTTGTATATATCTCAAGATAAATTAATTGAAACAATATGTTATCAAAGTGATTTTTGTTATAAAAATTAATTATTTTGGAATATAAAAAGTTGTGCATACAATTATGTAAATATCGATCGGCCCAAAAGAAAGTTCATACTTAACAAAATTGTATGTACACCTTATGGTAATAAATGCATGACAATTTTTCAATTTTACATATAACCAATTTACTAGTTTAAAGAAAGATAATTAGTTAACATATTTTTATTGTCTACGTTAGATTAGTATGCCTATGGTATATATCTCGAGATGAATTAATTGATGCAATATATCGTCAAAATAACCTCTGTCATGAAAATTAATTTATTTTGGATATAAAAAGTTTTGTGTGTGTAATTAATGTGAGTATCGATCGGCCCAAAAGAATGTCCATATTTAATGAAATTGCATATACGTATTGTGATAATAAATACGTGACAATTATTCGATTTTATATGTGACTATTTCATCGGTCTACAGGAAATGATTGGTTGACATGTTCGTATTGTCAGTATTTGATTATTACACCATAATATCACTTATAAATTAATTATTTTATCCAAAAATTAAATATTAATGGAGTAACCGATATCTTGTTATTCTCATATTTGAATATATTTGATTTTAAAATTCCATGTGAGCATAAATGGATTACTATTCTCTGTTTGACAATTAATATTATTTTCACCAACATTAATGTCCAACTCAGGTTGATTTTTAACTTGAATGACTCAAATTTCAAGTTTGGATTTAAACTTTGCATTAAGGACAGATTCTCCCCACCACTTATAGATGAAAGTATCTTTGAAAAAAAAAAGAGAAAGAAAAATAGGAGATGTTGAATCGCATGTATCTAATGATGATATAGTGGATCATCCCATAAATATTCAAAGGCACTGTCTAATTCAGTTATGATGGCTAAATCTTTTCTTACAGATTTTGAGAAATGATCTATTAAGAATGAAATGGTTAAAACTGATATACTCTTGATAAATTCTATCTCTATACAGTATAAAGATTAAGAACATTTAACCACTAAGGACCAAAAAAAAAGAAAAGAAATCATGATAAATATACTGCCTGTACAGTATCGCGAAAAGAGCAATAAAAGGCACCGATTGAATCAGAAAAGAAGGGTTATTTTTTTAAAGTGCTGATGGGTATAAGAAAAAAAGCATGTACCAACTACCACGTTTGGTGTGATAACAAAGGTATATTCCTTGATATGGTTTGTTTTGAGGTTAATTTAATTTTGGTAACAGAACATACTTGGTAGTCAAATTCCGCTGTATTAATTGTATATGCCCAAGAGGGGCATTGTGGTAATTTTGGGAAGTTCCCAAAACTACCACAACTGCACTTCCTATAGACTCTCCACATTTAGTGGATCAATAGAGTTTGTGGAAGAAAACTAACTCCTTGAATACTGTACGTGAAAGAAAATTGAGAGGGCAATCATGGGTGAATGTTCTTCATTCTCTAGAGAGAGAAAATATAGAGGGCATGAGAAAAATTCCGCGTAGGGAATTTTTTTCCATCACGATGATCGCCGGACTGAGGGTTGCGGCGTTGTGACATTGCGGTGGTGATTCGATTAACATCGTGATCACCATCCCGACCGTGAGATTCGATCGACGGACGAACGGTTGATTTTTGGCTCTGCATATTCGAGGTATTTATATCCTATACCCAACCAATATTTATTTTTCCCGAAAATTATTTATGAATGCTTCCGCTGCATGTTGAATCAATTAATTCCAACATTGGTATCAGAGCGATACGTTGGATTAAAAAAAAAAAAATAATTTTCGGGTTAATTTTTGGGTATAAAAAATATTGGATTTAAAAATTGGGTTTCGGATCACGGATGAGTTTCGTGAATCCGAGAACACCACTGTGTTACCCATAATCCCTAGAACACGAAAATGATTTTTTCGTAATTTTCTGAGCACGTTTAGGCGAAGAAAACTCCGGTTGAAACTTTCGGCCGTGAATAGTGACCGACCCTTTCAACCTTAGATTTGTCGAGTTCTAGGGCAAATCGATGCATGAAATTTATAGATCTGTAATCCTTGCTTCATGTTCTTCAATTTGGTATATATATTGCATATGATTGTGGCCGGAAAATTGGGTTTCAAATTTGACCGCGGAGGGTCGGATTTTTGGATCCAAAATACGCCGAGTTTAGGGCGCAATAATTCCAAAAATCGAGTCAAGGATGCTTGGAATAAATAGAATTAGAGATTCCATAAAAAATCCGGTCAAAATGGTGCCGGAAATGGGTATTCAAGCAACGGGTCGAGAGACCGCTTCGGAGCGAACCATCGGGCGAAGAAGACGAAGTCCAGACCCGCGGGCGCGTGAGCTACACGCGCGAGGAAGGCGAGTGAAGCAGCAGGGGCTGGAGCGTGTCCTTCACGCGCGGAAATGGAGCGTGAGAGGACGGGTCGTCCGGGTCGGTTACGACCCGGACACGTGTCACCGACCCACGGACCCAAGGATCCGGACCGGATTCGGTTTCCGACCCGCATCCGGATCCGGAACCGACCCCGCCCGCGGGTCTCGCGCGTGAATGCGCGTGACATGCGCGCCTGCGCGTCATGCGCGTGAGACGACGCGCAGAGCGCGCGTGTGAGCGCGTGCCAGACGCGCTGCGCGTCTGGCACGCGCCAGAAGAGGTTCCCGGCGCGTGGAGGCGCGTGGTGACGTGCCGCCGGTGCGTGGCGGCGCGTGGGACCTCCGGCGGCGCGTCAGGTCGTCCGGAATTGAAATTTTTCCAATTTTTGAGGGTCCCATATCCATAAAAGTGACTTTTTGTGGGTTTTTGTGCATCGAATCCTAGTCCAAATGGTGAGATGCTATCCCGGATTGTGGTGTATGGTGTCTGTTGATTCATACGCTCGTCTTGGGGTATGTATTCGAATTATTTGGGTCTTGTTGATTCGTAGGGTGCACAAAATGTGAGAATAAGCATCACAAGTCACGACTATCTCATTGACTGCTTCTAAAATTGTCGTATTTGATTTTTGCAAGGAGGATAAAATTGAATGGTGATAAATATGAGATTTTTCACTGGTAGATTCAATTTATCCTCGATGAGCAAGATCTAATTAAAATTCTGAGGCATGGGATGGTGGACTCCAGGGAGAGTTCCACACCTCAGAGAGACGGGATTAGGAGACATTACGTGCATGAAAGAGGAATGATAGCCGAGTCAGGGCAATCCTCCTGAGTAGCATGCACGATGATGTGATCCCAGTCTATGAGTAATATCCTACGGTTTTATCGGTTTGGCTCACCCTATAAAGAGTATTGTGGTACTCTTACAGATCCTGAGATAAGGATACTGACTTATAAGTGTAATAACTTATAAGAAAAGGGTTGATCATATGATGATGCAACATATTTGATAAAAATGTCGAGTATGATCGTCGAGTTGGGGAATGTGACCGAGCCCATTTCGGATATATTTTCTTGTACTGGATGTGATCCAGTTCTTTACCTGATTCATGAGAAATCATGAAAGTCTATTTCACATACGACGAAAGTATTCGCACTTTCACTAATGTGAATAGGCACAGTGAGCTCGAGTAGGAGCATCTGGAGGCGAGTAGGCCATACTCGGGTCATGCTTATGCGATGGAGTCGAGCAAGGACTCCTGTGTGACTCGAGCCTCGGGTAAGAAGAAAACCATCCGAGAAAACCGATAATACTTCGCAGCTCGAGATAGGAGCGCGCTTATAAAGTTTCAGTCGCGAGAAGTCCTCAAGTAGGAGGATTTACGTACAGAAACGGAGTGTTTTGTTGACATCAGAGGGAGTAGCACTTGCAAGTTAGAGTTGCAAAATTGCTAGACTCTGTATGTTTTTAACACTCCAAAAGTTTGACGGAACTTGATTTCAGTTTAGGATATGCTCTGTTGATTTAGAAATTTAAAATTTTCATTTATTACGACAATTCTATGATTGGTTCTATTTTGGTCCATGAGGGACTATATGCACTGGAAATAATTCTTTTCAATGGTATTTCTTGTTGTCCTCTTAGTGTGAGAGAGGATGAACCGGTTAGTAGTGAGTGGTTTTGTAGAACCCGCTAACCAGTCTTGCCTAGACGGCAAACTTACAAAAAAAACCATTTGACAATGCAATGAGGGCTGGGACTCCATTGCAGTCGGTTCACTCCAACATCTGTGGCCTTATGAACGTGAGAACCTGAAATGGTGTTGGGTACTCTATTACGTTCATAGACAATTACACGTGTTTCGGTTACATCTATCTGATCTCGAGCAAGTCTGAGGCATTGAGATGCTTCAGGAGGTTTACTAGCGAGCTTGATAATCAGTTACTTGAGAGTAGAGACTCTCAGAACCGATTGAGAGCGCGAGTATTTGTCTAAAGAGCTCTATTCCAAGAAGGGCATTACGAGAAACTGACTATTCCTCGCTACTCAGTGGAGTATAGTAGCCGCGAGAGAGGAATAGGACTTTGTTTGAGACGATGAGGCCGATGATGGTGCAAACCAATTTACTCGTTTCCTATTGGGGAGATGCGTTATTGGTTGCAGCCTATGTTCTCAATCGTATTTTATTGAAGTCCGTAGTCAGTACTCCATATGAGCTTTGGACAGGGAGACAGTCTGACCTTAGTCATTTGAGATTATGGGGTTATGCAACGTATGTTCACTATTTCTCGCATTTACACAGCGAGTTAGGCTTGCGAGAAAAGAGATGTATTTCTAATGAGCATACAGATGACACTCTCACTGAGATTGAGTCTCATGATGCCGAGATTCTTGAAAGTGATTTCCCTATGAGAGGTGAAATCAATTGGGACTTTACCTTTCATGAGATGGATGAGCCTAGTGGTTGGCTAATCCCAATGGCAGGATCCAAGAATCCATTACGGATCTGGGTTCTAGTGGGAGCGATCCATCTAGAGGTAAAAAAAAAGTTTCCTATCCTCTTAAGAGTAGTCGAGGATGCGTACCTAACCGTCGCTTCCCGATTGAGGGAGAGGCTCTCAGTATGACTCTTGAGGATTACGAGAAACCTTTAACTGTCCTAGAGGCTCTTGAGGGTTCCATGGAGGACCATTGATTATAGGCCATGGGTGAGAGGAGTTGATGATAATCAATAGGATCTGGGATCTAGTTGATTTACCTGAGGGAAGTAGGGCCGTTGAGAATATGTGAGTTCTCAACATCAAGAAAAAGGCCGACGGATCGGTGTAGAGGTATAAGGCCTATCTGATAACCAGGGGTTACTCAGACTGAGGGCATGTTACCTCGATCCATTTACTTTTAGCGATTGTCGTGGACATGATTTGGATCTGGAGTGAGACCAGATGAACGTTGAGACTGTTCTCCTGAGTGGGAGTTTTGGATGAGGAGATCTACAAGGAACAACCATCTGGCTTTATTCTTGTAGATCAGGATGACAAGGTCCATTGACTTCGGAAGTCGACATGCGACCTTAATCATCAATCCAGGCAGTGACGTTTGAGATTTCACGAGAAGGTGATGTCTTACGGTTTCGTGATGATCGAGGAGGATCATCGTGTATCCCTTTTACGTTCTTTTGATCATGTCCTCATGTGAATGACATTCTGTTGACTGGGAATAACAGAGAGTATCTGATGATCACGAAAACGTGGATATTGTCGAGTCTTGATGTGAAGAACATGAGTGAGACTCAGTTCTTCCTCGAAGTTAAGATCCAGGGGGATCGCTGGAGACAGGTGTCGACCCTTCCACAGGAGTCAAACATCAAGAGAGTTCTCGAGTACTTTGAGAAGATCGACTACGACCTTAAAGATACTCTTATCGCTAAAAGGTTAAAGCCTAATTCTTGACATATGCCCTAAGACTCAGAAAAGGACAAGGGAAATGAGTAGAATCCCTTGTTCCAGTGCACTGAGTGATCTGATGTACGCAGTGTCATGTACACGTTCAGACATTTGATTTGCAGTCACTATGGTAATTAGGTATCGATCGAATCCTAGAGGGGATCACTGGAGAGCAGTGAAAGGATTCCGAGATATCTCGAGAGAACTGTGGACCTCCTCTAGTGTTACGGAGGAGGTGATTTGCATCTTATTGGGTATTCAGATACCAACTGGGTTGGTGATCTGAACGTATGCAAATCGATAGTAGGTTTTACTGTCTTGGAGTAGCAAGAAGTAAACTCGTATATCTCTATCTACGATAGAGACCGAGCTTATGAGATGCTCGGACGGTTCGAGAGAGTGTTTGGCTCCCGGAGATTTCCGGATCACTTAGGGGTTGTGTCAGATAGTGGGAGGCCAGTGATGATTTATTGAGAAAATCAGGCCGCCTTTGACCACACTTGAGACCCTAAGTGTCAATAAGTCCAAACACATTGATACCTAATACTACGTTATGAAATACATCACCGAGAAGGGTGAAGTGACAAATTAAGTACATTACTATACAGCATGTTGGCTGATCCCTTCAATAAACCCATTGTGATAGATTCCTGTATGAGATATTGGAATCATTGGGTTTGCATGTACATTCACATTTCTCACCTTGTACTGATGCTTATTGAGTTATATATATGACATGTGTGCATGATTGGGTCACTTATTTATTGCACTATTTTAATTGTCATATATTTTGTGATATGTTGTGAAAAATGATATGTCAGGCAGGCGTGGTCGACTCTCTCACACGAGTGACCACCTCCAGCTCTGGGTGAGCGGAGATGAGACGGTTTCTAGTTGTAAGAGGCTTTGAGAGTGGCCCTACTAGAACATAAGTCGCCCTGATATGTGTTCAGGATGAGGTCATATGTGATATGACCGGCATGGACGTACCCACATCCATGTTGCCTGTAAGTAGCCAGGTTTGAGATCTCAGATATCACCTGCGACTAGTGATATTGTCTCTGAGATACTCTCTCTGAGAGCTCTGGGTAAAGTCTTATGTGTAGACTGAGTCCCATACCGCGCCACGTGTTAGGGAAATCTGACATATGCCCTTTGAGAGATGGGGGAATAACACTGTGGCACGCGTTTCATACCGTGTGTGATATGTCGACCAGGGATAGTGGGAGCATTATTTGAGACACTGATATGTTTTTGATCCCCGTTACCACTGTGTGAGACCCGAGATCCATTGGGTGGGATCTCTTGTACCCTTATCACTTTCGACTGTTTTTAGAAGTCTTGGCTCAGTGTTGCTACTTTAGTCTGTTTACCGATGGCCCGGAAGATAAATTGAGGTCTGAGGGACAGGTCTAGGAAAGCAGCTGAATTGAGGCTAATAGATTCGAGTTTGGGAAAAGGAAGACCAATTGACATTACATTATTGTGTTGTATTCACCGGCTAGCCTATTATGTCTGTCCATGTTGGGATGTAAGCATAATAGTGGATACACAGTCGAGCATTTATTGGGGATTACTTTCGTTGAGGAAAGTAGCTCGATGGATGTAATTAGTCTTGGATCTGGGGTGCAGCGAGTCCTTTTGATACTAACGATGGCTTCTCGATCATCCTAACAGGTGCATCGAGAGGTCTTTGCTTGCAGGTGTACTCGTAGGTCGCACGACGCCCAATCCTGTATGAAAGTCCAGCAGGGTGATGTGATCGCATGAGTTGTGATCTTGTGATGAATATTAAAATGCCTTCATGTGCAAGTGGGAGATATTAATTGTATATGCCCAAGAGGGGCATTGTGGTAATTTTGGGAAGTTCCCAAAACTACCACAACTGCACTTCCTATAGACTCTCCACATTTAGTGGATCAATAGAGTTTGTGGAAGAAAACTAACTCCTTGAATACTGTACGTGAAAGAAAATTGAGAGGGCAATCATGGGTGAATGTTCTTCATTCTCTAGAGAGAGAAAATATAGAGGGCATGAGAAAAATTCCGCGTAGGGAATTTTTTTCCGTCACGATGATCGCCGGACTGAGGGTTGCGGCGTTGTGACATTGCGGTGGTGATTCGATTAACATCGTGATCACCATCCCGACCGTGAGATTCGATCGACGGACGAACGGTTGATTTTTGGCTCTGCATATTCGAGGTATTTATATCCTATACCCAACCAATATTTATTTTTCCCGAAAATTATTTATGAATGCTTCCGCTGCATGTTGAATCAATTAATTCCAACACGCTGCTACTTTCACATCAGTGTATTTATGCAGGGTTTTCTAAATTTTCGATCGTCAATTAATAATGAAAGATACATCTACATGGTCGATGACAATAAAGTTTTAGTTGTAGTAATAGGAAATTTTAGATTATCATTAAAAACTGGTTTTTATTTAGATCTTAATAAAACTTTTGTTGTTTTATCTTTTATATGAAAATTGATTTTTATTTTTGTGTTGGATAGATCAAGTTTTACTTATTTTTTTGGAAATGGAAAAGTTAGTTGTTTTTTGAGTTCAAATAGGTTGATTTCGATTCTCTATCAAGATTTGATAATTTATATTAGGTTGATGACGTTACTTCATTTAATGAATCTATACAATATAGTATTTGAAATGTACAGTTTAAGTTAACCAATGAGAATTTCTCTCCATTATGGCATAAGAAATTGAGTAATATCTCCAAACGGAGAATAGAAAATATTGTATCAGAAGAAATTCTTGATACTCTTAATTTCACGGATTTTAGTATTTGTGTAAAATGTATAAAAGAAAAACAAACCAATAAAAGAAAATTGAAGTCAATAGGATTTCAAACGTCTTAAAATTGATATATATAGATATTTATGGGATATTCCTTTAAATTCTTAGAATGGTTAAAGATATTTTATCATATTTATAGACAATTATTTATGATATGACTTAGTCAAAATTGCAGCATACATCTTGAACAAGATTTTCCACTAAGGCAACTACCAAAACCCTCTAAGAATTTTGGACCATCACATATCCTAATTTAAAGCATTTGCACATTTGGGATTGTCCAACGAAGGTTAGATTTATTAGACCTAACGAAAAAAAAAATGGACATCAGGACGGTTAGTTATTATTTAGTAGGAAATTCTGAAAAGTCTAAGGGGTATTAATTCTATGATCCCACAATAAGATCTTTTTTGAGTCGGAAAGTATCCAATTTTTTAAGGATGTTGAGTTTGTCGGAGGAGATATGTTTAGAGACATTGTCTTCCAAGAGGTATATGTTGATATTCCTACAAGTGCTATTAGAAAATGTTGGAAAACCCTCTATTCTGGATAACAAACAAAACCACCTCTACAACTGATACCGTGAAGGAAGAGATAAGGTTTATGCAAACATCCCGACAGTGATATTACAAATTTTATCAAGTTTTCATCCCGTTAGACTGAGATGAATTTGATTGATATGCAGATCACAAGTTCTATAAGAACAGGTATTCAGGAGATACCTCTATGGTTAAGGCAGACAAGTTTAGTCTCAACCAATACCTCAATAATGACCTTAAATATGGGAAATACACAAGATTTCTAATGCATCAGTAGTATAGAGTCTGATATATATTTAGATTTGTATGTGTTCTAATATTGCGTACATTATGAAAATATTGGACAGAAATTTAAGCAACTCGAGAATAAAGTATTGGAAAGTAGTCAAATGGTCTTACAATACTGATAGAGAACAAAAGGACATATACTCACATATTGAAAGTCAGATCAGTTTGAAATTATTTAATATACTAACTCCGATTTTGTGAGATGTCAAATTAGTATGAAGTTTACAACATGTTGCATGCTAACATGAGGAGTCATATTTAGAAGTATATTAAATAGTTTCTTATAATCTCTTCCATCACAGTGACAGAATTCATAATGTGTTATAAGACATCCAATTATGGAATATGACTATGAAATTTTATCACGGAACTACGTATAGTGGATGACATTAACAGACCACTCAGATTATTATGTAACAGTAGTTCGATAGTTTTATATTCCATTTAAAGAAATGATTCATAGTAGATAATTGTCTATATAATACGTTGGTACAAACTCCATAATTACAGATCTGTTTATTAAAAAATTGTCACCCAAAAGATTCATGTGTGCACTATTTGTATATGCATCATATCATCTCAGAATATTCAGTTTCAGTGAAAGTTTTGATTTTGGATGCTGATCTAATATAGATATTTTCGGTTATTTTAGTTTAAAGTATTTTGAGGTAATTTTTTACAGAAATAAGGTTTTAGTTTTGAATCACACTCTGATATTAGGTATGGTTAATCTCATTAAAGAGAACTAGTTGAAAATAGGCATGTTAAAAATCACATTGCATGATATTTTCATATTACGCTTCCATATCATGATTCATGTCATTCAGTTATATCAATTTATGTGATCATTGAGAGTTAAGTTATGAAAAAATGTAACAAAAGTCGTCTTAATTCTAAATTGATATGATTTATGGACCGAATTGATTGTATATACATTTCAGTATTGACAGAAAAGTTGAACTTGTTCGATTGTTTCACAATTATATAATTATAAGGTTTCACATATAGTCTAAATGGAAGATTGTTGGATTATTAATTTAACATTGGGTTTATATGTTAAAATAATTATGTATTGCATACTCTCATTAAAGTTAAGCCCGCCTATATGAAAGTGATCTCATAAATTTGAAAATTCAGAAATTTAGGTTTAATGTATCTAGAAGGCTATGAAAATTAATAAATACATAGATATCAATAGACATTTACTATTTATGATGAGTTAAATAGAGAATGTCAAAAGTTGACTCAAGGACAATGGAAAGTTACCTATGAATTTGGTAAAGTAACTGAAATAAGATGGACAAGCAAATTTCGTTGTGAATTTAGAAAGTAAAAGTCATCGTATAGTTATGAAAAAAGTTATGATCCCGGAATCAATTTATCACTCTAATCTTTTATACCCCTATCATACAAAGAGATTTTGTAAGAATACATTTAAACTGGAAGATCGAGCCCAGGATTCTTCCTAAATTGGAATTTCATTCAATTGAGGTTTTCAGTTATGGAATCAGGTAATTTTTTTTTCTGATCTAAATTTTAATTTCATTTAGTATGTTTCAATTCTGGTGATTTAATATGATATTTAGTATGGTTTTTGTATCAAGTTATTTTTTCGAGTATCAAGATCCCTGATTTCAATAGTATTAAGGATTTCTTTCTGGATTTGAAATTTCAACTTTAAATTCTTATCTCCTTCTCTAAAATGATACCCTTATTTTAATTTGAGCCAATATCTGATTCATGAATTAAAAACATAAGTAATTTCATTTCAAAAATATATGTGTTTAATGTCTAATTTAAGCAAATATCCAATTCATGAGTTAAAATTATAATTAATCACATTTCCGAGTTAACAGTAAGCTTTTGCTTAGAGTGTAAAAAATAGAGAGAGATAATATGAGAAAGAAAATTCTCTATATTTTATGGTGTGTTGATAAAAATATAAAAAAATTATGAATATGAAAAATAGATGAACATGATTGCGATACCACATTAGAGATGGAGAGCAATTTAATAATATAAAACCTAATGCTAAATTGTCTCTATTGTCTTAATGAATTATTTACAATAAATTAGGTTTATATAAAAAACTCATTATCACAAATATAAAACAGTTGTTACAAATACAAAAATATACAAATATAAAAAGTCATATATATATCAATTTCAAATCAATAATTGATTTAATTCTGATATGCAATATATTTTCTGGCACCCCCTTAAACTCAATGTGGTATAATGAAAATTATTTAAATTTGAAATATACGATAGGTGTATACTGAAGATCAACATTTTCCAAAATAAACCAAAAGACTTTTGGAGGCGTGTGTGGACGCATACTGAAGAGTAACTTTTTTCAGAATGTATTAGGAGTCTTCTAAAAGCACGTGTAGATGCATATTAAAGAGTAGCTTTTTTCTATAACGAACTGCAGTCTTCTGAATGCACGTGTAGATGTATAGATAATATATATATATATATATATATATATATTTTGCAAAGGGAACTCTGATACCATATAAAAAATAAAAAGAAAAAATACGAGAGAAAAAATTCTTTATATTTTATTGTGTGTTGATAAAAATATAAAAATAATATGAATATAAATATAAATATAAAAAATAGATGAACATTATTGTAGTACTATGTTAGAGATGGAGAGAAATTTAATAATATAAAACCTATTGCTAATTGCTTCTGTTGTTTCAATAAATTATTACAATAAGTTGAGTTTATATAAAAAATTTATTGTCATATATATAAAAGCAGTTATTATAAATATATAAATATAAAAATATAAAAAGTCAAATATATATCAAAATCAAATTAATAATTGATTTTGTTAAGAAGATAACTGTTGAACCATAATATTTTGATGATAATAAAACCCTACAAATGTTACTAATTAATTTACTAAGTGTGCGGATTTATAAAATATTCATTTTTTAAGCAATACAATTTTCTATGTGCATAAAACATGTTAGCATAAAAGCATGGGTAGAAATAATTGAAAATCAGAATTTAAGAACAGATGTGAGCTGTTGTGATTTTGATTCATTTTTAAAGTCTAACTCAACAAATTAAGTGCAGATTAGAAGCTGTGCAAAATCCTAAAACATGTTAAATAGGTTAATCAAGATCAAACTATTTGGAAGATTCAAATTCAAGTTTTTATTCGAGGTAAAGTTTAAATTCAAAGTTTGAAATAAAATTGCCAAAAAATACAGCTAATTTTCCGGAGCTATTCTCATAAGTGCAACTTATTGATCAATCAAAGGATTTCTAGTTTGAAAGTTCCACACTTTAGGATGATTGTTGGACTTTAAATTTGAATAATTATAGCAATAAAAATGAGAAGATATGATAGAAAAAATCAAGCACAAAGTTAGCAACTTAACCAGTTATTTACAGTAGTAAAAATTGTTAGGAAGCCAAATTTGCACACTTATATTTTCACGATAACGACTAGTTTTACAAGGATTTTTTTTGAAATTTAAAGATTGATATACAGAGATTATTCAGCAATTTTTACAGAACTATTTCGATACTTTTGGAGCAAGATAATCATTCTAGAATTTGGCTACTTAGTTTGGAAAATTATCTATTATGTAGAAATTGTTTTTTGTTTGTTTTGTATTGTATAGTCTTACAAGTTTAGAAAGAGTGTGAGAACACTTGATTGAGAGAACATGTTAGTAGGATGAGAATTAGAATTGAGTATTGTTAGACTAAATCATCCTCAAGGTTGAAGGTGCAAATTTAAGAGTTATTGTACTTAAGTTTATAATTCCCGTGGATTAATAGAAACTAGTTATCGTTAGATCCCGACTTACTAAGTTGGAAAGTGGACGTAAACACAAGATCAACCGTTATAAATTGGGTTTGATCTTTCTATCTCTATTCTTTAATTTTTACACTTATATTTGTGTAATTTATATAGTATGCTCATAGGTTTAATTGAGATTTTAAGTGAAGTAAATTCTAAGATTTGAAGTTAACCAATTCAACCCCCTTCTTGGTTACATAAGGAGCAACAGATTTGATTTTGGTATGTAATATATTTTTCTAACATAGAGTATTAATTTTATCTAGTTGCAAACAAAAATGAATCATTAAAATCTAACTCAATAAATTACACACCACAAAAAGTATAAATAATAATTAAATTTGTTTATCTTTGAGATCATTTAAAATTCAACAAAATTATTGAAATACTAAATAAAATATTAAAATTCATGATAAAATAGAAAATTTCTTTTTAAAATTTGTTTCATTAAAAGTTCATTACAAATTTCTATTTGGCTATTAATAAACTTCTTGTCAAATTTTTATAGTTTTGCAATTCTATTATCTTAAGAGAAATAAATAAAATTTCAAGTTGTATATCCCCCCTCCCAGAAAGCATTAACCCCATATTTAAATTATTAAAATCTTTGCAATTTTCTTAGATATTTCAAAATTGCATGCTTTGATTGCTTCACATCATTAATTGACCAATTAAGGCTCATAATTGTTGAGATATTACCATAGACTAGTTGCTAAAATAATTGAATACTAATACCTTTAAACAAAATTTTAAATTTGAGTTTTGTATATGAAAAAAATATTAAAAAAGTTTTGACTCTTAAGAATTCAACCCACTTCAAATCAGATTTTGTCAAATTCAATGTAATTGTCGAATACCTATAATTTATCCAAAAAAAAAAAAAACTATAGTCTCACTTGAAAAATTAATGTTATTCTCAACTAAGAGTAAAAATTGCTTTAAATATATATAAAAAAAAATTATCAATATTACAAGAAATTAAATTTTTCATGAGAAAATTTAAATTTTATTACTAAATAGTGTAAATTACACTTCTAAGGAGGTTAAATTTGCCCCCACAAACCTATATTTTTGGCATTGTATTAAATCCAATGAACTCAAAACTTATAAAGCACATCTAAACCCTAAAATTCTTAAACATAATTTTTGTTGTTTATAGATTGGAAAAAGAAATTCTTTTGGGAGAGAGTCAGGAGTAATTGATGAAAATAAGAATTTTTATAATTAATAAAATATTTAGTTTGAATTTACAATTACGCAAACACATAAAATATTAATTTATTGTTTTTTGTTGTACGAAAGTAAAATTGACACACACGGGTGTGTATCTTCATGCCCATAAACGCTTTTAACTTGCTAAATTATCATTATCAACTTATTTTTATTTTATTTATAATAATTATTTACCTAAGGTTTAAAATTTATAAATAATAAATATAAAATTTTATAAATAAAAATCAAATTAGAAGAAGAGAATAAAGTAAATATGAAACAATGTAGGCGAAAATAGAGACAAAAATACTAAATGTCCACCTAGACAACTTGGTAACACTAACGTTTTTTATTTCTAAAACATTTTAATATGCTAAATTAATTAATATTTGTATAAAAAATTTTACACTTTTTATATTTTCAAATTTTTTCATATTTAATGAATTATTTATTTATTTAATTATAATTTTTTATATTATTTCTCTTATAATTAATAATTATATATTTGATCATTTTAATTTTTTACTATAAAAATAGCTATTTTATTAGTTTCATAAAATAATTAATATTTATATAAAAAATTTTATATTTTTCATATTTACGTATTTGTTCATATTTTCCTTTTTGTATTTTTTTTGGTATGCAACGTGCATTTCTCTCTCTCTCTCTCTCAGTCTTTCTCATTTTCTGTATTCTTATAAAATGATATTCCCTCATATTGTTTCTGATGGAGGTGAGTTATGACTCCATAGATACCAACTCCTTGATGACTCGAACAGTAACCGTCGTTGGTGGATACACCTGCAAAAACCGCCGGAGGATATTCTGACGGGGAGACTCCGACGCTCAAATCAGTAAAGAGCGGTTTTCGTTTGAAAGAAACAGACTGAGAATTGAGGGAGTGTGGTTCCCTGTGTTCTGTGTGCCCCTATGTTAGGCTTAGAGAGCATACCTGATGTCAAGAGTTTTGAGATCTCTTATACCTATGAAAGTCGTGCGCGGCTGAGGGACTTCCACCTTACCTTCCTTATCAAACTGATCCGGGAATTTCGGAAGTCAATATTACGAATTGATCACGATCCCCTTCTTCTTCGGGAGAGATGATTTCCTTATTTGAAAGATTTTGGAATTGCTGTTACGGAATGAGGAGTTGGAAAAAAGGAAATTCTGACATTCCTTTTTTAATCGACAGGGGTGCTGCCATTCGTTCGGTTGCTCGATCAATAAAGGGCCAATTGGGACTCGCCCGATTGGTATGCGACGATTCGCTTGCCTGATTGGGGTGACTATATATCGCTCGGGGAGCATTGTTCGAGAAACCCGAGCGACTAAGACCTTTCGGTAGATTAACTTAGGCGTCTAAGGCTCTTCGGTAGATTAATCCGTGAGTGTCCCTTTGCGGGGTCTTTTGGGGATTGACCTCTTCATTTGGGCTTTTGGACCACGTCCCATCATTTGCCCCCGACTCATGGTTTTCTTAGAAGAAGAAGTGCCGTGAGTGACAATCCCTAAAAAGAAGTGCCCATTTTATTTTGACATTCGCCGCTTCAATTTCTACGAACCGTCTTCTATACGCTTTGTAAGAGTCTTTGTCTCTTAGAAAGTACCTCTTTTCCCTTTTTCTTCGAAAAACTTTCTCTTTCAACAAAAAATGTCAACAGACATTTCCTCATTACGTAGCATAGACAACATTCAGAGTATTATGACCGAAGAGGACCTGATAGAAGTCCGGGAGGAAATGTCGCTCGGAGGTGACTTCGAGTTTGTATTGTCTGGAAAAGGGGATAGAGCGAGTCTTGCCCCCGATGGTTGCGTCCCAATGTACAAACAGTGCATGAAGTATGGTTTGAAGATTCCATATACGGGCCCACTGACGGAGATCTTGAGGTATTAGAATATTCACCCTTCGCTACTCATCCTAAGTGCTTGGCGATTTGTGATTGCCATAATTTCCTTATTAGGGTTTTTTGGTATTCTTTTCGACCTGAAGATTTTAGGGGCTCTGTTTTCTTTGGGACGATGTAACTCCAAAGGATCCACTCACGGTTGGTATAAACTCCAGACTCACCGAGAGTCTCACTATAAGCTTTTCTATAGTGAGTCTCAGGATAAGCATTGGATGCAGAAGTTCTTCTTCATCAGATTTTTGAATAGGGGTCTCCTTCCTGTATTTCCAAATGCCCTCCAGGTCCCCTTTTTGAATGAGAAAATCCCATCTCTTATTCGCCACTCCCGTTTTCTACGTGCAGTGGCCTGTTATTGTGAGGCTAGTTACAGGAGTTTGTGGGCGGACAGCTTGGTGAGAGATGACATGTTGATACTATCTGGTCTTCTCATGGATGAGTCAATCTGAATCACCAAGCCCCTTCTACTGGAGCAACGGGGAAAAGATTTGGTCGACACTGTGCTGGATGTTGATACCCGTCTTCTTGATGAAATTTCTACCGAACAGGAAATGCGGTCTCATACAAAGAGAAAGGTGGTTGATGCTTCCCCTGAGTCCCGACGGAAAAAGTCTAAGACTAGGGCGCCCAGTTTACTCGCTGGGGAAGAAGAGCAAGCCGAATTCGGAAGGCATGTGCTGTCTCAAGAATATTCTGAAACCGGAGGGGACTATTTAGTTGGTAAAACCTTTGGTAAAGCCTTTGGTGAGTCGGTCGGGGTTGGAGAAGGAGGTGGCTCGGGCGAGGGATTTTTCGAGAGGACTGAAAACATTCCGGTTCAAGAGCAAAGATCGGAAGAGTCTCCTGTGACGCAACCTTGCGCCTCCATTCCGAACGAAACTTCGGGACAGTCCCATCAGGGGTCTCAGTATCTTTTGGTCGATGTACCAGATGACTATTGCGCTCCTCCACCTATTTTGATTGGAGAAGGACGGAGTGCTGAAGAAGGGTCAGTGGCGGTTTTCATGGGGGTCACAATTTTAACCTTATTGATCCACAGGCAGGGTCACAATTGGCTAAGCGTTTTCAACTACCTTCGAGGTCCGCCCTTTGAAAGATGCCTCTCGAGTGTACCGACAGAGCTATCCAATCTCTTTGCCTTACAATAAGTATTTTCTTTATGTGAGTCGAAGTTGAATCTTTACTGTCTCGTGACTCTGACCATTATGTCTTTTTTCCTAGACTTCTGCCCTAACTAAGTTTCAAAGAAAGTTGAGGGCTAAGCGGGATGAACAATTTTTTCGTATGAGCGACCAAGTATTGGCACTGAATGATGCTTTGGAGAACCAAGAGAAGACCATTGGAGAGGCCAAAAACAGGCAGATTAGGCAGCTTTGGGAGGACCTTGTTTCAGTTCAAACTCGTTGTAAGGAATTGGAAGCAGAGACATGTGCTCGGAAAGCACGGCTAACAGCCTCTGAAACGTTAGCCCGTTTACGAGAAGAATCCCTTCGAAGGGTTGAACAAGAGATAGCTGACCTCAAGACTTCTGCTGCTAAAGATGTTGTCGCCCTATAACTTTCTCAGCGCAAGTTGCATGAGCGTCTGAAATACGCTGAAGAGATTCTTCGAGAGCTTGGTCGGTACGAGGCTCTGCCCCTGCTTGAAGGATCAACGAATTCGAATTCTGCTCCTGCTGTTTCTTGTGCCCCTTCTGTCCTTTTGTAATTTTGTGGAATGAGGATTTTTTATCCCCTGATTTATTGGAATGTAATAATTTTCAAAGAACATCCGATATTTTTACTGATTGAGTGAGGTCGGGGGAATCTTCTCTGATGATGTGTTCATTCTAGTGTGTTATTGAAAGCTCTTGGAATCAAGGTTGTTTCGGCATTTTCTTAGGAAATCAATTCGTAGGTGTTTCTTTGAAAGGCCCGGGCGACTGAGGCCTTCCAACCGATTAGAGACTTTAGAAATCAGGGTCATGTCCACCCGTTCAAGGAGTTTCATCCCATATTAGCGACACATTCACTCGGAAGATTTAGGCGGCTGAAACCCTTCGGTTGGTTAGAGACTTTAGGAGTCGGGGCTGTGTCCGTCCGTTCGGTGAGTTTCATCCCATATTAGCGACACATTCGCTCGAAAGATCTGGGCGGTTGAGACCCTTTGGTCGGTTAGAGATTTTAGGAGTCAAGGTCGTATCCGCCCGTTTGGGGAGTTTCATCCCATATTAGCGACACATTTGTTTGGGAGATCTGGGCGGTTGAGACCCTTCAGTTGGTTAGAGACTTTCGAAGTCAGGGCCGTGTCCACTCGTTCGGGGAGTTTCATCCCATATAGCGACACATTCGTTCGGAAGATCTGGGAAGCTGATACCTTTCGGTCGATTAGAGACTTTCGTAATCAGGGCCGTGTCCGCCCGTTCGGTGAGTTTCATCCCATATTAGCGACACATTCGCTCGGAAGATCTGGGCGGTTGAGACCCTTTGGTCGGTTAGAGATTTTAGGAGTCAAGGCCGTATCCGCCCGTTTGGGGAGTTTCATCTCATATTAGCGACACATTTGTTTGGGAGATCTGGGCGGCTGAGACCCTTCAGTTGGTTAGAGACTTTCGGAGTCAGGGCCGTGTCCACTCGTTCGGGGAGTTTCATCCCATATAGCGACACATTCGTTCGGAAGATCTGGGAAGCTGATACCTTTCGGTCGATTAGAGACTTTCGTAGTCAAGGTCATGTCCGCCCGTTTGGTAAGTTTCATCCCATATTAGCGACACATTCGCTCGGAAGATCTGGGCGGTTGAGATCCTTCGGTCGATTAGAGACTTTAGGAGTCAGGGTCATGTTCGCCCGTCCGAGGAGTTTCATCCCATATTAGCGACACATTTGTTTGGGAGATCTGGGCGGCTGAGACCCTTCAGTTGGTTAGATACTTTAGGAGTCAGGGCCGTGTCCGCCCGATCGGGGAGTTTCATCCCATATTAGCGATACATTCGTTCGGGAGATCTGGGCGGCTGAGACCCTTCGGTCGATTAGAGACTTTATAAGTCAGGGTCATGTCCGCCCGTTTGGGAAGTTTTATCCCATATTAGCGACACATTCGTTCAGGAGATCTGGGCGGTTGAGATCCTTCGGTCGATTAGAGACTTTAGGAGTCAGGGTCATGTTCGCCCGTCCGAGGAGTTTCTTCTTTGAAGGTAATTTGAAGTCCCAAGCCACGCGCAATCAATGAGTAGTAACAAATATCGAAACCTTTATTAAAGGAAGAGTGCCGGGAAGTCCGAATCATATGTTGGACAGACGCCAACGGTAACATAAGACTCGTGCTAGCCATCTCCATAGTGGACTTGGAGGATCACCCCGCCTAGTTCCTCGCGCGGTGATCTGGGATCTTGCCTATGAAGTGGCTCATTCTCCTTTGGTGCGTCACGCCTGTTTGGGGAAGGCAGGTCTCTTCCTTCTAAGCTGATGAATTTCTGTAGTTTTTTGCTGTGGACTAAGAATTCCAGTTCATCGGTCTTGTGGCCGTAGTTCCTATGGAAATGACAATATTTAGATTTGTCTTTTTTAGGATCTTCTTCCGCCGGATGAGTGGGTCATCTGACATATGACTTGTTTTTTATTTGATACAAAACCCGGCTCGGGGTTTCGCTCAGTGGGATGTAGACGCTGAACCTTTGGGAAGATGAAGTTCCGGGTTTGCTTCTTTTCGGAGAACGTGGGCGTAGCGACCTGTTGCGTTCTTTTCTGTTATGGTGGCCTTTTTGTCGGTCGAAGGCCTTCGCTTCTTCTGCAGCAATATATTTCTCTGCTCGGGAGTAGAATTCTTGGATGGACGCTAAAGGTTTCTTTGTGATGGAGACTTTCATATCAAAGGAGCGCAGACCCATTAGGAGCGCGGCCAAGGCGATGTTATGGTCCAAATCAGGGACTTTCAGCATTTCTGATTTGAATCTCTCCATGAAGTTTCTGAGATATTCCTCTATCCATTGGTGTAATGATAAGAGGGATGTCGATTTCCGTTTAGCCCCTCAGCTGATTACAAAGTGGGTCTCGAATTGTTGTCGGAGTTGTGTGAAACTCTTGATACTGAGCGGATGAAGAGAATTAAACCAGGTTAAGGCATTACCCTTGAGAGTGGTAGGGAAGTGCTTGCATATCGCGGCATTCGAGAGATCTCTAGAGATCATTACTGTTATGAAATGAGCGGAATGGTCTCGCGAGTCGTTTGTCCCATCATATCGCTCTATGGGAAGCAGAAGGATATCTCTTGGCATCGGTTCTGACAAGATTTTTGCATCAAATGACGATTCATCCAGGGAGCGTCGGGGATCTTCCCTATCCTTTACTCCCGCTTGTTTTAGCTCAGCAGCCACAAGCTGTTCAATCTGCCTTTTTAGGCCTTGAGGGTCGTATTGGGAGGTCGCCGATGGTTTCGGGAATTCTCGTCCAGGGGGTCGTTTGTATTCGGATTCTGCAGCAGATGAGTGGTTGTCCAGCCCAAGGGCTCGACTGAGTCCCACCAACTGTTTGCTCATTCTTTGGATTCTAGATACTAGTCTTTCCATTTGGGGCCGGTCTGCATATTCTGGTTCTGGGGCCATGACTTGTTGTCCTTGATTTGCATGTCGTGGAATTAGCTCCGGATGCGACGGTCGGGTTGAAAACACAAGATTGTGAATTGGAGGATTCGTTATTGGGGGAACGGCAGGTTCGGCGAGTATAGGGATGTTCCCCCTACAGCGAGGGCCGCTCTAGAGGATGCTCTGGTCCTTGGAAGCATGGTTATATAAACTTCCCTAGTCTGTTCCCACAGATGGCGCCAATCTGATGGAGGTAGGTTACGGCTCCACAGATACCGGCTCCTTGATGACTCGAATAGTAACCGTCGTTGGTGGATACACCTGCAAAAACCGTCGGAGGATGCTCCGGTGGGAAAACTCCGACGCTCAAGTCAGTAAAGAGCAGTTTTCATTTGAAAGAAACAAACTGAGATTTGAGGGAGTGTAGTTCACTGTGTTCTGTGTGCCCCCTGTGTTAGGCCTAGAGAGCGTATCTGATGTCAAGGGTTTCAAGATCTCTTATACCTGTGAGAGTCGTGCGCGGCTGAGGGACTTCCACCCTACCTTCCTTATCAAACTGATCCGGAAATCTCGGAAGTCAATATTACGAATTGATCACGATCCTCATATATTGAGAAACCTTCTTCTTCGGAAGAGATGTTTTCCTTATCTGAAAGATTTTGGAATTGCTATTACGGAATGAGGAGCTGGAAAAAAGAAAATTCTGACATTCGTTTTTTAATCGACATGGGTGCTGCTCTTCATCCGGTTGCTCGACCAATAAAGAGCCAATCGGGACTCGCCTGATTGGAATGCGGCTATTCGTCTGCCCGATCGGGGCGACTATCTATCGCTCGGGAAACATTGTTCGAGAAATCCGGGCGACTAAGACCCTTCGATAGATTAACTCGGACGTCTAAGGTCATTCGGTAGATTAACCCATGTCCCTTTGCGGGATCTTTTTGGGATTGACTCTCTTGATTTGAGCTTTTGGGCCACGTGCCATCAATTTCATATTCATTTCTGTTTCTATGCAATATAAGTGTCCATGTTTGATTTCTTTTTAAAAGAAAAAAAAAGTTTAAATTATTATGATATTCATAAATTTTTATATTAAAAAATGTAATCCGAACTTTTTTAAGGAAGGCTTGATCTCTTTATTTATTTATTTTTATTAAAAAGAAAACGTTTGTATTATATTGAAGTAACTGAAGCAGAAGGACATAGGACCCGCCGCTGTTCAGGGGACCCTTTTCGTTGGCCTTGACGTTGGATTTGAAACGCGTTTGTGCCGCTTCCTATCCTAGTAAACTAAAATTCAAAAACAAAGTTTGTTTGTCCGTGACAAGCTGGGGCTGCTGCTGGTGGCCAAGATGTCCTACGCGCGTTTGGTGTGAGGGGTGGTTAATTAGGTCCCAGGCGGTCACGGTGTAGCGCACCAGTTGCCCCCGTGATCCAAGGACATCTTCTTCTTTTTTAATATTTTATAAATCGATATTTAAAATTATATTTTAATTAAATCATTTCAAATTATTATCGATTTATAAAAACGGATCCGAGAACACCACGTCACAATATTCCACCACTCCGTCGCCTCCGTCATCCAAACATATGGGATTCTCAACTTTCTCAACTTATGGTAATGCTCAGATTAATGTGCTGATTTGATTCCTCAATTCCCTGTACCATAGTCATGGCAACTGGCAAGTGCCTCAAAAGCTTTGTTGCTTCGAAGCTGGTAAAACAAACTTTTGCATTAGATTGTGCAATGCAGTAAAATTGACCATTTTCTTCTCATTTCTTCTCTAAAAATAAATAATATCAGTAATTATTATTTACTTAAAAAATATATAAATCAATACTTATTTATTTATTTTATTATTATTATTTATTTTTATTTTTTTATCTCTCTGATATTTATCTCTCATGATCAATCCTAAATTTAAGATTAAGGTCTAAATTATTATTATTGTATTTAAAAAATAGAATCTGACTAAGTATTTTGAGCTGTTGATTATGCTTACCGAATGATATTTAGAGAATTTTAGTCAATCTTAATGTATCTATTTTTTTTTTGGTTTCTCTATTTAATTGGTAATATTTTACAATTAAAGCACAAATTTTTAAATAATATAGTATTGTAAGTTTAAGTAAAAAACTTTAAATTATTATTATTTTAGTAATTTTTTCGATTGAAATTAATTTTTTTATAAATTATCGATATTCGATAATCAGGTTAAATATGACTAAATTTGATTTGGGCTAAAACTTTCCAAGTATATGCTTTTAATATAAATAAAACTTAAACTTGAAATTTTATTTAAAAGAATTATATTCAATTATTGTATGAATTAGAGTCGTTGAATTGAAACTAATATAAGCTCTTTTCTTAATTTTTTTCAAACCAGCAATAAAGAGATGGAGAAAAAGAAAAACTAAATATAAATTAAAGGGAAGTGATCTCGCCGGAGCAAATTCGTTCCCACCAGAGTAATTTTTACTCAAATATCAATTTTACCCTTTTTGTTAAACCCAATTATATATTAATTACTCCTTAAATTCTGTTATAACTTTTCTTCTTTCCCAAGTTGACTCTTTAACTTTCCCATCCCTTTCCCACTTCCCAATCTCTTTCCTCTTTCCTTCCTTGTTACAATATCACTTCAACCTCTTGAAACTATAGATATTGTTTGAAGCAAAATGCAAGAAACACTTTTTCACCCAACTCTTTCTTTTGCTTCATCTCTCTTGGTAAGTTTTTCTTATTTTTTCTATTCTTTTATGTCTCTTTTTTATTGTATTTAATGAAGAAAATTTTAATACAAATTAAAAGCACACAGATCAAGTTCAACAAAATAAGTTTAAAAACAATTCACATTCTAAAATCTCATCACATGTTTATACAAATCTCATTTTACCAGGACAATCATTATTCTAAAATCTCATCACACATGTTTAAAATTGCCAAAATTATCATAAAATTGCTATTATCACAAAACAAAAAATTCATACTAATCTTGAAAATAAATGTATAATAAAATTAGTCTTCTAAAACAAGAATACCAAACCAATATAGAATAAAGTTAATATGCAAAATTCTTAAAAATGCTACTCTAAATAAAATAAAAGGTATTACTAAAATAAAATAGTATTATCGAGATAACATTTTAAAAAAAGCTAAAACGCAGTTCTAATCCCATAAGAACTCATCAGAAAAAATCGGCATTTCATTCAAATCAAACCAATTCATTGAACTTCCATCGTTGTTTAAACTTGAAAAACGACTTTCCATCAAGTTATCTGTTGTAATTTGATTTGCTTGGCCTTTATTGTCTTTACAATTTCTACGTCTTAGTAGGAGTGTTCACTATTCGAGTGAATCCATTCACCCGCCCGATCCAAATTAAATTCGGGTTATTTGGTTCGGATAAATAAAAATCGGATCGGGTGAATGGTTTCACCTGATTAAAAATTCGGGTGAATGATTCAGGTATAAAAATGAAGATTTTTATTCGGGACACACCCGAAACCCAATTAACGTATTTTCACCTAACATGTCATGTGCAATCCGATTAAAATCCAAACCGTTTAACCCAAATCATTAAAACAATTTTTCATGTTATATGGTTATTCAGGTAAATGTAACTCAAATAACCCAAATCAAATATTCCGAATTTAATTTGGGTAAATTGATTCGAGTTTTATTTTATTCGGTTCGATTTTTGATTGGATTGAACACCCCCAAAATCCGAATAACCCAAAAAACTATTAACCCGCCCGAATGAATACCCATATGTGTTAGTGATGATTATACTATCTCAAACTCTGAAGGATCCCGAGTGGTTGAATTTAATCCTTTTCTCTTTTTTTCAGTTGGCGGCCTACCTTTTCCATAACATACATTTGGCTCAAATCTCATAGAAAATGATCGTCAATAAGTTCAAATAATTTTTCTTGAGCATGTTCCCTTTCCATAAGAGGCCACTATTGATATTTGTCTTGCAAATCCTTAAGCACCCCTTCTAATGAACACGCTCTAGTATCATTCTCACTCTCAATTAGGAATGACTATCTTCTGTCAATCCGCCATTGAGAATGTATTTCTGCAAGCGGCAATACTTGCCCTTTCCAAAGACTCATCATGTGTGGACAAGGTAATCCCATTGTTGCTTTGAAAGCACCACTACAAGTTGGTTGCATGGTACCATTTTTTAGCATCTCAATCTGTTTTTCCAACTCTTTCAAGGCAAATAATGACAATCGAGTCACAACCTCTTTGAAAAATGGAATATTATACTTATGAGGAACTTGAAGTCTTTCTCTTGACATCATCACCTTAATTTCATTGATTTCATTTTCAATAAGAAGACACATTTTTTGTTTAACTATTAGAATATCTCCACTTGAAACCAACAAGTATTTTTTTAATTTTGAATGTGCACCCTCTGCTCGTGATGAAATCTGATTCCTAAAATGTAAAAACTTCTACGTCTATGCAGTGACAAATTGTTTTTTGTATGGCAACCATATTTTTCTAATATAACTCAAAATATCACTCTTATCTCTATATGAGAGTTCAAGCTCACACCAAGCTTTCTCATACAATTCTTCTGTTGAAGAATATACAACTCTATTCCAAGCTAACAAAAATTCTTCCCAATCTTCTTTTTTTTTTTCAAAACAGGACTTGCAATTAGAAAGTATATTTTTTTCAATATGCCAAACACATAACAGATTTGAAGCCATAGGAAAAACAACTTGAATTGCCTTCATCAATGCTAATTCTCTATTAGTCACGATAACAGAAGGATAACAACCATTGCCAAGTAATTTACTGAACACACCTAAAGCCTATTCACAATCTTCACATCTCTCTTTCGATAAAAACATAAAGCAAGAGTAAAATGAAGTGTTGAAACTTGTAATCCCTATTATTTCAAGCAGTGGCATCTTGTATCAATTAGTCTTGTACATACAATCCATAATAAAAATATTTGAATAACTTCTACTCAATTTAATAAAAGTGGGATGTGAAAAAAATAAATGAGTTAAACGACCTTCTTGGTCTTGTTTAACATCAAAAGTAAATCCAACTTTATCTAATTTCTCAAATAGAACCTCAATCATTGAACGACCGTCTAAGCTGTCTTTGGCTATTTTACGCTTTACATTGTAAATGTCCCTTGCCACCAGTAAAGTATTTAGATTTCTTTGATGAAGAGACAAAAGAATTTGATGTGGAGAAATAATAGATTTACTCATCTTATCAACATTTATGATCTCTTCTTCTTGAAAAACACGTGCCAAAAAGTATCCAGACAAATCTTTAGAAGTTTCATGATTATGTGAGTCATTCCTAATCACAATTTTCCAAAATCTATTTTCCTGTTTCCTACCTTATATCTCAAATGGACAATTTATAAGACGACTAGTTGTTTTCTTTTGTTGTTGTTCAATTGGAATATTTAGTCTATCTCGATATTGATCTCCACGATCACAATCAATAGTAACATACTTTTTCTTTCTAGAACTTTTAATTGATAACACATAAACTTGCATTGAATAGAAGTTCCTCACAACCTTCATCATTTCTTCACGTGTTTCATATTTGGAATCAAGTATTTTAGCAATATTTTCTTAGCCCATTGATTGTTGTGGTTGAATATCACTGCTCCAGCTATTCACATGATTTTCTTCCATTTACAAAATTTAAAAGAAAAATTATATGAATAAGAACTTAAAATGACATACACATAATTAGAAATTTTATCTTTATAGAACATTAAGAAAAGAAAACACAATTGAACTAGAAGTTAACTATAAAATATGGATAAAGAGATATTATTTTTATAATACAATTGAACTACATAATTAAACAAGAATTTTATATTTATAGCACAACAAAATTCCTTAGCTGCAAGTATAAAATTTTTTTATGAAACTTTTATTATGAAAATTGCTGATACTATTTTAGTCATTAAAAAATATTCTATTTGTGATACTTAGCACAGCAAGAAATATGTATATGAAAATTGTTGATACTATTTTTTGTTGAAATTAAATAACATCTTACATGTTAATTCGTCGATAATAGGATTCCTTATGACAATAGGATTAACATCTATTAATATATAAAAATAATATTTCCCTACTACTTGATAATAAAAATTGACTACAAGATTCCCAACGATAAAAAAGAGAAAAAAAAAAAAACCAAACTTTTATATGAAAATTTAATAAAAAAATTGAAAATATGTCATCAAATACAATAAAAAAAGAAACATAAAAGAAGAATAGGAAAAAAAAAAAAAAACTTATCAAGAGAGATAAAGTAAAAGAAAGAGTTGGGTGAAAAAGTATTTCTTGCATTTTGTTTCAAACAATATTTATAGTTTCAAGAGGTTGAAGTGATATTGTTTAGATAAAATATAATTTTAGTTCTCAACTTGGGAAAGAGGAAAAGTTATACTAGAATTTAAGGGGTAATTAATATATAATTGGGTTTAATAAAAAGGGTAAAATTGGTATTTGAACAAAAATTGCTCTGGCTTGCTCTTATCGCTACCCTAAATTAAATGCTTGGGTTGTCTGTTGGGCGGCAAAATCCTGTAATTGCGACAAAACAGCATGGATAAAATCCGGAATAGAAGTCATATGGGGGCCGAAGAGACGGACACGAAAAAACAGAAATAACGGTATAATAAAGCCCGACCGAAACGCAATTTCCATTCTTCTTCGAGAATTCAAAACCGAGCAATTCTCCGACCACCGTCTGGTGAGTTTTCCGACGTTGATCCGGTCTCCCATTCAATCCTTCAAACTCTGTCTCTCCGATACACACATTCTGTCTCTCTGTCTCTGTCTCCGTCTCTGTCTCCGTCTCTCTCTGTCTCTGTTGTTTTATTTTGTGAATTTGCTTTCAATCAATCTATAATTGTTCTGAATTTTTCTATTTTTCCCTTTTTCTGGGAGGTGCGATTGTGATATATATAGTTTTCAGGGGCTTCTATTTGATTTACTCTGCAATTCGTTAAATGGTTTTGGTTGACTGATGATAGAGAACAATTGCGGGAGAGAACAAGACGACATGAGTCAAGTTTTCGAGAGTTACGAGCGTCAGTATTGTGAGATTTCAGCTAATCTTACTCGAAATTGCACGGCGGCTGGCGTTCTTGATGGAGGTATCGAGTCCTTTGTGAGATTGAATTCTCCGAATGAAATGTGTTTCACAATTTAGCTTTTTTTTGCCCTAAATTTCATATTATGTAGTCACTCACATGGGTTTGCTCGAATTTACGTAAATTTTATGTTTTGTGCTACTTTAGGACAGCAGACACCTATTGATAAATAAAATGTTAATGAAAAGAGTAGGCTGTTTATTTTGTTTCATCTAATTGTAAGATTCTTGTGAAGGTTGATTCAAAGCAACCTCTTCCCTAGCACCGGAGGTGAAGAGGTTGTCTCACAGCTTGAATATATTAGTGCACTGACCGATTTATACTCATTTTTAGAAAAATTTTATGAACTTTGATAAATCCTATGTCTTAGTGTAAACATTTTCTATCTTGGATGAAAAATATTACAAGTGAAATAAGATAAAATAGATTTTAAGATCACAAATATAGGTAGACGAGCCTTGTTAAGATATAAAAGAATTAAAAACGCCTCCCTCTACTGTTGGCATAAGTTTTTGGAACAGGTAACATTTATACAAAATATAAAATGGTATAAGAGCAGAAGGTTCTTAGTTCAAATCATATTAGGCCCCATTTGCTAATTCAAAAAACCCATGTGATTGGACGTGTAATACCCAACACGTAAGCGAGTGTGAGAAAAAAAAAATTAATAACACCTTTCTCCACTGGCTTATGCTTTGGAAGAAATGGTAATTACACAAAATATAAGACAGTCTACCCAAATTGCCTTGAAGTGTTGTTCACAATGGTAATCTTTTGTTGATTCGTTGGGACCTATGAACCATTGGCTTGTAAATTACAGCCATCTTGACTATGCATGATGAATTCCATTCATGTTGACTTTGTTTTCAATATTTGTTCCATTTGGAGTTCCAGAAGTTTTCTTAAATGATACTTTTCAAACGAAATCCAAATTTGGATGGAAAAAGAAATTGAAGCATTTAGAAGGATAAGAGAGAAGGCCAATCTTGGATTACTTTACCATGTATCTGAAGAAGACACTAAGGTTATATTGGGTACAAGAGGAACAAGGTTTATACAAGGCCACATGTATGGATAGTTTATCAATTCAGATGTTTGTAGAAGATGAGAGGAATGAAAGACAAACATGCTTTATCCACCGACTCATGCCATGTGGCCCCCCTAGTATGAAAATTATAGGACATGCTAGTGTATAACTTTATATACTTAGAGAGTTGTTTTATTGAGATTCATGCTTGATCCTTCTTTCCGTAAAGACTAGCATGAGAAAATAAAGGAGAGCAATGATAGGTTTAAGACATCCAAAGACTTTTCTGATGTACCTTCTATCAGGGAAAACTAGAAATTGATGATGTGCGCAAAGAAAATAATGGGTCAAAATGCCTCGTGTTTCTATCCTATAAATTGTTGAGCCCACCAAATACCAATTTTTAAAGTTCTAGAGTGTGATTTTTAGTTCCGTATTCTCTTTCTTAGAAACATCTGAACTTCTAACATTGAACTGAGTTGCTTGAATGGAGAACTTTTTGCTGTCCTTTTGGCTGTGAAAATTTTTATATGGCATGGAATTTTATAGCTTATATTTTCTCTCTGGTTTCAAACTCTGAGGACATGACGTCTGTGAATGATTGCTCAGGACTTCCCTAGGAAATTGTCTTTGAACTTTGCTCTGGTCCAAAATCACGACTTATGTTGCATACATTCTTAATTGCAGAACAAAAGAAGCAGAGAATTTCAGAGATCAAGGCTGGCATTGATGATGCTGATACTTTGGTATTGCATTTATTCTCTCTCAGAACTGGAGTTTTGAATGTACAAATAAAATTGGACTTGCATGATACGCATTTTGCCATGTCTTCTCCAGATTCGGAAGATGGACCTTGAGGCAAGGAGCTTGCAACCAAGTGCAAAGGCAACTCTTCTTTCTAAATTAAGGGAATACAAAAATGATCTAAACAATTTGAAGAATGAAGCTAAAAGGATCACCACTAATACTTATCCATCTGCCAGGGATGAGTTGTTGGAGTCAGGAAGGCTAGATGTAAAGTTGGTATGCACTTCTTTTCCAATAATTTGGTCTCCATCTCTCATATTTTTGGCAGTATGAAACAGTCTTGGAACTGCTTGAAACTCGCTTCATAAAATGAATGATTGAAAGATATTCAATTATCTTAATGACTATGAATTTAATTAAAGCTACCAGTTTTCTGCTTGCGGCAGTTGGTTTAATATACCACACTTGTTCAACCTGTTCTAATAATAAGCTGGCATCCTTTAATTCAATGGGAATGCATCATCCAATTTTCAAATGAATTAAGATAAGCTGTTGGACAACCAGATGAATTTGTCCCCAAGTTCGATGGAGCCAGACTTTGTTATGGTTCTTAAAAAAGACAGATTTTATTTATTTGTTTATTTTGTCCTTGGAAGGGGGCAGGGCGGGGCAATGTTTTCCTTTACAAATGTTTGCAACATGTGCTTAAAGACATTCTAATTTTCTATTCAATATTTTTTTCCTTGCTAATCCAATTCAATGGTTTTCTTCCTATTTGGCACATTGATCTGCTTCTTACCTTTACTCTGTTTTGTCCTTGCTCAACTCTTGTAAACTTATCATGAGATACAGATTGATTTTCTCCCATCACTTTGGCAACATGTAGAATGTTCCGACCCCTTTATAACATCAAGTATGAAAATTATTCTGCAAAACTTTGGAAAAGAGTTGTAAAACAAAATTTTGGGACTTGGCATGAGTGTAGCAACAATTCAATTCTTTTGTTTGCTTAGAAAAAATTAATAAAAAAGGACCCTTGATTTTCTGTGAGTTAATATTGTGCGAGCTTCTTCTTTAATTTCCTTTTGAGAGATTCAAGGAATTGTAGAAGATGTTCACATTGTTGCAGGCTTTGTATCAGATGGGTGCTAAACTTTCATATTCTTTATGCTACTGTTATAAAATAAAGCTCCTTATAGACATTCGTGGCTGATGAGATAACATTATTTCTCAGGCGAGAGTAGGGTTGATTAAGTTATAACTTGGGAGATAATTTTTTCTTTTTATATGGAAAATAAAATGGCTTTGCACAAAAAGACATCTAGACAAGTAAGCAGAATTTCTGGATATGTAATCCAAATTCTTTAAAATTAGTAAGAGAAGTGAAGGACTGATATGGAAACAAATATCTGGAAAATGGTGGTTTCCCTTAATTGTGGCGGGATAAAGGAGACAATAGAATGAGGACCATAAGTATCTGGAGATAAAAGAGGACATAACTCCAACCTAATTTGCGAGTGAGAAGAGGTGAGTTGGGGGGATAAAAATTCACAGGTGAATGTCATGGGGAGATATTGAAGGTGCTATATAAACTAGATAAGAAACCTAACCTAATGGAAAGGTATAGAATTTATGTTTATTTTTTCCTTTTATTTTCTTTTATTTTTTACAAGGCCAGAGGGGTGGATTTGTCTATAGTGAACTTGTCTGATCAATTAAAATTTGCGTAATTATATTATTTTTTGAGTTTCAAGTAACTGTTTATCCTATTGCATTTTAAATATGGCAAGAACATCTTCAAAAGTTTTGAGAATTGTGCACTGAAGTTCCTGAAATCCCCAATGGGCACACATCTTTTTCTTTTTTTGCGGCCGCTTATTTGCACTCTAAAAAATGGTGAGACAGGAATCTGCAGATCAAAGAGGAAGACTGCTAATGTCCACAGAGAGGCTAAATCAGTCCACTGACAGAATAAAAGAGAGCAGACGAACAATGTTGGAAACAGAAGAGCTTGGCGTCTCAATTCTTCAGGATCTGCATCAACAACGACAGGCTCTCCTACATGCGCATGACACCGTAAGCCCTTTGCCCTCTTCTGAATTTGTAGTTAATGCTTCTATTTCGTTGTATTTTAATAACTCAATATATTAGATTGTTATTTGAATTCATTCCAATCAAATGGTTAGCACTGAGAATGAATTATGATCCTTTTGTAGCTTCAAGGGGTGGATGACACTATTACTAGGAGCAAGAAGATTCTGACTTCCATATCAAGGAGGATGAACAGAAATAAATGGGTTATTGGTGGCATGATTTCGGCCCTAGTTGTTGCAATTATATTGATCCTTTTTTTTAAGCTGACATAGTATCCAGCCAGTGCCAACTTTTGTGTATTCAAAATCTCAATAGTATATCTGATTGTTATCTGTTGAGGGATTATATGGATGTCTATGAATGATATCTTTTGTTCTTAATTTGTTCTTTCACAAATCACCTTATTGTAAATTTTTGAGTAATGTTGCTTATCAGCTTATTCTCAGAACTCAGAATTTCTTACATGCATTCTTCATTTTGTTTTCCTCTCCGTTGTTTTTCTGCCTGGCATGAGGCCTGAACTGCAGATTGTATCTGCACAATTAAACTCTGATGTTTTGTGGTGTGCGACTTATATTTCTTTCATATCTCAAATAGCTCTTGAAAAGGTCAATTACAATTTGCATTTTCATAACTCATGGCACAATTTTGCGCTTGTGCAAGCACTTCAAGCTGCAATTCTTGATGTAGACACGGGTTCAATTGTTGCAGCTATGCCACCAAGATAGTCATCCTAGTGGATGCAACATACGTTACATGATCCCAAGTCCTTGATTTGAATCTCATGGAAATGGAATATGCCACCAAGATAGTCATCCAAGTGGATGCAACATAGTTGCATAATCTCAAGCTAAATATCCCTTCATGTTTTGATGACACTGTCGATGGACTCACCTTAATGGTGTAAGCTATCGTTTGAATAGAACATTTCACAACTAATGAATGAAGCCATCCTGATACTGCCATGAGCAGATAAAGGAAATAATCCTTCCTAATAATCTCCCTGAATGAAACCTCTCTCCCTCAGGATATGATAAACTATCCAAAAGTCATTTTCATCTTTTCACCATTTTCTGCATCTTTTTCACCGTTTTTCTGGATCATAGGCTTTCCTGTTTATTCAAGAAACATTACACACGCAAAGAGACATGCACAGACCTCAAATACAGGAAAATTGATCCTGATCCATCTTCGTCATTAGAAATCAACCATTCTATGAAAAGAAGCACAACTTTGCATAATTAAGTTAACATCAATCAACTATTGTACACATTGTATCTACCATTTTAGGCAAATTGAAATCTGGTTAAAAATAACATTATGCGGTTCTGCACATGGATATGGCAAGTCCTTAATTTGCTGAGTTTGACAATTTAAGAATTGTAGGCAGATTTAATAAAATCATGAAGCATCATCTTCAGGAGATGAATCTCGTGAAGCATCATCCTCATCATCGTCATCTTCATCCTCATCAAGATCAACAGAGGATGGACACCCATTAAGATCCACATTAACGCCATTAACCTTCCTCACAAACTGACCTCGCACGCGAGGTCTCCTTTCAGCAAGGCGTTTCCGATTGACATACCTTATTTTCTTGTCAAAACAGCGCTCTTTCCTCTTTTGCCTGAACTTTATAAGTGCAGCCTCTCTTCTATCAACTTTACTAGATTTTGCTTCGGCAGAAGATGAACTTCCATATGATGACCACTGGGGGTTGTTGGACATTTGCCCTGGTTGAAGGCATATACCGACAGGGTAGTACGGAAATGATGCAAGACCAGGTACATGGGAAGGACATTGTGGAAGGTGATTGTACTGTGATATTACAGCTGGGGAACCTTGGTTTTGCAAATTAGGATGGCCTTTCTGATAAAATTGTGCAGAAGATGACATCATAACTTGATTGACTAACCCTGGCATATAATACGGATAGCCACTATGCCCAGTAAAATTTGAAACATCAAGTTGATGTTCGTGTCTTTGATGCATAAGAACCTGAGAGAACTGCTTTTCATTAGAATTCCCATGTGGTAGAAATTCCATAGGCACAGGAGGTGTCACAGATCTCTCCAGAGAAGCAGAATCTGGAATACTGTTTGTACTTGCATAGTCATCTCCTTGGGAATAGATTTCCCATGCCTCTCCATTTTCCTGCCCTTGGCTATCAATCCCCCTGGGTTCACTTCTCACATGACATTTCTCCTCTATCCTTGAGTGCAGAGTGGGATGATCATCAACAGGGGCAATACCTTGGAGATTGATTTTGGCTGTGCTTGACTTTACGTATGTAAAGAAAGCTGAAGACTCTCCAACCTTTAATTCACTCTTCTTTGGGCATGATGCAAATTGTCCTGAAAATACCACCAGATGTTCAATGAACTTTTCCATGGGAAGGACAAAGGGATGATAATTTTGTGAATGTGTTGTACTTACGCGAATTGCTGGCAAGTTGACGAATGATGCAAGTGAACAATAACAAGATTATACATTGCATGGGATGCTATTTGATGATTAGACTTACAAAGAAGCCATTTATGCACAAAGGGATATTCAACACAAGCAGTTTTTCCCTTCCCTTTTGCTTGGGGTACTACAAATAAGAACAGACTATACAATCAACAAAACCTCTAGCTTAAACACAAGTAAAATCACCTGCTGTTTTTCCTCTAATCATAAGGTTCCAAAGGCCCATGCTGAAGGATGAATATTTGACCTCCCAAGTCAAAATTACCCTGATGAGGGCATTTCTCCAATTTCTAACCAATTTTGGGGAAACCAGGGACTCACAGGGTGGGAAATGGTAGGTGCATTATGCCCACACATAACACTCCTTCCACAAAATTTTTGCTGAAATAACAAAGTTTCCTTCTCAATTGTACTTAAGACAAATAGCAAATTTTCATGAATAGAAAACAAAACAAACTGCAGTTTTGATCTTTCTAACTTACATCACCCTCTAAGCTTTAATCAGACCCCAACACCAACATTTGCAGGTTGATCATCACCTAGGCATTTTCCAAGCAAGAACTCTATAATAAAACTCTGTTCAATTGTTTGGGACTTTTATTAATGACCAATCAAAAACGATCTATCCAGTGAGAATGACACTGTTACAAACCTGCAACACTGTCTATTGATAACAGGAAGAAAACTAAACCTCATTTCAGAGATCACAAGTAGTCCTCTGTTTACAGCTAAAAGGTGGACTTTGCTGAAATCTGAACTTCCACTTGCCTAACATCTTATTAGCTTTAAAAAGATCTTTAAAAAAAAAAAAAAGAACAATCGTATTCGTATTCCTCCAAACAATGAAAAACTTGCTCATCTTCCTCTTGACGTGAGGCACCTCAAATCCCTCAAAACCCTCAGTCGTTGCATGTTGTTCTTTGGAGCTTGAAGGAAGTTCATGTTTCTATTAATTTCTAATGGAGTTTTGAGCAAATGGTCCTCTGCTAAGGGCATGAAAATCAGCTCCAGCCCTGCCCCATTGCCATCCCTACCAATGTTCAACATCTAACCCATGGTCATTTAAATGTCTGGATATGAATGGGCTAAGTTCAACTCCTAATAGGGCAATAAATGAGGCAGAGAAAAAAAGGCCCCAGATAGAAGCATTAAAAATACAGCACAAGAAATGAAGAAATACTTCTGAATTTTATTGAAGAATAGTAAGAGAATACATAGAGAGATTTGAGAGCATTTTTTCATACTTTTGGGAGAGGAAGGAGTGCTCTATTTATAGGACTACAAGGGGAGAAAGAAGATAACAAAGGAGAGGGAAAAGAGGAGAGAAAAAGGGCTGCCACCTGACCAGTGGGCCCCATCCCAAACGGCTAGTAAAATAGCTGTTTGAGATGCTTCCCAACAGCTAGTTTACCAGCCGTTGGGGACATCCCTTGGCTCCTCTTTTGGGCCAAGGGGTGGGTCCTTTTTGGGCCTAAATGGGCAGCCCTTCTTGGGTCTTCAATGCCTTCCTTGGTGGGCTGTTTCTGGACCTTGAAATAAAAACTAAGTCTTGGACTTTTGGACTTCTAAGTAGATGGGCTTGGTTGATGATGATAATGGGTTGGGCTTTCCTTCTTTTCAACAAGAAGTTCCTATTAGTATATGAGGTACCAATACTTTATGAGTTAAATTATTTTCATTTTATCAAACTTTAAGAGCCTGAAAAAAAAGCAAATGTAAAAGCAGCAATATCACCAAAAAGAATAGCAATTTGAACATATTTAAAACTTGGTTATTAGATTAGGGGATAATCAGATACCAATAATGTACACACGCTAGATCCCCTGCCAGTCAGAATTTTTATTGCCCTGAGGTATGCTATTGGACAATCCGTATTATTTAAGTCACACAAAAAAGAAGAGGCAAATCAGAATGAAGAAGAAAGTTTACATAACAACTCTATGTAAGAAACTTCAGAAGAAACTATGATGAGTAGATAACAGCAGGTCCATAGCACCTTACACGCATGCTCTCCAAAACAAAAGGAAAAGATTGAAATAATACTAGTACTCAATTGCTGAAAATTTAGAGGGACCCTTTCTTCACAGGCACTTGAAATTCCCAAAGAAATATGCCCATTTTCAATGCAATTGATAAGGTATTTGCTCTCTATACAGCAATGCCAAGTCAAAAAAAAAAAAAAAAAAAAAAAAAAAGATGGAGTCGTCAATGTAAATGACAATAACTAAGTTCCACCGCAAGCCATGTGAACTGCAAGTCATTCCTAATTTAAAAACTATCAGAATGGTCCTTTTAGGGACTTCAGAGGTTTTGTACAACATGCAACCCACAATATGGTAATCTCATTGGCGTTTTTGTATTTTTGAGAATCTATGACACATCAGAAAGTAATTCCTGTTAGAACTGTTGAAAACAATTAAAACAAATTTCCATTTTCCAGGCATGACACAATGACTAACATAGAAATGAAGAGACATTTACCTGATCTGCGATCACTGATTCCTGGAACATCAGGCCCGTGTTCAACTGAGCCTACTGGCTCCACAGAAGCAGCAGCAGCAACAGTAGTTGCATGATTAGACTGATGAACAGGGAAAAAGATCAGAATTGAATGCAAAGTCCAACCGACTGAAGAAAAGAAGTGCTACAAACTTGACAAAGTCTCCAAGTAATGAAAATATTAATCCAATGGATAACACTTTAAATCCTTTAAAAAACTCTAAACACTAAAATTATATACATATTTGTTTCTTGAGTAGGATACAAGAGAAGGTAATTGCTATCAGCCCTTCGCTCGACAGATTTTGATTGACTATGAGGGAACTATCAACTTCTCATCAGGATTTTGTTTTCTAAACTACAAGCAGAATTTTTCCATGAAAATTACTTGGAATTTAAGAGAATAGTCAAAGGTCAGACTGAATAAAGGCACATGAACTTGATCACTAAATGTTGCTAGAGCAAATTATGGGGAGAGATAATGGTGCACATTCTTGTTCATTGTGATTGATTGATAGGTATATCCTAATTTATAGGTTTAAGGAGATCCATTTTAGGAAGAACTAATACCTTTATATTTTTGGAAAATACCTGGTTCAGAATTCTGAAACTTATTTAAAGAAAATTTTGCATACGGTTATGGCAGAGTGGGTGAAATGGAAAGGTGCTTCTGGAGTACTGTTTAACTGCAAGGTTTCAACTAAATTATAGGAAAAAAGACAAGATTTGATCACATACAGAGAAAGCCCATCAACCCTCCTACAAAATGAAGTAATGGCGGATAACATAAAGTGCTCCTAGAACTACTAACTCTGAAAACTCTCGCAGAAATATTAAAGTATGACAAGCTAACTTTTAACTTGACCATTGATAAGGCATTAAATAAACCTGAAATAAAAAAGTTTTCCCCAATTTGTTTCGAGTTTCAACCTTAGCTGAGATGAGTTGAGTTACAAGAATATAAGACTTTGGGGTTTATCGATGTTCTGCTACTGTCAATCAGTTCTTTTTTTTTTATTTAATTTAGTTCTCGTAAAAGCATTACACTCTAGTCAATGATGAGTTTCAGACATCAGAGGGGACATCTGCCAGAGGGGGTGGATGGGTTGGTGCGGGGGCAGGACAAGCACAGAAACAAAGATCAGAAAGCACATACTTAAGAGAGTTGTGGAGAGTCGGTCTAACATTTCAAAGAGAAAAAAAGAAAAACATTGCAGAAATCCTCACAACTGAAGATTAACCTTTTTTTCCGAATAATTAAGTTCATTAATGTAGCTGCAAGTAGAAGTCATAAGGCAATCTCTACAGGAACCAGCTTTGTCTCAGAAGCCACACTCACCTCATTTTCCTGGTGAGTTGATGCGCACATCTCGGGGTTGGTGTTCTTTCGAGATTTGTCATCCGTGTCATCAGAGAACAGCGTAGTACTGTTTGTATTAGCATCACTGGGATCCGATGCCACAAAATCAAAATCATAGTTCAAAATGTTCTTCTCTGCCAGTCCAAGCTGTCAATGTCAAAAGTTCAGTTAATGCTCAAACTTTGTACATGGTCATAGAGAAATGTTATATTTTGTTGGGGATGTCAAATATGTTGGGGACATGCAGGGAGAAGGCTCTAAAAATTCAGTTTGTGACACCTTTTGGTTTGTGTCACAAAGACAAGAAACAGGACATTAGCCAGAGAAATTCATAGAATGAATGCTTACAGTCTAAGCATATTAATTATGCACTGACTCCAAGCTAAACTCAAATATTGTTATGGCCTTAATCCCTGCATCTGCTTCATAAGCATTTATCCTCAGTCATGGGGCTGAATGTTTCTAGCAATGGGAAGAACGCTGAAAGGAACTAATGGTCAAAATAACTAAGCAAAGCAAAATACAAACCATCCGCCTTCTTCTCCACATGTGAGTCCAAAGGTTTAGTAGTTCATTGGTTCGTAGAGGTTTCACAAGATAGTCAGCCGCTCCTCGTCTCAGACACTTGACAACAACAGAGACTTCATCTTGAGCCGACATCACTAAAATATACGAACAAAAAGAGGACTAAGAAATGATTTCCTGGAGAATGTAACAAATCATGTATAAGGCCCAATTAAAGGCTGGTTTGCATTTAGCCAAAATAGAATTAAAAATTTTATTGATCGTAAGCCGAGAGATGAAATAATCAACAACTTACTGATCACAGGAATGCGGTGTAGCTCTTTATCTCGCATTATGTATTTTAACATTTTCATGCCCTTGGACATCGGAAGGTCCACTTCAGCTAGTATTATATCGATATCAGGGCCCTCAGCATTCAATGCATCAATCACTTGCCTAGCAGATCTCACTGATGTTACTGTAAAATATGGTGCATACATAATCAGCTTAACACACATCCACTTTAGCTAAAAAAGGGGAAAAAAATGGTGTTTGACAAACTAATAATGCAGGAAAACCCCCTCGTGACTACAAGAAATAAGGCACTATATCCATTAGTGGAATGGGATACCCACAAGAAGAGTAAGATTCACTAAAAGGAAAAAAAGGAAAATATTATCCCTGGCCAAAACACTAACATCACAGTCCTCAATATGACGTTTAAAGGCGTTGCTACTCCATGACATACAGAGCTCCTGATGTAACCAAGAAAAGAAAGAAAAATGGACCCACCATGAAAAAGGCAAAATCTTGCATTCTCTCTCTCTTTCTATTCCTCACTCTGAATAGAAATAACTTCAAATTCTCATGACTGGTGGCCCAACCATCATACTTAGTCCATTGCTAAATTAGTCTAAAGCAGTTAAATCAACTAAAGAAACTTTCAACATACGGAATACTAGATTAAAATTAAACCCTTAATCAATTACAAGTCACTCTCTGTATATAATCATGATTTCCAAGCAACTAAGAGCACCATAATTAGAATTCCTGGCCAAGACACACACATACCTTCCCCAAGATGACAATTAAAGGCATTCCCACTCCATGACATACTAAACCTCCAACGTAACCAAGAAAATTAAGAAAAAAGGACCCACCACTCTCTCTCTCTCTCTCTCTCTCTCCCCCCTCCCCCCTTGGTGGTCCAAGCATCATCCTTAGTCCACTGCTAAATTGGTTCAAAGCAGTTGAACCAACGACAGAAACTTTCCACAAATGGTAAATTGAAACAGAATTACACCAATATTTAATCAATAAGAAAATCACTCTCTTCACAACTCAATAATTGAAACCACTTGTTGAATGATTCAATCACTTCAGAACATAATATTTTGAATGCTATCGGCTAATACATAAACCTAGACTACAAATCCTTATCAATCACAAAAACCAACAATTAAAAGCAAAATTTTAAACAAAATTATAAATTATTACCTTGATATGAACACTTGCACAAAAGATTGAACACCTCCTCCAAGCTCTTGGAATCATTATCACAGAGCAAAATTCTCACTTTCCTCCTATCAATAAACGCATCACTACTCTTTCCTTCGCATTCCATCTCCAAAAAATCCCCTCAAAATTCCTTCAAATTTTTTCTTAGGGTTTCGAAACCCTAGACTTCTTCCATTGAATCTTCTCAAAGTCAAGCAAAATTCCTTTAATCCAAATTCTCCATGGTAAACCAATCAGACGATTGAGATCGGATTTGGGCGCCGGACGAAGAACGAGATCATCGGCCGGACGCCGATCACCATCGTCGCTGGAAAAGGTATAGAGAGAGAGAGAGAGAGAATAGAACGTTGAAGTCTTCTGTAGTCTCTGAGAAGAAAATTTTTCATTTTCTTGTCATTCTCCTTTTGGGGAAGTGGTGGTGGTGGGTGCTAACGTGAGCGGAGGGAGGAAGACAATCTGGGCCGTTGGTTTAGAAGAAGGGCAGGGTGGGGATGAGTTAAGGTAAGGGGGATGGTGTCTAGGGTGGCTTAAGTTAGAAGGGAGGAGAGACGTGGAGTGACACGAGAGGAGAGAGAGAGTGAAATAAAGTGCGAAAAAGGTCTGCGCACGTGTCAGGATAGTTTCTTAGAGATACAGAGACGGCCACGTCACGCGAAGATCTTTTATTCAATCTCCCCCCTCCTCCTCCGTCTCCTTCTTGGCTGTTACCCTGCTGGCTGGACCGGCACATGATTATTTAATTAATATGATATTTATTGATAAATTGTTGGAATTTTTTTTATGAGATCAAAAAAATTCAATAATTACACTTACTCATAAAAATTCAAATATTAAATTTAATAAAAAATATTTAAATAAAAATTTTTAAACACTCGTGTATCTCTATAAGAATACGTAAAATATTTAATTGAGCTATAAAAATATGTTTATAATATAATTTATTAATAAAAAAATATGTGTAAAAAAATTATTTTTCGTATTAATAAATGTGTATGTAAAATTTTATCAAAAAAATTTTAAATTGTTTAAAGATTTTGAATTTTAAACGATACCATTATGATTTCTTTAACTTTCTTTTTCTTTTCTTCTTTTGAAAATTTTCATAATGTGATATTCACACTATATTGATCATGAAATTTCATGATATTGTTTGGATATGCTTGAAAAATACAATTTTTATCTTTTGATAAACAAAACAGGGACATGTTGTTTAGCACCACGGATTGAGGATACACAATAGTCATTTTAATTTACACATTATTTATCCTGATTTTAATTTAAAAAATAAAAAATAAAATCTTATTAGATGAGTAGATCTGAACCTGGAAGGGGAATAAATCTCTAAAATGTTAAAGTAATTCACATGTGATTTTAGTTGCCCCTACATTTTTTTCTATCTCCTTTCTTCTATTTTTGTTTTTGTTTTCGGGTGTATATATTGGATGAGATTTCCATTTTCCATGACAATAGCCTTTTTTTTTGGTGATTTATTCTCATAAATTTGAGATATACATTATTTCATATGGAAATGGTGAATTTAAATTTAAGGATTATCATGCTGTCATGAATTTTATACGTCCATAAATCACAGTATCATATAATTTTTACATATGTATTTCCACTTTAATTTATCACAAAATATTCTTGTAAAAGAATTACTATGTTTAGGGCTTTCCCATTCTTTCATATGATAATTATTAGACCTACAAAATACACTTAATTATGTTAAAATATCACTTCTCCCTATTTTTCTTTAATTGTTGATCTTGAAGCATTTGATATTCTATTCCTTTAACCAGGTAGATTTTGAAAGTTCCAACATCCCAAATCCTTAAAAAAGCAACAAAAACACATAACTAGGTTAAGATAATAGTGGATGTATAATAAGATCATGAAAATTACTAAGATCTATTAAGCACCCCAAACATAAGTTAGAAGAGAATCTTTGAATACCATTAAAAGTATGCAACAAAGGTATACATGACATTAGTATAATGTCAAACAAATCTTTTCATCTCGTACTTTTATACTGCATTTCAAATCCTGAGATCATGCTTGTTGAGAGTTTTCAATTGCTGTCGAGAAATTGGGTACCAACTCCCACACCTCATCACTGAGTCAAAACACATAATGAATACCATGTCTCCACCCTATTTTAGAATATCAACTATTTCTCATTTTAGACCCCTAGTCAGCGAAATGATATTTTGTATTTATTGAGAAAAAGAGGAAAAACAAAAATCATTTTTTCTTTTTTCTTGTCGAATAAAAATTTAATTTGAAATTCAACTTAAAAAGATAAAAGAAAGCCAAAATTACCTCTTTTTTTATATGTGCGTGTATCCACATCAAATGATGGTTATGTGGGCAAAGAAGCGGTCGCCTAATCAAGAGTTTGATCTTCTTAGATGGGCTCTTCCAGCGGTTCTCGTGGTTTGGGGAAGGAGGGAGTTTGAAAATTTGTAATTAACTATCTAAAATGCATGAGAGAGAGAGAGAGAGAGAGGAGAGAGATAGAACTAACGGATAGTTGATATAGTAGGAAGGTTGTTAGATTTTTTAATTAAAATTTAGATTTAAATTTTAAAAATAAAAAAATATATATATTAAAGTTTTATTATAATTTGAATTGAATTAATTAAAATATAATTTTAAATATGTTGAAAAGTGTTTCATGAAAGGGGAAGAGAGGGAGCGAGGGTGAGAGGGACGGTATATATATGCAGTTGAGGAAGGCCTGAAGGTGGCTATCAGAGAACGCGGTTTAAACATGGGAGTGGGCCATTCAAAGCTGGACAGGAACTCATGCTACTACATAGTGAAATGAAAGGCGCCGTGATTTTTAATGCACAGTGGATAAAGCTATTTCCCCTTCACGGGGTGTACCAAACTATGAACAATCCAGCCTGCACTGCTCTGCTTGCATCAGCTTCAATGGTGAAAGATTAACAAAAGTTAGGTGAAGGCTGCGGACCCTCTCTAAGTTTTCCTCTAGTTTGGAAGCATGAGAGGAGTCACATCTTGTGCCTCTCCAACCTATAAGATACACAAAGAGCAGGAGTTAGGACACATCTTTAATTATTATTTTTTTCTTAAAAAATAATAATATTCTTTAATGGGTTACTACTCATAATTTTCAATACATGGGTGCAAAAAACTTATAATCAAATAGCAAAAAACATTGTGCGACAAGTCAAAAGTTGAATATAATAATAACAATAATTTAGACATTTTATCTCAAAATTTGGGATCGGTCAAATGAGAGACGAATATTGAATAAAAAAAAGATTTAGTTTGTGCTGATTCTCGTGCGTTACTCATTCGTATCTAAAATAATTTCTTTAATTAAATCCATCACTATCATATTTTTACAAATACACTGCATCCAAGTTTTCAATGACTTACCTCTACGTTTTATTAAATTTTCTATATTTAAATTTTCTATTTTTCAAACAGATGCGTTCTTAGGTTTTCGCTAGATATGTCAAAACCATCTCAGACGGTATTCTCACATCTTATCTACAATTGAGCTAACTTCTAATTTATTATATATTTTGTCGTTTCAAATTCTATCATTATTAGTTTTGTCACACATCCATCTAAATATTTTCATTTCAATTACAACCATTTTTTGTTTTTATTGCTATTTAATAGCCCAACATTCAACGTCATATAATAGAGCGGGTCTTACTCTAATTCTATAAAATTTTCCCTTTAAATGTAGTGGTATCGTGCGATAAACTCCGGATACCTTTCTCTATTTCATCAAATCTGCTTGAATTCTATTATTTACATCCCCATTTATATTGTCATCAATCTGGATGATGGAATCAAAATATCTAAACCGCTCGCTCTTTGAGACTTCTCTTCGTTCTAACCTAATCGTTTCTTTATTTTTCTGATGGTTGTTACTAACCTTACACCTCATATACTCAGTTTTAGATTTACTCAATCTAAATCCTTTAAATTCTAACGTGTCACTCCATAACTCTAATTTAGTGCTAATACTCTCTTTAATTTCATCAACCAAAATTATATTATTTATGAAAAGTATACACCATGGTATTTCATATTGAATATTTTTTGTGATTTCATTTATTATTATTGCAAATAGTAAGGGACTCAATACCAAATCTTGATGAAACCCAATATTAATAGGGAAGCTATCGCTCAGCATTCCGTAAGTTTTTACATTATCACAACTCATTTATACATATCTCTAATAGGATTAATGTATTTCAAATAAATTCTTTTTCTTATCAGTGTCCATCACAAATACGTCTCTTGTAACCCTATCACATGTTTTCTTAAGTTCAATGAATACCATATGTAAATCTCTTTTTTGCATTCTAAATGTCTCTCTTGAAACCCTATCATATGCTTTTTCAAACCAAAATTTAAACACGTAGGATTATAACTTTTTAGGAGCTGAAATTATAACTTCCAGCATGATAAATAATATTTAGATTATAACAAAATTAAAATATTAAATTTTTCTTTAAAATTTCAGAGACAAATCTCTGCCAATTATTAATATATTTTAATCCTCAAAATTCATTGAATAGATACCATCCGCCTCTTTCAATTACTAAAATTATTTTGCAAGCCTATATAAAATACTACAAAAATATTAAAAAATTATTGATAGAATAAATTAATGAAATTAAGAAAATATGTGATATGTGTAAAGCTCAAAATCTTAATAAATACACTATGGATTATTAATTATTGCGATATATATTAAACTGTTTATAATGGATAAATTAATTAATTAAACAACTTTGAACAAAAGTTAGGAAATGTAATGTAATTTAATAAATTAATTAATAAAATATCACATCAAATTATATTATTATTATTTTTATATTAAAGTATTAGTATTTCTTAATTATAATGAAAACACACATAAAAAAATTTCATCTTTTAAAATTTAAATCTGATTCAAAATAAATTTAATTAAATTTAAATAATTATTGAATACAGATAGTTTATCAAAAAAAAATTATTCTTATTTTTATCATCATTGTTTTATTTTTGGACGAGAGAAAATAATTTATAGAAAAATCGGTGAATTTTAAATTATTTATTAAAATTATTAATTAATGTTTCTTAAAAGAAAATTATGTGAGGTAATTCAAATCCTGATTATTTGAAATTTATACCGTTCAATTTTATTCCCTATATACCCTTGCTCGTACAGCTGTCATCACCTCGGGAGTTGCGACGTTCTAGATATTTGGAAACTTCCCATTCAACCCCTGAGTCCTTTACTTCTTCCTTTGAAACGGTCAGTAGGTCACTTTTTCATAGGCATTTTTTTTTTGGGGGTGGGGGGGGGGGGGAAGATCGCGAGAGAGAGAGAGAGAGAGAGAGCGCTTTGTCTTCTCTTCTTTCTGCATGTTTGTGGAGGGATTAGGGTTTTGGTGTCTGGATTTGGTTTCTTGAGTCTCTCAGTAATTAGAATGCAAGGTAAGGCTTTTTGTTTAAAATTTTGGTTTCTTGATCGCAGTATTGTGCCTCTTTCTCCAGGGCTTCTAATACCTGCTCTGAAATTTCTAAACATCGTCGTATATTTGTGTTTGGTTTTTTCAAGTTTCTTTGAATTTTAATTGGATATTGAGGTTTTAAATCTTATGTATGTTATGGATCGGTGAAGTGAATCAATCATTCTTTCCATGTATTTTCTGATTTTTGTCTTTCTTTTGGAGTTTTAATTGGAGAATATTTTTGCAGAATGCAATGGTTGTTTCTGGCGGTGATTTGGGTTTTGGTGTCTGGATTTGGTTTCTTGAGTCTCTCAGTAATTAGAATGCAAGGTAAGGCTTTTTGTTTAAAATTTTGGTTTCTTGATCGCAGTATTGTGCCTCTTTCTCCAGGGCTTCTAATACCTGCTCTGAAATTTCTAAACATCGTCGTATATTTGTGTTTGGTTTTTTCAAGTTTCTTTGAATTTTAATTGGATATTGAGGTTTTAAATCTTATGTATGTTATGGATCGGTGAAGTGAATCAATCATTCTTTCCATGTATTTTCTGATTTTTGTCTTTCTTTTGGAGTTTTAATTGGAGAATATTTTTGCAGAATGCAATGGTTGTTTCTGGCGGTGATTTGGGTTTTGGTGTCTGGATTTGGTTTCTTGAGTCTCCCAGCAATTAGAGAATGCAAGGTGAGGCTTTCTGTTTAAAATTTGAATGATTGTGATCGCAATATTTTGTCTTTCTCTCTCTAGGGTTAATACCTGCTCTGAATTTTTTAGACATCGTCATATATTTGTGTTTGGTTTTTTAAAGTCTCTTTGAATATTAATTGGATATTGAGGTTTTAAATCTTATGCATGTTCTGGATCGGTGAAGTGAATCAATCAATCTCTCCATGTATTTTCTGATTTTTTCTTTCATTTGGAAATTTAATTGGAGAATATTTTTGCAGAGTTCAATGGTTGCTTCTGGCGGTGATTTGGGTTTTGGTGTCTGGATTTGGTTTCTTGAGTTTCTCAGCAATTAGAGAATGCAAGGTAAGGCTTTCTGTTTAAAATTTGAATGATTGTGATCGCAATATTTTGTCTCTCTCTGGGTTTCTAATACCTGCTCTGAAATTTCTAGAGATCTTCTTATATTTGTGTTTGGTTTTTTGAAGTATGTTTGAATTTTAATTGGATATTAAGGTTTTGTATCTTATACATGTTCTATATTGCTGAAATGAATCAATTAGTTCATTCTTTCCAGGCATTTTCTGATTCTTGTGTTTCATTAGGAGTTCTAATTGGATAATAATTTTTTTCTTGGATTGATGCTATTTAAGTTTAAATTTGTGATTACGTAATTAAGTTAATGGTATAGTTGTATTTTATGGGACAATTTTGTGTTATTTCCATATGTATTATGTCATTATCATGTATAACAGCATTTTAATTCAAATCTTTTTCCCCCAGCTTTCCACAATTCTGTACCCATTATGAAAATGTATGAACAATGCAAAAAAAGAAGAGAGAATTCAAAAAAATTCCAAAAAATTAAATTTGATACCGTGCTTAAAAAAATCAAACAGAAAAATGACAACCTGAAATCTAAAAATGACAGCAAATATTAATCTAACACTCTTTAAATATATATATCGAAAATGAAAAACAAATTAAACACAATATTAGAGAGAGAGAGAGTTGCTCATTAGTTTTCTCCCCAAAAATAATGTTATTTAGAAAATGAAAATTTTAAATCTTTTTGCCTTAACTTTCCCCAAAATAAATTTCCCACCAAATCAAAGAGAGACAATGAGAGGGACACATGCAAAAGATTTTTTACAATCTTAGATCCTTCAATATTTACTCTTCACCAAATCAAAGAAAGAAGGGGAGAAGAAAGGATGAATCCTAGAGATTGCTTATGTGAATTATAAATCCTATTTCCTGACAAATCAACTCTTTAACCTCAATCTTCTACAAGTTTGTCCATATTATGAAATTGTATGAACAAAGAATCAAAAAGGGAAAAAAGGAAGAGAGAATTCAAAAATTAAATTCCCCACTAAATTAGATTTGATGTTGAATGAGAAAAGCTCCCTTTGAGATCTAAAAATATATTTGGGCATAAAAATCAACAATCTAAAATTTAAAATAATATTTTCTATCATTCCTGAAGCAACAATTCTGTCCTTATTATGAAATCACGTGAATGAGGAGTAGAAAAAATTGAAGAGGGAATTTAAAAAGAAAAATTACCAAAAAAATTTGATTTAATCTTCTAAGGGGAAAAGCCCTTTCAAAGCTCTGTAATATTCTGAAAGGAAAAAGGAAATATATTTTGAAAGAAAAGCAACAACCTAAAATTGAAAATAATAATGAAATTTCTGCCACTAATGAAGTTAATACACAATTAAAACATGACAAAAATTCAACTTTTCACAACACAGTTTGCAAATAGTTCAACTTCTAAATCTATGCTAAATTTCCAACAAAATATATGGATTGTTCCACACTTCTGTGCACTTGAGAAATATAAAGAGGCTTATTTTTTTAACCTCAATCAAATCTACGACCATACTAATAATGATCATAATCATTTTAAAAACTCTATTTTATTATCAACAGATATTAATTTAACATGGTTTAAAACATATGTATGAAAAAAGATCAAATAGATATCGAAGAGAGGTGCCTATTAGTTTTCTCCCTAGAAATGTTATTTTTTAGAATAAAATCTTTTTGGTCTAATCTTTCCCATAATCACTATGTGTACCCAAAACAATTTTGACATTAGTTTTCTCCTGAGAAATGATATTTTTTAGAGTAAAATATTTTTTGTCTAATTTTTCCCTCTAATCTTTATGCACATCTAAAAGATTTATGACATTAATTTTCTTCCTAGAAATGATATTTTTAAAATAAAATATTTTTTGTCTAATTCTTTCCCCCAATCTTTTTGCACATCCAAAAATTTTTTTGACATTAGTTTTCTCACTAGAAATATTGTTTTTTTAGAATAATTTTTTTAGTCTAATTCTTTCCCTTTATCTTTATGCACATTCATAAAATTTTTGGCATTAGTTTTCCCCCTAGAAATGATATTTTTTAGAATAAACTCTTTTGTCTAATTTTCCCCAAATTTTTGTGGACTTCCAAAAGGGTGTTCTTTTTTTTTTTTTTTTTTTTAATTCTGAAAATCTTCTGTTTACAATTTTTTCCCCAAAAAATCAACTATCCACCCATTCAAAGAAGGATAGATCCTAGAGATTGCTTACGTGACTTCTAAATCACATTTCTATATAAACAAAAAATCTTTCCCCTCCACCTACAGTCCCCACTATGAAATCATATGAACTAAGACTAATCGAAGAGAGAATTCAAAAATAAAAAATCCAACAAAATTAAATTAATCATGTGATGAGAAAAACCACTTCAAAACCCTTTCAAATTCTTAGAAAAAGCAAGTAAATTTGCACACAAATGCAACCATCTAATACCTACTAAATAAGAATGAAAATGTCTGCAACTAATGAAGTTTGCATATTGTAAACCTTGTCACTAACTAAATTTAAACCAAACAATGTAAAATAGATTGTTATCTTCTAGATCTATGTTAAACTTCCAACAAGGAGTATAAGGATTATATAAACTTCCTGATAATTTTGTGCCCATCGGAAGAAAAATGAGGATGCTTATATTTTCTTATCTCAACCAAATCTAAAACCATACCTCTAATGAGACAATCATTCCAAAAACAGTTTTGTTGTTAGCAAATATCAATCTAACACACTCTAAAGTATTAAAAGAGGCATAATGTCAAACAGAGAGGTGCATGTTGTTTTATCAACAAAAATAATATTTTTCATAAATGAAAATTGAAATCTTTTTGCTTGATTCCCCCGCCCCCCAAAAAAAAAATCAATTCTTTGCCAAATAGTAGAGAGGAGTGGGAGGCATCCAAGATATGTTAGAGTCTAAAATGATTCTTATATAATCTTCCCCCCCCCCCCAAGAATTGCTCTCCACTAAATCAAAGATATAAAGAGAGAAGATAGAATGGATTTTAGAGATTACTTTCCTCATATGTAAACGTGATTTCATGACAAGCCAAATCTTTCCTCTCAACCTCTTTCACCTCACGTTGAATTGTATGAACGAAAAGTTAAAAAAAAAAAAAAGAACAGAAAAAAGAAAATCCAAAATGAGAGATAAAAAATAAATACCCAACAAGAATATATTTGATCATCCGATGAGAGAAACCCATGAGAAATTCTAAAAGAAAAAATGCAAATCTTTTTGGACAAAATTAAAAAAAACTAAAACTTAATAATATTTAAAATTTCTGCCATTAATGAAGTTAATTACTATTAAAAAATAAAGTCCAACTCAACAGTAAAAGAGCTAACAAAAGGTAACAAAATTGTTGGTAACTAAACTATAAATCCAACACAATAAAATATGTAATAACTATCTTCTAGATCTATACTAAACTCCCAACAAGGCTTAGGGATTGTATAGACTTCCCAATGATTCCCTGCCCACTTGAAGAAAAATGAGGAAGCTAATATTTTTTTAATCACAATCAAATCTACAATCATAAGTCTAATGATAACAATCACCTTAAAAGCATTTTTATTGTTCTCAAATATCAATCAAAAACCCTTTAAAATTTATACACAAAAAAGAATAAGTCAATCATGATGTCAAAGAAAGAAGAACATGTTAGATTTGTTTCCCAAAATAATATTTTTTAGAAAATGAAATTCGAAATCTTTTTGCTGAATCTTTCCCCTAAAAGTTGCTGTCCACTAGATGAAGAAGAGAGGGAGCGGCAGACATTGAAAAGATTTTTAACAATGTGAAATCTTTTTCTACCAAAAAATTCTACACTCAACAAAATCAATGAAAGATCTTTCAGATTGCTTACCTCATTTGGAAATCCAATTTCTTCACAAACTCTAAATCTTTCCCCTCCACTTCCAAGCCCTATGGTTCCTTGCTTACCAAATTTGAAAATCCTATTTCTTCACAATTCAAATCTTTTCCCTTCGCTTCCGAGTTCTACAATTTCGTCTCAATTATGAAATCATAAAAAAGAGAAAAAATATTGAAGAGAATTCAATAAAATTCCCTACAAAAATAGATTCAACCAAGTGATGAGAAAATCCCCATTTGAAACCCTATCAAATTGTAAACATAGAAAGAAATATTATTTGAACAGAAAAGCAGTAATCTGTAATCTAAAATAATAATGAAATTTCTAACACTAAATAAGTTAATACAATTAAATCAAAATAAAATTCAACTATCAGCAAAAACACTTCCTAAATGGTAACAAGTCTATTAAATAGTAATATAAACTGAAAACTGTAAAATAGAGAATTTCCTTTTAAATCTATGCTACACTCCGAACAAAGTATATGGATTGTATAAACTTCCCCGTACTTCTCAGCTAGCTTGAAGAAAAATGAGGAAACTTAAATATATATATATTTTTTAATATCCATCATAGATCTATATGCATACATGTAATGATCACATTCATTATAAAACACAATATTATTGTGAGCAAATATCAATCTTCTTACTTTAAAATATATCTAAAAAAATTTCAATACCATGTGAAAGCGAGGCACACATTAGTTTTCTTCTCCAAAATTACTTTAGAAAATGAAATCTTTTTGCCAAAATTTTCTTTTGAAAATCAAATCTCCACCAAATATAAAGAGGAAGAGTGAGGCATCCAAAATATTTTTTACAATCTAAAAATCTTCTGTGTAATCTTTGCCCAAAGATTCTACTTTGCACCAAATCAAAGAAAGCAACTGAGAAGAAAGAATGAATATCTTATATTGTTGATTACGTGATTTACAGTTCCCGTTTTTCCCAAACTGAATCTTTCCCTTCCACCTTACAGTTTCTTCCCCATCATGAAATCATATGCGAAGTGTAAAAACCCTTTCGATACCCTCTCAAATGCTAATTTAAAAAAAAAAAAAAAAAGCTGCACATAAAAGCAATATTCCATGATCTAAGATAAGATCCAAAAGGTCTACTGTTAGTACTATTAAAACAAAACAAAGTTCAACCCATTCGGGAGAGTTCGCATATTGTAAGAACAATGTTGGTCACTAAATTATAATCCATCATTGTAAAATAGGTAATTTTCCTCTAGATCTATGCTGAACTCCCAACAAAGCTTAAGGAGTGTATAAACTTACTTTCACTTCTCTACCCACTTGAAATGCGGAAGCTTATATTACTTAATCTCAATTAAATTCACAACCATACTTGACAATCATTTTGAGGACTGTTTTTGTTGTTCCCAAATATCAACATAATATATTTTGAAATAGATAAAAGAAATATAAATGAACATGATGTTTGTGAAACTGGTGCAGCTCCCTCCCAAATATATATATTTTTTTCCTCAAAAAATGAAATCTGAAAATTTCTTTTCTAATCTTTCCCAAAATTTCTAAACTCCCACAAATCAAACAAAGAACAGTGTGAAAACATACTATAATTTTCTTTCCCAATCCCATTCTTGACAAACCAAATCTTTCCTCAAAATCATATGTGTGAAGAGTAAATAAAAAAGAAAAAGAAAAAGAAAATTGAGATAGAATTCAAAAAAAAAAAAAAATCCCAACAAAGTTTCATTCAATAGTGTGATGAGAAAAACCCCTTCCGAAACCCTCTGAAATTCTAAAAACTAAGAGAAATATATTTGGTAGAAAAGTAACAATCTGTAATCTAAAATAATAATTAAATTTCTAGTACAAATGAAGTAAATACACTTGAAAATAAAGTTCAACTCTCAGCAGCATACTTCCCAAATGGTAACAACTCTATTACAAATGGTAACAACTGTATGCTAAACTTCCACCAAAGCATATAGATTATACTTTTGCAATATGAGAATCTTCTTTGCACCACAGTTCCCAATCTACTTTCCAACAAATCAAAGAAAGAATTTGGAAGAAAGGATAGATGTTATGGATTGATTACCTGATGGTAATTCCTATTTCTTCCCTGTCCAAATCTTTTCCCTCTTGTTATAGTTCTGTCCCTGTCATGAACCAATATGCTGTCTCAAGTTCTAAAACAAGGAAAAGCAAATTTGCCCATCAAAAGCAACAAAAATTTCTACTACTAATGAGGTTAGTACTGTTAAGACAAAATTCAATTCAACCCATGTTTGCTCATTGTAAGAACAGTGTCAGTACAAAAAAATTATAAACCATCATTGTAAAAATAATTATTTATTGTGACCTAGATCTATGCTAAACTCCCAACAAAGTATGTGGATTCTAAAAACTTCCCACACTTCTCTACCCATCATTGTACTATATATGATGTGCATTTCTTTCATTTGTTGATAAAAGAATTAGCGTCCAATTGAAGTCCATCTCAACAGTAACAAAGTTCACCAAAAGGTAACAACATTGTGGGCAACTAAACTAAATCCAACCCTATAGAATACATAACTATCTTCTAAATCTAAACTAAACTCCCAACAAGACTTCCGGATTGTATGAACTTCCCAATGATTCTCTTACATTTGAAGAAAAATGAGGAAGGTTATATTTTAAATCACAATTGCCTTAAAAACATTTTATAGTTCAAAAATATCAATCACCCTTTAAAATTTATACACAAGAAAGAATATGTCATTCATGATGTCAAAGAATAGGATCACATGTTAGATTTGTCTCCCATAGTCAATTTTCAGAAAATGAAATCTGAAATCTTTTTGCTGAATCTTTCCCCTAAAAGTTGATCTCCACTAGATGAAGATGACAGAGAGCAGCAAACATTCAAAAGATTTTTTGCATTATAAAATCTTTTTGGCACCAAAAAATTCTACACTCAACAAAATCAATGAAAAAAAGAGAAGAAAGGAAAGATCTTACAGATTACTTGCCTAATTTGGAAATCAATTTCTTCACAAACCAGATCTTTCCCCTCCAAGCCCTACAATTCCTTGCTTACCAAATTTGGAAATACCATTTCTTCACAATTCAAACTTTTCCCCTCCACTTCCTATTTCTGCAATTCTGTCTCAACTATGAAATCATCACAAAGAGAAAAAAAATATCACAAAGAATTCAATAAAATTCCCAACAAAATTAGATTCATTTGTGTGATGAGAGAAACCCCATTCGAAACCCTATCAAATTGAAAAAATAGAAAGAAATATTATTTGGACATAAAAGCAATAATCTGTAACCTAAAATAGTAATGAAATTTCTAACACTAAAGAAGTTAATACAATTAAAAAAAAAATCGACTATTAGCATGACACTTCCTAAATGGTAACAACTCTACTGAAAAATTGTAAAATAGAGAATTACCTTTTAAATCAATGCTAAACTTCGAAAAAGTATATGGATTGCATAAACTTCCTTTACTTCTTAGCCAGCTTAAAGAACAATGAGGAATGTTATATTTTTTTTAATATCTATCGCAAATCTGCAAGCATACCTATAATGATCCCATTCATTATAAAACACAATATTATAGTGAGCAAATATCAATCTAACTTCCTTTCAGTATATCTAAAAAAAATTCCAATTCCTTGTGAGGGAGAGGCACACATTAGTTTTCTCCAAAATTACTTTTGCGAATGAAATCTTTTTGTCAAAATTTTCCTCTGAAAATCAAATCTCCACCAAATTTAAGGAGGAAGGGGGGCATCCAAAATATATTTTTTTTATAATCTAAAAATCTTCTTTGCCCAAACATTCTACTTTGCACCAAATCAAAGAAAGCAAGTGAGAACAAAGAATAGATCTTATACTGTTGATTACATGATTTATAACTCCCATTTTTTTCCCCAAATTGAATCTTTCCCCTCTAGCTCACAATTTCTTCAAAGTGTAAAAACCCCTTTTGAGACCCTTTCAAATTCTAAATGAAAAACAAGCTGATTTGCACATAAAAGCAACATTCCATGATCTGAAATCAGATCCAAAAGTTCTACCGTTAGTACCTTGTGTATATTGTAGGAACAATGTTGGTAACTAAATTATAAACAATCATTGCAAAATAGTTAATTTTCTTCTAGTTCTATGCCGAACTCCCAACAAAGCTTAAGTGGTATAAACTTTCACTTCTCTGCCCACTTGAAATGAGGAAGCTTATAATTTTTTATTCTCAAATAAATTCACAACCATACTTGATAATCATTTTGAAGACAACGTTTTTGTTGTCAGCAAATATCAACCTAATATATTTTAAAATAGATAAAAGAGATATAAATGAACATGATGTTTGTGAAACTGGTGCAGCTTTCACCCAAATATATATATTTTTTTAAAATGAAATTTGAAAATTTCTTTCCCAAAATTTCTACGCTACACAAATCAAACAAAGAGAAAACAGTGAATACATATTAGAATCTTCCTTCCCAATTTGTAAATCCCTTTCTTGACAAACAAAATCTTTCCTCAAAATCACACGAGTGTGTTGAAATATCAAAGTCTAAAGACAAAGAAAGTATGAAATAAATTCTGAATTTATTGAAAAACAATAAGAGAATACATTGGTGGTTGAGAGAATTGAATCATGGATTACAAAAAAACATTCAAGGCCTATTTATAGAGAGAATACAAATATAGCTATTAGACACACAAATATAGCTGTTAGACACAATTTTAGAGAGAGGAAAAAGTACAAAAAATGTGTGCAGCTTTTGTGGGAAAGAGGGGGCAGCATTCTGTCCCCTTCCTACTGCACAACAGCCAAAAATATTGGCTGTTGTGCTGCCGAATGGCTAGTTCATTTGAACTAGCTGTTGGGCCCTTTTTGAAGGCCTTCTTCAAATCCTTTCTTGGGCTGCTGGTAAGCCCACAATTTGAAATTTCGTGGGCCTCAATTAAGGGTAGAAATCTGGCCCTTTTGATAGGACAATTTCAACCCTATTGCTAGAGATTCTTAGGGCTGAATAAGTGGATCTAATTGATGGGTCTTGGACAGCTAGTGAAGACTTCTTTTTCAACAGAGTGAAGAGTAAATAAAAAAAAAAAAGAAAAAAAAATTGAGATAGAATTCAAAAAAAAAAAAATGCCAACAAAGTTTCATTCGATATTGTGATGAGAAAACCCCCTCCAGAAACCCTGTCAAATTCTAAAAACCAAGAGAAATATATTTGACAGAAAAGTAACAATCTGTAATCTAAAATAATAATTAAATTTTTGGGACTAATGAAGTAAATATAATTAATACAGAATAAAGTTGAACTCTCAGCAACATACTTACCAAATGGTAACAACTCTACGAGTAAGTAAATACACATCGAACATTGTAAAATAGATAATTACCTTTTAATTCTATGCTAAACATCCAACAAAGCATATAGATTATTTACAATCTGAGAATATTCTTTGCACGATCTTTCCCAATCTACTTCTCAACAAATCAAAGAAAGAATTAGGAATAAAGGAAAAGCAATACGCGACCAAATCTTATAGATTGATTACCTGATAGTAAATCCTATTTCTTACCCGACCAAATCTTTCCCCTCCCCCTGTTATAGTTTTGTCCCT